>JARQOD010000001.1:900312021-900454257 GCA_033576555.1 Oophaga sylvatica
TTAAAAAAGGAAAAAAGGGAGGGGGGGGAAAAAAATTTTTTGGGGGGGGTTTTTGGAAAGAAGAAAAAGGAAATATTTTTCCCCGTTTTGAGATAGGAAGCGGAAACCGCCGTGATGCTGCGGACAGGTGAGGGTGGTGTGTGTGTGTGGACAGGTGAGGGGTGGTGTTTGGTGTGTGTGTGGACAGGTGAGAGGTGGTGTTTGTGTGGTGGGGACGGTGAGAGGTGTTATGTAGTGTGTGTGTAGGAGAGCGAGGGGGAAAAGCAAGGGGGAAAAGAAATGATGGCAGTAAGGGGGAAAAGCAATGAGGGGAGTAAGGGGGGAAAAGCAATGGGAAAAGAA
Source organism: Oophaga sylvatica (assembly GCA_033576555.1). Classification (NCBI taxonomy): domain Eukaryota; kingdom Metazoa; phylum Chordata; class Amphibia; order Anura; family Dendrobatidae; genus Oophaga; species Oophaga sylvatica. The sequence continues at coordinate 900,312,364 of JARQOD010000001.1, forward strand.
TTTGATGGGAGGATGGGGAAAAGAAAAGATGGGAGTGATGAGGGAAAAGCAATGATGGAGTGATGGGGAAAAGCAATGATGGGAGTGATGAGGGAAAAGCAATGATGGGAGTGATGGGGAAAAAACCCAATGATGGGAGGGGATGGGATAAAGCAATGGGGGGAATGAGCGCTGGGGAGATGAACGCTGGGGGGATGACGCTGGGGGATGAGCGCGGGGGAAAATGAGCTCTGGGGAGAATGAGCGTGGGGGAATGAGCGCGGGGGAAGAATGAGCGCTGGGGAGGATGAGCGCTGGGGAGGATAGCGCTGGGGCAGGATGAGCGCTGGGAAGATGACCCGCTGGGGGGGAAAGGGGCACTGGGGAGGATGGGCGCTGGGGAGGATGAGCTCTGGGGGAAATGAGCGCTGGGAGGTTTGCCTGGGGGGATGAGCGCTGGGAGGATGAGCGCGGGGGGAAAGCGCTGGGGAGGATGAGTGCGGGGGAAAGGAAATGAGCGCTGGGGGGAATGAGCACGGGGGGAATGAGCGCGGGGGGAGGATGAGCGCTGGGGAAAATGACGCTGGGGAGGGTGACACTGGGGGAGAATGAGCCTGGGGGGAATGACTTCTTGCTGTTAACCATTAAATTTACTTGTCCACCACACTGCAGTGTCAAAAGAGGAAGACAGCGAGACGGGCAGCACATCACATCAGAGAGCTCTTGACCTCGAAACAAAAATCCAAAGATCCGGATTGTAACATAATATTAAGGATAATATTTATTCATTGATATTGCGCTATTAACTCCACAGCACTATACATACATCATCAACTCTGTCCCCATTGGGACATTTGATAACATTGGAATGTTTTTGTAAGAGCTTTTCTTGTAGAAAACCTGATGCGGCCCAGCCTCACCCAGATTCTACCTCCAGCAGCCCCCGGGTAAATTGAATTTGAGACCCCTGCGATAGAGTATGTCATTCTTTAAAAGGGCAGTTCACATAAGTGCAAGTCGGTTCATCTCTAAGTGTGTTGGACAAGGCTTGACAATGAGACTTACAGATGATAAAATGTTCATTACATCAAGACAGTTGCAATGTTAAGATTCTAATATCTCACACTGTCCTTACACTATCAGAAAGGAAAGCTTAAAAAACAAATCTGTGTCTATCTAGGAATATATTTTAGCTGTGCAGAGGCTGTGACGGTTTTCATCACTACGAAATCGAGAGCAGAACCATCTCTGCTCTATAATGAAACCGGGAGAAAAAAAATAAGACTTCCTCAAGATTACCTTCGTAACATTATTAGATAACTATTGAATCAATCTTGGCCTTTCCACCTTAGAAGATGAAATGACCTTACACAGATTTCTGCTGGACACCAGTAATTTGTTCAAATCCATATTGTAGGATGGTGTGCTAGATATCTAAGATAAGGCTTTTTCTCTCTAACACCCAATTTGGGTTTTCTACAGAAGACCCAGGCATGTTTATTGGCACGGAAAATGACCTTGTCACTCATTATTCAACTCCGCCACCTACACATAGAAACAACGTGTATTCCAGCATAGTCGTAATGAAATTGCAGGATAAAAAAAATGCCCTTGAAAAAATGCTCCCCTCAAAGCATTATCACTGCACTTTACACTGTCACACTCACTAAATATTTCTCGATTCCACCCAGAAAGAAAAAGGAAAGATCTTAAACGAAACTCTGATTTAAGTTGATACTTTGCATTTAGAGAGATCTTATAACCCCAGTAATGGAAATGAATTTCATAAGATGATGCCTTAATGAAAGATTCAATCTTTTATGGTACATTGAATTTTCACAGTTTACAAGAGGAGGACAGCGATTTTATGAAGCTTAAATCCTTCGTAGGCTGTTTGACTCAGCAGAGTTGTTTTAAATTGCTGAGCTAAGGAAACTTCACTGTTTCTTCTGCTGCCGATATGCGGAATGGATTCTGTTACAGAACAAAATTAATTTAGAAAATTCCAAACAAGATGTGCACCGTTATTTCTTATTTGCAAACATATGAGCTTTGCATACTACTGCTGGAAGAGAAATAGCATTACCTGCATCACTGGATTATAAAATAGCAATCTAATCTGTTTGTTTCAGAAAAATTTGAAGCTTCACCACGAAATTGCAGTGATGCCATCAGGAAAGTATTGAAAGGATTGTCCATTAATACATTAAAGGTTTTTTTTCTCAAACCGTTCAACTCCAAGTCTATATGGTTTTGCAGTTCATATCCACTGAAATTAATAGGACTCAGTTCTGGAAGTTCTCTCATTTTTCATATTGCAAGCTACTAGTAACTTGACTGCTACAACAACCACATCAACAGCATGGTTCAACCTACAAAAATGTTTTATGGCAGAGATAGCCAAATGGTAATGTCCATTTACATGGACCGACCGGTTGCAAGATACAACCAGCAAACTTTTACTGATCGGCAGTCATTTGAATGCCTTAAGATAATGGCAGACCAAAGCTAATGATATGCACTCAGCAATCTATACAAGGTCGCTCTGTGTGAATAGTGTCATGGCTCGACTCCAGGGCTCGATCCTCTGGCTGTGTGGTTGGTTTCCCTCTCTGTTGGACCACAGCTTGTGTTGTCTGGATTCAATTGCTGATAACACTCTTTTCTTTGCTGCGTTTCTTCTATGTAGGTGTTTTCACTTCCTCGTTTGGGTTGTCCTATCACATCTTGGGAGGGACTATTTATACTCACCATGTACATACAGTCTTTGATGGCTATATTCCAAGTTAGATGGATGAGTTCCAGCTCTCCAGTCAAGGATGATTTTGCTGAGGTTTGCCAAGGTTTTCTCTATTGTTTCTCCTTCAGTTTGTTTGCATGTTCCTCTTCCCAGCACTCTTCCTATTTTGTTACATTTACTGTTTTTACATATGCTTTTACATATGTCTTTATTTTTTCCATTCTTTTTCTTCCTTCTTTCATGTATGACTGTGTGAATGCGTACTTTGCCTTGTGTCTCACCCTCTGTGTGCACTATGTTCTGTTGTGGTTGTTGTGGGTTACACTCTGTGAATAGTTGATCGTGCAGTTAATGACACTCAGGGTGAGCCGACGTTGAGTTGGGGTGCCAATTTTAGGTTGCTAACCTCCGCAGTCAGGCAGGGACAAATCTGGGTTAAGATAGGGATTCACTTAGTCTGTATAGGAACCTGTGATGTGTAGGTTTAACATTTCCCCTGCTTTGCACATCACCGTGTGAGTGTTAGGACTCAGTCGTAACACATACAGGGGTTGGACAAAATAATGGAAACACCTGGAAACATCAACAAAAGTTAGTTTAATATGGTGTAGGTCCACTTTTTGCAGAGATTACAGCCTCAATTCTCCGAGGAATGGATTCATACAAGGTGTGAATTGTTTCCAAAGGAATTTTAGCCCATTCTTCAGCCCCTCCAGTTCTTTGAGCAACGATGGCAGCGGAAATCGACGTCTAACTTGAATCTCTAAAATCGACCAGAAATGCTCAATAATGTTGACGTCTGGGGATTGTGGGGGCCAGAGGAGATGCTCAACTTCATTAGAGCTGTATGAATTGGTGCATTATCATCCGGAAAGATGGCGTTCCCCTCCGGGAACAGTGCTTGAACCATAGGATGCACTTGGTCGCCCAAAATGCCTAAATAATCGCGGCTGTTAATTCTTCCATGAAGGGATATCATTGGCCCGGCAGATCTCCACGAAATAGCACCCAGATCATCACAGAACCTCCGCCATGTTTTACGGTTGGGAGAAGGCAGTCTGGATGGAATGCTTCTTTTGGCTGTCTCCAAAAGTATATGCGGCCGGAGGTCGGAAATGGGTAAACGATGATTCGTCTGAGAATATCACATGTTTCCACTGCTCGAGTTCCAATTCTGGAGGGTTCTTCACCACTCTAATCGCTTGGAAACATTTGTCATTGAGAGCAGCAGTTTTCAAATTGCAGCTCTTCCATGGAATCCAGATTTGTTCAGCTACCGACGAACAGTTTTCGTGGAAACTGGGTTCTGTAGGTGTTCATTGAGCTCAGCAGTGATTTTCGGAGCCGTGGTCTTGCGATCCTCTCTCACAATTCGCTTTAAAGTCCGACGGTCTCTCTCAGTCAACTTTGACTTTCGGCCGGACCTGTGCTTTGCTGCGGACGTTTTTCCTTCTCTTTCAAACGCAGTCATTACTTTGGAGACAGTACCTCTTGACACACCAAGCATTCGGGCACTTTCGGTTACACTAGCGCCTGCCATACCAGCACCAACAATTTGGCCTCTTTGAAAATCCGAGAGGTCTGCCATTGGTATCAGGTTCTCATCAATGTTCTTACAATTATGCAAAACAGTTAATTTACATACACATATCACATGACACAAATAATCAACTACAAAACATTACCATATGTCACAGTTTGCATGTTTATAACATGTTCGAAGATTATGATGCCAAAACGTTAGGTGTTTCCATTATTTTGTCCAACCCCTGTAGGTTGACATAGTTCTCTGTAGTGCAAATCTTTTATGCTGCATAAAAAATCATTTCACCCAATGTACAAGCTTTTTACTCATTTGATGATCAGCAACCTGTTCATGTGACAAGAAATTGTGAAAGAAGGGTTTTTAACAATCCTCATTCATGATTATCATGCAGTGTACATGCCCCTTTAGTCACTGTTAATCACCAGTAACTAAGCGACATTGCCGTAAGGAGAGAAGCACATTTGGGCAGATTTAGCAAAACTGCTAATTATTAGAAAATTATACACGGAAGACTTCCCAATTCTAATACACCCCCCTCAAAGTAACAGGGGCTATAACTCATCAAATACTTAAACACTTGAACTATATGGCATAAATAAAGCCCAGAGTAACAAAGTATATTAAGCCCAAACATTTTTTTTATTAAAATATAATTAAAAATAATCATGAAATGCAACAATATAAAAGTCAGGTGCTGCTACGTGTTGCAGGGATATTTTAAATCGTTACACCAAATGGATTGATTTGCACTTTGTGCTTATAATGAGAATGTAACAATAATTGCTGCAGAATAATATGGGAATAGGCTCTTCCTTAAGATAGAGCAACCAGTCAGACCTAAGGAATTGGTATTAAATTAAGCACTCACAAGCACTGTCTTTGGTTGTGTGATGTCCTCTGAGTCACCCTAATTATAGATCCCTTATAACAGTATAGGGCCCACAGCTCCCCTATACACTGCATGATGTCCTAATTGTGTCCTCAAAACACAGTATGACCCCCCCAGTAGTCCTAACATTGTATAATGGTCCCACAGTAGCTCCCAAACTGTATAATGTCCCTCACGTTAGCTCCCACGCTGTGTAATGGCTTCCACACCAGCCCACACAATGAATGATGGACTCCTCAGAAGCCCCTAAGCTGTATAATAGCCCAACACTGTATAATGGCCCCCACACTATATGACAGACTCCACAGTAGTACCCATACTGTATAATGGCCCCCACCTTAGTTCCCACACTGTAAAATAGCCTTTACGCTGTATGATAGATGCTTCAATAGTCCCCAAACTATGATGGTCTCCCACAATAGCCCCACACTTTATAATGGCCCCCACTGTAGTTCTCACATTTATGAGGGTTCCACACTGTATGAGGGGTCCCTCACAGTAGCCCCCAAACTGTGCAATGGTCACTACATTATGTGCCAGACTATATAATGGCCCCCACATTAGCTGCCAGACTATCTAATGGCTCCCACATTAGCTGCTACACTATATAATGGCCCCCACATTAGCTGCCAGACTATTTAATGCCCCCCACATTAGCTGCTGCACTATATAATGGCCCCCACAATAGCTGCAACACTAAATAATGACCCTCACAGTAGCACCCGAACAGTATAATATCACTCACATTAGCAGCCACACTATATAATGGCCCCACATTAGCTGAAGCACTATACAATGGCCCCACAGTAGCTGACACACTATATAATGGCCCTTAGTAGTAGCACTATATAATGGCCTCCACATTAGCTCCAGCACTTTATAATGGCCCCCATATTAGCTGCACCACTATATAATGGCCCCCACATTAGCTGCACCACTATATAATGGCCCCCACATTAGCTTACGGCATTATATAGGCTGAAAGCAACCTGCGGTCTTCAGAACGAAGAGAGGTAGTGCAGGGAGATCGTGTCTACTTCTCTACTACAGGTCTTAATTTGTCATTGAGAAAAGCACTTTTGAGACATCGCTAATCTTATTGTAAATTTAAAAAAAAAGTATTTCTGATAGAAAATATCATAATTACAGTATATAAGATAATTTAGGGAATTCCTACAAAAATATTTTGAACTCACTCTCCACCAAAACCTAGAAGGGCCTCAACAAGGCAACTTAACCCTTTTAGATGTAGAGTCCCTGCATTAGTTAGTCTCATACAGTACTGTGAGATACAGACTTATGAAAAAATTCAGCAAGCAAAAGGTTTGCCCTTATTATCTCCAGGAAAAACTATGATTTTATTATGGATCATCTTACATTTTAATAGTACTTGAAAAGACTTTGCAACTTTGTTTAATAGGTCCCAGGGAAGGCTTTGATCTTAACCCTTAAACCCTATATAGATATCTGCCCTCCACTGTGAAGGCCCTTACATTTTATCCATGGTCTTGGCAGAAATTTAGGTGGCAAGAAATAAATCAGGTGAATATTCAGGATTAAAAACAGGAGGACAAAATCAGTGGCCAAATTGGCAAATAAGAGAAATTTTAATTAAGTCCAAGGTCAAGTTCAGAAATAACGTAAGCTGGCTTGGGCAACAGATATACTAACAGGAGAATCTTGCCAGGGCCAGTATACACACAACTGGTGAAGAAGAATAGTGGGGCTGGAGAGGTGAGCGGTGAGGTATGACGATTTTTTTTTATTTTTTACATCTTGCATTGTTTATGCGAACAGGCAAGTTCGAATTTTGCCTGATCTGCTCATCTCTAGTTATCATATTCAAGAATTGCAAACCAGTAAATTAAAACATGTAAAGTACTCATGCTTCACACAAAGGTACAGCCTTTTGGGAACATGGATTTGCAATAACAAAAGATTTAAAACTTGGATTCCTTATTCATACAACCTCCATAAAATACTACATTATTATATTTGCATTGAAGGTATCACTGCAGCAGAAGTATAGTGTCAACCACAGATTGCCCCAGTTCTGTGGTGAACAGCTGATTGCCTTACTGCCTTATCTTCATAATACAACACCTTTTAACCCTTTCACGCCAGAGCCTGTTTTCGCCTTCATGACAAGGCCAATTTTTTCAATTTGACCACTGTCAATTTATGAAGTTATAACTCTGGAACACTTTAAGGTATCCCAGTGAGTCTGGGAATGTTTTTTAATGACATATTGTACTTCATGATAGTTGTAAAATTTGTTTGATATAACTTGCTTTTAATTTTGAAAATATTGGAAATTTGGTGAAAATTTTGAAAATTTTGCTATTTTCAAACTTTTATTTTTTTGCTCTTAAACCAGAGAGTTGTGTAAACAAACTAGTTCAACAATAACATTTACTATATGTTTAGTTATATTAGCATAATTTTTCAGACATCCTTTTTTTTGTTACGACGTTAGAAGGGTTAAAAGTTAATCAGCAATTTCTCATTTTTCCATAACATTTCCAAAACTTTTTTTTCACAGACCATATCACAGTTGAAGTGATTTTAAGAGGCCTATATGATAGAAGCTACCCAAAAGTGACACCATTCTAAAAATTGAACACCTCAAGGTGCTCAAAACCACATTTAAAAAGTTTTTTAACCCTTCAGGTGTTTCACAGGAATTAATGGAATGTGTAAGGAAAAAATGAACATTTAACTTTTTCCCACAAAAATGTTAATCTAGCGCCAAATTTTTCATTTTCACAAGGGTAACAGGAAAAAATGCACTATAAGTGTAGTTGTGTGATTTCTCCTGAGTGTGCCAATAACCACTAAGTGGTGGAAAAACTACTGTTTGGGTGTATGACAGGGCTCAGAATGTAAGGAGCACTGTTTGAGTTTTGAAATGCAAAATTGGCTGGAATCAACTGGACGCCATGTGGTATTTGGAGAGCCCCTGATGTACCTACACAGTGGAAACCACTACACATGACCCCATTTTCGAAAATAAAACCTTCAAGGAATTTATCTAGATGTGTGGTGAGCACTTTGAACCCTCAGGGGCTTCACAGAATTTTATAATGTTGAGCTGTGAAAATTAAAAAACACATTTTTCCCACAAAAATGTTATTTTAGCCCCACATTTTTTATGTTCCAAAGAGTATTAAGAAAAAATTGACAACCAGATTTCTTGTGAAATTTCTCCTGAGTGTGCCCATACCATATAAGTGGAGGAAAATCACTATTTGGGCGCACAGCAGGGCTGGGAAAGGAATGAGCACTATTTTGGCTGTAATCGGTTGTATATACCATATCACATTTGAAGAGCCCCTGACATGCCAACACAGCAGAAATCCCCTCAAGTGATTCCATTTTGTAAACTACACCTCTCAATGAATTCATCTAGGGTAGAAGTGAATACTTTTAACCCTCAGGTGATTCACAAACTTGTACGACATTTGGCTGAGTAAATTAGATATTACTATTTTTTCCACTAAAATATTGCTTTGACCCCAAAGTTAGCAATTTTCAAAAAGGATAATAGGGGAAAACAAACAGTACAATTTGTTAAACAACTTCTTCTGAGTACATCAATACTCCATAAGTTGTCAAAAACTACTTTTGGGGCACAGTGCAAAACTCAGAAAGGAAGGAGTGCCATATTATAGTACAGATTTTGTTGCACTGGTTTGAGAGTGCCATGTCCCATTGGCAGAGTCCATGGGGTTCCAGAACAGCAGAAACCCCCATAAGTGACCCCATTTTACAAACTGCACCACTCAATGAATTCATCTAGGGGTGCAGTGATAATATTGACACCACAAGTGTGTCATCGATTTTTATATGATTGGACAGTGAAGAAAAAATAATTAAATTTTTACTACAAAAAAATTGTTTTCGATCCAGTTTTTTACATTTCACATGGGGAAATGGGGAAAAATGGTGACAAAATGTGATACCCCATATCAGTCTGTACAGTACTGCTTAGCCACACAACAAGACTTGGGATGGAATATTGCGCTATTTGACTCTTGGAAAACATCTTATTGTAGAATAGTTTGCAGACTCCATATATATAGTCCCTACATGCCAAAAGAGCAGAATCCCCCTCACTTGACCCCATTTTGGAAATTATATCCCTTTGGGAATTTATCTATATGTGTAGTGACGATTTTGACTTCAGAAGTGTCTTCCAGAAACAAGCAGTAGTGGATGTTGCTGAGTGGAATTGCAATATACCATTGTAATGACCAGCAAGTTGTAGTGACCAGTAAGTTACAGTGACCAGTACATTGTAGTGATCAGTACACTATTGCTAGCTCATGCTTCTAAAGACATGTGCCCATAAATTAGGCAGGCTGCCATTGCTTCAGAATTGCCAAATATGTGGTTTGAGCACACTGTGGGGCTCAGAAGGAAGAGGGCATTTTGATTTGGGAACACAAAATTTGTTGTAATTCTTTTGGGGAACGAGGAGCTATAACGCTTTTACAGAGTCTTTGTGCTACTAATAACATGGAAGCGCCATATACATCCATTAACAGAAGATGGACCTGAGTGGGGACTTGCTTTTTTTTTGTAGATTGAGTTGAAGCTTTTATTGGAAACATTTTACATATTTTTTTACATATTTTTGGGGGGTGCAACATTAGTCCACCTCCACGTGGTGCACCCTGGGTAACGCTAAAGGACTAACAAACTTGATGACCAAACAATCAAACTACTCCTAGATCTCCTGGTCAATATATTTTACTTCATATTTGATAATCAACGAAGTATCAAATTTGATAATGTCTACAAATAATAATAATGCTACCGTCACAAATGACACGCCTCAAATGAAAGATCTTGGACACATTGTGAAAATCTGGCAAATCAATATTGACGGTATCAGCCGCTCAAAATGTGATTTCCTCCACAAGTTTCTCACTGATAACAAAATAGACGTTCTTGTTCTTCAGGAAGCTCATGTTGAAAATGAAGACCAACTTCTAGCTCATGGCTCCATTTCTGGTTTTGATTTAATTGCTTCTACATATGACCCGCACTACAGTGTAGCTACCTATGTGAAAGGTAATATTGAAAATGTAATGCTTCTCTCCGACATCATACGCCATGACAACGCCACGGACACATCCAGTCAAGTTACCCGATGTTAATCACTCGGCATCTGCATTTAATATATATAATAGCCACTTTTTCACCTAGTTCCTATCTTGCCCCAATTTGAAGAAGCTCTTTAGTGAAATGGCGCTTGTTGGGTGTAAGGTCGGTCAAAGTACCCTTCTGTCAGCCGCACCTCACCACAGCATTCAACAACACCATAGCAGGTAAAAAATTTCTCCTCAATAATTTCCCATTGGAATTGCCATTTTTCTTTTATGTTGTACTACTCTATAGAGTGATATCTGAGTAAGCCGCATTAAGGTGTGTTATCTGATACATTTAGTCACCTTCACTTTTTTCGCACTTTGTCGGTATATATAGTGACTTTTTTCAGTCCCCCCTTTGCAGGCTATATTCTCATGTGCACCTTTTGGTTTGGTTTGCAGGTTCATTTATTCTTTATGAATTACTGTGCCCGTCCTTGATACTATTTCTTTGGAGGTTATTCCCTTATTTCCCCTGTCTTTTTAACCTTAATTTTTAACAATTGTATTCAATAAAATTTATTTTATTTTATTCATTTACACAACGCAAGTGCTAAGATTAAACTCAAAGTACATTTTGAAGGTCAACTTGTCAAACACAATTTCAATCCTGAGTATTTAGGCGTAACTCTTGATAGAAGCCCAACCTTCAAATCTCACTCGGATAAGACAGCACAGAAATTGAAAGCACGCAATAATATTATTCAGAAACTCTGCTGATCCTCCTGGGGTTCTTCAACATCTGTCTTGAGAACATCTACCCTTGCTTTGGTGTACTCTGCTGCAAAATATTGTGCTCCAGTATAGTTGAATAGTTGTCATGTGAATGTAATAGAAACTCAGCTGAACTACTAATATCTGGTTCTAGCAGACCTACGCCTGTCCACTGGTTATCTGTCTTGAGCTATATCGCACCTGCAAACCTGAGAAGACTAAAGCTCCTACTTAAAGAATACACCAAAGTAGTGAATAATGAAAATCTCCAAATACATCAAAATATCCAAGATGTTCAAAGACAGTGACTGAAATCAAGCCATCCACCCATACGAATAGCAATTACACTGTACAAACATGATTTCAATTTAGAAGAGAAATGGAAAGAACTTTGGGTCAGTACAGTAGTCGTGAGCTTCAAACATTTCCTCACTTACAATACCCACCACTAGAGATGAGCGACTTTGCCTCCAGGAGGGTCGAGTCGGGTTTCGGACCAACCGACTTTGCCAAAAGTCGAGTCGTACGAAATCGGCCGACTATCGGGAAATGTCGAAGGTCTGACTGAAACTCGACCCGACCCCAATGCAAGTCAATGGGAAGAAAAGTCGGCAGGGAGTGGAGGATAGTAAACACACCTACAGTGCCCATTTCAATGTCAACAACATCAATTATTATTACTTAAGCTTGTCAACCTTAATTTACTTTATAATAATAGTAAAGCATTGAAAACTGGGGGTTATTTGGCTAAAGTTGTGGGGGGGAAAGGCTGGCTCCAGGTTTTCGTGGGCCCCGGGTGAAAGAGTCTCAGTGGGCCCCTTTAACACATACCACAATTCATGATGTTCCGATATGGCAAAGAAATATAGGTATAGTCCAACGCCAAATACTTCACTTCTTACATTACATGAGTGATATCTATTGTAAATTCTACAATAGCTCAAAAACGGGACAGTATAGTCCTCCATTCAGTATTATGGGCACCACATAGTGCGCCATACAGAATAATGAGCCCCATGTATTGCTCCATACAGAATAATGAGCCCCATATATTGCTCCATACAGAATAATTTGTCCAATATAATGTTCCATATAGTATATGATGAGCTCCACATAATGCTGCAGTATATGATGGTCCCCATATAATGTGCCATACAGTATAGGACGGTCCCCATAGAGTATAATGAGCCCCACATATTGCTCCACACAGTATAATGAGTCGCATATAAAGCTCCATACAATAAATGATGGGCCCTATATATTGCTCCATACAGAATGTGCTCCATATAATGCTCCATACAAAATAGGCCCCATATGTGCTCCGTATGATGCTCCATATATAAAGGCCCCTATAAGATGCCCCATAAATAATGAACCCCATATGATGCTCTAGTATATGATGGGCCCTATATATGATGCTCCAGTGTATTATAAGCCCCATATAATGCTCCAAATATAATGGTCCCCATATATAATGCTCCATATATAATGGGCTCCATGTGATGCTCCATATATAATGTGCCCCATATGATGTGTCATATATAATAGGCCCCATATGATGCTCCAGTATATGATGTGCCCCATGGATGATGCTCCAGTGTATGATGGGCCTAAATAATGTTCCATATATAATGGGCCCCATATGATGCTCCAGTGTAAAATGGGCCCTGTTGTGAATGTTTTGGAAATGAATTCTGAGCAGAAGCTCCCTCTGGTGGTTACAAACAGTACTGAACCATTCAATGAGGATTGGCAATCAGGAGTCACAGACTGGCTTGATATAAGGGAGGTTCCCTCCCATCATGGTTGCCGGTGATCAATTGTTCTTGTCTCAACTGTGGTTCCTGGTTCACTTGGAAGCTTGCTGAGTCTTGCCTCTTCTTCTGCTTTCAGATAAGATATTTTCTGTTTTTGTTTTTGTGCTTACCATTTGCATATTTCTCTGCATTTCTGTGAGGTTTTCCAGGTCCCCCTCCGGGGGCTTGGGCTCCTCTCAGTTCCGCTGGAGCCACTGTTGTTTGTTCATTTGCCTTTTCCGGTTTTTTCAGTGGCTGCGGCTTAGTTTTGTTACACCAGAGAACTGATTTAGGTGGTAGAGGTCGTGTGATCTCAGGTGTTTTTGCAATCAGTAGCGTTGGCATTTTTTAGGGTTTTTTTGGATTGCAGTGAGTATCCTTTCTATCCTTTTCTGTCTAGGCAGATTGGGCCCCAGCGTTTGCTCATACTATTTTCTGTCTGTGTCTGTATTTCCTCTTGTCTAACCGCCATTACATATTTGGGGGCTTCCTATGTTCTTTGGGGATCTGCTCCGGGGCAGATAGCTTTCCTCTTTCTATCTTTAGGTGTAGTTAATCTCTCAGGCTGTGAAGAGGCATCTAGGACCAACGTAGGAATGCTCCACGGCTGCCTTTAGTTGTGGTGGTTAGTCAGGGTACTGCAATCCAATAGATTCCAACCTCTCTGGTGTATTGCCGTTTTTGCCTGCTCTCCTCAGCTACCAAAAGTATTACTGTTATGTTTTGGTAGCTGAGGAGAGCAGGCAAAAACGGCAATACACCAGAGAGGTTGAAATCTATTGGATTGCAGTACCCTGACTAACCACCACAACTAAAGGCAGCCGTGGAGCATTCCTACGTTGGTCCTAGACGACTATTCACAGCCTGAGAGATTAACTACACCTAAAGATAGAAAGAGGAAAGCTATCTGCCCTGGAGCAGATCCCCAAAGAACATAGGAAGCCCCCAAACATGTAATGGCGGTTAGACAAGAGGAAATACAGACACAGACAGAAAATAGTATGAGCAAACGCTGGGGCCCAATCTGCCTAGACAGAAAAGGATAGAAAGGATACTCACTGCAATCCAAAAAAACCCTAAAAAATGCCAACGCTACTGATTGCAAAAACACCTGAGATCACACGACCTCTGCCACCTAAAACAGTTCACTGGTGTAACAAAACTAAGCCACAGCCACTGAAAAAAACGGAAAAGGCAAATGAACAAACAACAGTGGCTCCAGCGGAACTGAGAGGAGCCCAAGCCCCCGGAGGGGGACCTGGCAAACCTCACAGAAATGCAGAGAAATATGCAAATGGTAAGCACAAAAGCAAAAACAGAAAATATCTTATCTGAAAGCAGAAGAAGAGGCAAAACTCAGCAAGCTTCCAAGTGAACCAGGAACCACAGTTGAGACAAGAACAATTGATCACCGACAACCATGATGGGAGGGAACCTCCCTTATATCAAGCCAGTCTGTGACTCCTGATTGCCAATCCTCATTGAATGGTTCAGTACTGTTTGTAACCACCAGATGGAGCTTCTGCTCAGAATTCATTTCCAAAACATTCACAACAGGGCCCCGTATATGACGCTCCAGTATATGATGGGCCCCATGGATGATGCTCCAGTTTATGATGGGCCTATATAATGCTCCATATATAATGGGCCCCATATGATGCTCCAGTGTATAATGGGCCCAGTTTATGATGCTCCAGTGTATGATGGCCCCATTTATAAGGCTCCAGTGTATGATGTGCCCCATATATAATGCTCCAGTGTATAATGGGCCCTATCTATGATGATCAAGTGTATGATGGGCCCCATATAATTCTCCAGTGTATAATACTCCCCATATATTGCTCCAAACATTAAAAAAATGAAATACCATTCCTTGCTGTGCACTGCTCTACTCTGGACTCCTCAGCGTCCCCATCTTCCAGCTCTCTGCACTGTGACTGTTCAGGCAGAGGGCGCACAGACGTGACGTCATCGCGCTCTCTGACCTGAATGTCACTGTCAGGAAACGCTGAAGACATCACAGCGGTGGAGCAGGTGCTGACGCCGGCCCTGGGAGGGGTACAGCCCAGTAAGGGAGGTGGAAAAACTGGCATATGTTGAAGTGTAGGCTGGACGTTCAGCAGCTGCAAATGGAGGAATTGGAGAAGTCGGAGGAAGAGGAGGACAAAGCGAGCCATTTTGCTGGCAACCTATGTGTCATCAGGGGAAGGTGGTACAAAATCCTTTGAAACCCAGGCATGGTTCATTTTAATGAAGGTGAGGTCACCAACATTTTGGGTCGACATCCGGGTCCTTCTTTCTGTCAGGATTGATACAGCAGCACTGAAGACTCTTTCTGATAGCACACTACCAGTAGGGCAAGCGAGCTCCTGTAAGGCATATTGTCCGAATTCAAGCCAGGTGTCCAGTTTACAGGCCCAGTAGTCAAAGGGGAATGAACTGTGAGGGAGAACATTGATAGGGGAGGAGAGGTAATTTTGAACCATAGTTGACAACTGCTGTCTCCTGTCTGTTGCAGTCGATTCAGTATTAACAGTCGTGTGAGCGGTACTCGAGAAATCAGTCCATAACATGGTCATGAAACCCCTGTCTCCAACGCCACTTCGGCTGTGTGCACCACGAACACCTCTTCCATGTTGCCCAGTATGGCTCGTGGAAGAACCTGCACCGCTGCTGTGTCCTGGGAATGCCTCTAACAAACGGTTTACCAGAGCTGCTTGTTTGTTCGCCAATATTAGCTCTAGGTTCTCCTGTGTCATGATGTTCTGTAATTTGCCTTTATAGCGTGGATCGAAGATGCTGGCCAACCAGTAGTCGTCATCCTTCATAATTTTGGCAATGCGGGGGTCACATTTTAGGATCCGCAAGACATAATCACACATGTGGGCCAATGTTCCAGATGTCAATGATGCACTGCTAGCTGTGGGTGGAGGAGCACTTTCTGCCAAATCCACATCCCTCCAGTCACGCACAAACCCTGTACCTGACCTTGTCAAGCCAATATTTTCTCTTGACCCCTGAAAAGCATCCTCCTCCCCAAAATAGTCATCCCCTCATCCTCCTCCTCTTCTACTTCTTCCTCCACCTCATCCAGGGCAGTTCCCTGAGCAGACAATGGCTGACTGTTATCAAGGCTTCCCTTCTCCTCCTCTTCCTCCTCCACTGCAGACGCCTGATCCTTAATGTGCGTCAAAGTTTGCATGAGCAGACGCATAAGTGGGATGCTCATGCTTTTGATGGCGTCGTCTGCGCTTACCAGCCATGTGCATTCCTCAAAACACTGAAGGACTTTACAGAGGTTTTTCAGCTTTGACCACTGCACACCCGACAACTCGATGTCTACCCTCAAACTGCCTGCTCGTGTATCCTCCCACAAATGTATTACAGCATGCCTCTGTTCGTACAGCCTCTCAACCATGTGTATGGTGGAGTTCCACCTTGTTGCAACGTCTATGATTAGGCGATGCTTGGGGAGATGAAGCGATCGCTGCAGCCTCTGCATACGACTGGAGTCTGGGGGCGAGCGACGGATGTGCGAGCACAGTCTTCGCACCTAATGGAGCAGGGCTGGTAACTCCGGATAATTATTGATGAAGCACTGCACCACCAGGTTCAATGTGTGAGACAGGCAAGGTATGTATCTGAGTTTTGCCAGGTCTATGGCCGCCACAAAATTACGGCCGTTTTCACTGACTACCTTGCCTGGCTCAAGATGTAGACTGCCCAGCCATGACTCAGTTTCTCGCTGCAAGTAGATGGCTACTACCTCCGCGTTGTGTCTGTTGTCACCCAAAGACATCATCTTTAAAACAGCCTGCTGACGCTTACCACTAGCTGTTCGACAGTGGGACACCTCGTCGGCAACACTGGCAGCTGCGGATGGAGTGCTCGTGCGACTGTGCTCTGTTGACGAGCTTTCGCGTCTGGAGGAGGAGGGTCGAATGCCTACAGCCAACTGTTGCCTTTACCGTGGGCTAGACAGCACTGTCCCACCGCCGCTGTCCCCTGTGGACCCTACATCCACCACATTAGCCCAGTGCGCTGTGATGGACACGTAACGGCCCTGGCCATGCCTACTGGCCAATGAATCTGTTGTGAGGTGCACCTTTCCACTCACTGATTGTTTGAGTGCATGGACAATGCGGTCTTTCACATTCAGGTGGAGGGCAGGGATGGCTTTTCTAGCAAAGAAGTGCCGACTTGGTAGGTCATAGCGTGGGAAAGCATAGGCCATGAGCTCTCGGAACGCTGTGCTTTCATCCAAACGGAAGGGCATCATTTCTAATGAGATCAGTTTGGCAATGTAGGCGTTCAAAGCCAGTGTACGCGGATGAGAGGATGAGTACTTTCTTGTCCTACTCAGAGTGTCTGCTAGGGTGAGCTGGACTTGAGAGCTGCATATGGGGGAACTAGCGGTGGACATGGCGGACTGAGAGGGAGTTGGTGATGGTGATGGTGGTGTTGGTGGTGATGGCCTAGATTCAGTCTTTCGTTGGAAAAACATTGTGATTCCCTAACTGCTTTGGCCTTGCGACGACACCTCAACATTTCTTGCTGGTGGTGTGCTAACCGGTGGGCTTACAGTGAGGGAAGCTATGTAGCGTTGCTCGCTACCTTCAGTCGGAGCAGGTGTACATGTGCTACCTGAGGTATTGTAGTCCGTCTACGCTTGCAAGTGCATGGTGTTTAAATGTCTAAGCATGTAACTGGTAATCAAATTTCAGAGATTTTTCCCTCGGCTAAAGGTCCTTCCGCACTTCTTACAGATAACCTTTGCCTCATCAATAGGATTTTGGTAAAATAAATGCCACACTGCACTATTAGTACTATGGACTAAATTTTCAGGGCTTGCACGCTCTGCTAATTTGACCGTCTGGCCAAGCTGTCCTGCAACTCTTTTCGATTTTTTAACACGTTTTTGGACTGCTACGGGCCTGCCAGATAACCGCAACTGTGATGTCGATGCCTGCTGTGGATCCTCCTCCTCTTCTGAGCTATTGCCAGCGGCACCCTCTTCCCCCAATGGATGCCAATCCGGGTCAACGACTGGGTCATCCATCACCTCCTCTTCAATTTCATCTGCACCTTCCTCTGTGTCACCGTGTTAGGTGGTAGAGTATGCGGGAAGGGGCACCTGAGTTTCATCATGGTCAGAATCTGGCTAAGTAGACTGCGAGGGCAATGCAGTGTTCTGGGTGAATGTAATATAAACAGCAAAAAAAGGCAGCAACACTCACCTGCCCAGATCTCAGAACAAATGCACTACAGGATGCAGCCAGCCCATTAAGCAAGATATCAGCAGCACAGGTGCAAAATACCAGATTAAACAGCCACTCTCCACATACCCATCCAAGGAGGGGGTGAATGCCCAGTATACAATTGCACAATAGAAGCCCGCATAGGGTGCCGTTCACACAAGGATACTGCACAGTGTCTGGTTCACAGCCTATTAATCACGCCCCTACTATTCGACTAGGCGGGCTGGCCAGTACACTCTCAAATCGCACCAGTGTGAACACCCCTCATGCGAGACCAGACGTGCCTGGGCCTGGCTGCAACCCGAAAAATAAAGTGCAAAAAATACAAAAATAGTGGAGTATTAGTTAATATTTTGGCCAAAATACGTAAGCTTGTAACCTGTGCCAAAGGTCCCCACGCTTACAAGTCCTACTCTACATTATTCAGCAAAACCACTAAAGGAGACTCAAGGTCTCCAAAAATTCAATATAAACAGCAAAAAAAGGCAGCAACACTCACCTGCCCAGATCTCAGAACAAATGCACTACAATTACAATTAACTAATACCCCACTATTTTTGTATTTTTGCACTTTATTTTTCGGGGTGCAGCCAGGCCCAGGCACGTCTGGTCTCGCATGAGGGGTGTTCACACTGGTGCGATTTGAGAGTGTACTGGCCAGCCCGCCTAGTCGAATAGTAGGGTCGTGATTAATAGGCTGTGAACCAGACACTGTGCAGTATCCTTGTGTGAACGGCACCCTATGCGGGCTTCTATTGTGCAATTGTATACTGGGCAGTCACCCCCTCCTTGGATGGGTATGTGGAGAGTGGCTGTTTAATCTGGTATTTTGCACCTGTACTGCTGATATCTTGCTTAATGGGCTGGCTGCATCCTGTAGTGCATTTGTTCTGAGATCTGGGCAGGTGAGTGTTGCTGCCTTTTTTTGCTGTTTATATTGAATTTTTGGAGACCTTGAGTTTCTTTTAGTGGTTTTTCTGGATAGTGTAGTTCTGGGTGAATGTACCAGCAGAATCATATAGCAGTGGCTGTGCATCAGTGCACTCCGTGTCATATTCTTCTTGGACTGGGGAATTCAGGATTTCACTTGATAACCCAGACATGGTATGTGAAAAGAACTCCAGGGAGTAATCTGAAGTGTGGCCTGCCGCATCTTTCACTTTTGTTGGGGGTGAAGGACACAAGGAAAGGTGTCGTTCCTGACCAGGAGCCTGCACGGACGACTCAGTGCTTGGAGTTTTTGAAACCTCAGAAGAGGAAGCGATAGAGCTGGAGGATGTTTCGGCAATGTAAGCCAAAACCTGTTCCTGATTATCCGGCTTTAAAACCGGTATACCTGATCCCAGAAAAGGGAGCCTTCCAGGCCTTTTGGAGCCAGATGATGATGCAGGCTCAACATCTCCTGCCTTAGGTGCTATTGTGCTTTTGGCACTACCAGCAGATGCACCACCACCACCATCAGTACCAGCTGCCCCCCCCTGCCCACGTCCACAGCCTCTTCCACCATACTTCCTCATGTTTGGGAAAATGTACCAAAAATACCAGCAGATATATGGTACTGTATCAGAAGCGTACAGCTGTATACAGTGTAGGGGAAAATTTAAATCTCCGTATATATTTCCATAATCACACACAGACGCTCTCTCAGCATGGATTTGAGCGTAATACAAAAGGCAGAAAAACGGTACTGTATCAGAAGCGTACAGCTGTATACAGTGTAGGGTAAATTTAAATCTCCGTCTATATTTCCGGAGTCACACACAGACGCTCAATCAGTATGGATTAGACCAGAATACAAAAAGCAGAAAAACCATACTGTATCAGAAGCATACAGCTGTATACAGTGAAGGGGAAAATTTAAATTTCCGTCTATATTTCCGGAGTCACACATAGACGCTCACTCAGTATGGATCTCTGTATATATTTCCGGAGTCACACACAGATGCTCACTCAGTTTGGATTTGACCATAATACAAAAGACAGAAAAATGGTTGTGTATCAGAAGCATACAGCTATATACAGTGTAGGGGAAAATTTAAAATCTCCGTATATATTTCTGGAGTCACACACAGACGCTCTCTCAGTATGGATTTGACCGTAATACAAAAGGCAGAAAAACGGTACTGGATCAGAAGCGTACAGCTGTATATAGTGCAGGGGAAAATTTAAATCTCCATATATATATCCGGAGTCACACTCAGACGCTCACTTAGTATGGATTAGACCAGAATGCAAAAAGCAGAAAAACAGTACTGAATCAGAAGCGTGCAGCTGTATACAATGTAGGGGAAAACTTCCATATATATTTCCGGAGTCACACACAGACACTCTGTCAGTATGGATTTGACCGTAATACAAAAGGCAGAAAAACGGTACTGTATCAGAAGCGTACAGCTGTATACAGTGTAGTGTAAATTTAAATCTCCTTATATATTTCCGGAGTCACACACAGATGCTCACTCAGTATGGATTTGACCGCAATACAAAAGGAAGAAAAACGGTACTGTATCAGAAGCTTACAGCTGTATACTGTACAGTGTAGGGGAAAATTTAAATCTCCGTATATATTTCCGGAGTCACACACAGACGCTCACTCAGTATGGATTAGACCAGAATGCAAAAAGCAGAAAAACGGTACTGTATCAGAAGCGTACAGCTGTATACAGTGTAGGGGAAAATTTAAATCTTCGTATATAGTTCTGGAGTCACACACTGTTAAGGCTGGCGGAACGCACCAAATAAATAAAATTAGAAGGTGCGTTCGCAGCCCGGGTCCACCGTGCAGGCAGAACCTGCTGCTAGTAAGATGACGCAGTAGGTGGTATGAGCGAACTCTGTTATCCCGCAGAGTCACAGATATGGTCGCCGTAGCACTATATGGCAAACTGGGCAAACTCAGTTACTACACAGAGTTGCTAAATAAAAGGATTTGGCGTTATATGGCGGTATAAGAGAACTCTGTTGCTCCACAGAGTCGCAACCTAAACGCTGACTAATAGCTTGTCCGCGTGCCGCCACCAGGTTATGTCCGGACTGCGCAACTTCAACATAAAGTAGTCAGCAATGCACACAGCAAACTCCTCACCAGAGAAGCCGGTATACTAGGGGCTTATTTCAGCCAGAGCCCTGAACCCATACACACATCTCCTCACCGGAGGTGCCGGTATTCTAGGGGCTTATTTCAGCCGGGTCCCTAAACACATGCATAACCACACTGGCGCAAGCACGTAACAAATCTGATACTAGCGCACGGCCGTGCGGTTATGCCACCTTTTTATAGTAGCCACGAGTACGAGACCTTCCAGAAAAGACCAATAGAAAGCTGCTTCAGATCACCAACATCTACAGGATCTTCCTGGAGGACCAATAGGAGTTGTAGCTGTATCCGAGCATGTGACCCCTGATCTCCAATGGAAGATCTTCCCTGGGCATGCTCAGATGGAGAAACAGAGGACTTAGTCCCATATCTGACTGCTCCAACACTCGTTACAACAGAGGATCCAGGAGCGGCAGCAGCAAGTCTCTGCACAGTACTATACCGGGCGAGACGCTGGGACCGACGTCTCTGCTGAGCAGGTTCCATTGTGGCCGGAGATGGATGGGGGACTGCAGCGGGACTGGTTCGAGATTCCCCTTGTGCAGCAGCGGGAACTCGATCCCTAATATTAAGCCCCTCCTAGGGCCACCCCTTCTTTGGGCCTCGCTGTGCTCAAAGGCAGCGATGAGCTGCAGAGCATGAATGTGCTCGGCAGGCTCCCAGGACCTATCCTCAGGCCCATAACTCCTCCAATCCACCAAATAAAATTTTTTGCCCCGTACCACCTTACACCTTACGATGGCATTCACCTCATGATCGTCGGTAGATGAACCCGACGTCCCGGCAGATGACTCGGAAAACCGGGAGATGGCCACAGGTTTCAAAAGGGACACTTCAAAGGTATTGGCGATACCAAGACGAGGTGGAAGGGCTAGGCGGCAGACTACATGGTTTACCTGCTCAAGGATCTTAAAGGGGCTCAAAAAGCGAGATGCCAACTTGGTAGACTCTACTCGCAGCCTGATGTTCCTGGCAGAGAGCCACACTAAGTCGCCTGGGGCAAATGTCGGAGCGGGGCGCCGATAAACATCGGCTGAAGACATCATCCTCTCCTTGGAGGCCTGAATGGTATCCTGGGTTCGGTCCCAAATGTCTCGTGCCTCCACAGCCCAGTCTGCCACCCTTGAGTCGGCGGATGACACGGGCATGGGCACCAGGACCCGCGGATGCTGACCATAGTTCAAGAGGAATGGGGTCTGTCTGGTGGAGTCAGCCACAGAATTATTGAGAGCAAACTCAGCCCACGGTAGCAAAGATGCCCAGTCATCCTGCCTGGCAGAGACAAAATGTCGCAAATATGTGACCAAGGTCTAGATGGCCCTCTTTACCAACCCATTCGTCTCGGGATGGTATGCAGCTCTCTCCAGAACCGACACGCAAACTGGGGACCTCGATCACTAACGACTTTGTCTGGCATACCGTGTAAACGGAAAATATGCCTGATAAATAATGCTGCCAAGGCCCGTGCAGACGGTAACCGTGGTAACGGCACCAAATGCACCATTTTGGAGAAGTGGTCGGTTATCACCCAGATGATGGTACAGCCCCGAGATTTGGGTAAGCCCACTACAAAATCCATCCCGACCATCTCCCAAGGCCTGTCTGCCACCAGCAAAGGAAAAAGTAACCCAGCTGGCCATTGTTGAGGGGACTTATTCTTGGCACAGGACACGCACGCCTGAACATATTCCCTGACGTCCCGGACCATATGTGACCACCAATATGTCCTCGCCAGCAACTCAGATGTCCTTTCTGTCCTGAAATGTCCACCCACCCTGGAGGAATGTGCCCAAGAAAGTACTTACGGTTGCAAATTGGTGGGTACAAAAGTCTTTCCCAGAGGCACAGACTCAAGCCAAACCGGAGCCACAGTTCTTAGGCTCTCACAGGGGACAACAAGCCGAGGCTCCTCCTCCACCTCCTCAAAGGATACGACGAAGTGAGACAGAGCATCGGCCCGAATGTTCTCCTCACCAGAGAGGAAATGGAGGGTGAAATGGAACCGGGAGAAGAACAGGGACAATCTGGCCTTGCGGGAATTCAGCCGCTGGGCTGTTTGCAAGTATACCAAGTTTTTGTGGTCCGTGAAGACCTGGAAGGGAAAGCGAGCCCCCTCCAGAAGATGTCTCCACTCGGAGAAGGCCAACTTCATAGCCAATAACTGTCCTGGATGGAATAATTCCTCTCTGCAGGTGTAAAGGTTTTAGAAAAGAAGAAGCAAGGATGCTTCCGACCTTGAGCATCCTTTTAATAAAGGACTGCTCCAGCACCAAAAGAAGAGGTGTCCACCTCTAAAATAAATGGCTTATCAACATCGGGGCGATGTAATATGGGAGCACTGGCAAAATGCGACTTGATGGAAGAGAAATCCTTGGAGACCTCCTCAGACCACAACTTGGGATTTGCTCCCTTCTTGGTGAGGGCTACCAAGGGAGCTACCAAAGTCGAGAAATGGGGAATGAACTGGCGATAATAATTAATGAACCCCATTAAGCGCTGCACCACTTTAAGAGAATGGGGTTATTGCCAGTCCATCACAGCCTGTACAGTCATGGCCAAAAGTTTTGAGAATGACACAAATATTAATTTTTACAAAGTCTACTGCTTCATTTTTTCTAATGGCAATTTGCATATACTCCAGAATGTTATAAAGAATGGTCAGCTTAACAGCAATTACTTGCAAAGTCAATATTTGGCTAGAAAATGAACTTTATCCCCCAAAACACATTTCAACATCATTGCAGCCCTGCCTTAAAAGGACCAGCTAACCTCTTTTCAGTGATTGCTCCATTAACACAGGCGTGGGTGTTGATGAGGACATGGCTGGAGATCAATCTGTCATGATTAAGTAAGAATGACACCACTGGACACTTTAAAAGGAGGCTGGTGCTTGGCATCATTGTTTCTCTTCTGTTAACCATGGTTATCTCTAAAGAAACACGTGCAGTCATCATTGCAATGCACAAAAATGGCCTAACAGGGAAGAGTATCGCAGCTAGAAAGATTGCACCTCAGTCAACAATCTATCACATTATCAAGAACTTCAAGGAGAGAGGTTCCATTGTTGCCAAAAAGGCTCCAGGGCGCCCAAGAAAGACCAGCAAGCACCAGGACCGTCTCTTAAAAGTGTTTCAGCTGCGGGATCGGGCTACCAGCAGTGCAGAGCTTGCTCAGGAATGGCAGCAGGCAGGTGTGAGTGCATCTGCACGCACTGTGAGGCGGAGACTCTTGGAGCAAGGCCTGGTCTCAAGGAGGGCAGCAAAGAAGCCACTTCTCTCCAGAAAAACATCATGGACAGACTGATATTCTGCAAAAGGTACAGGCAGTGGACTGCTGAGGACTGGGGTAAAGTTATTTTCTCTGATGAATCCCCTTTTCGATTGTTTGGGACATCAGGAAAACGCCTCATTCGGAGAAGACAAGGTGAGCGCTACCACCAGTCTTGTCTCATGCCAACTGTTAAGCATCCTGAAACCATTCATGTGTGGGGCTGCTTCTCAGTCAAGGGAATCGGCTCTCTCACAGTCTTGCCTAAAAACACAGCCATGAATAAAGAATGGTACCAGAATGTCCTCCAAGAGCAACTTCTCCCAACCCTCCAAGAGCAGTTTGGCGATCAACAATGCCTTTTCCAGCATGATGGAGCACCTTGCCATAAAGCAAAGGTGATAACTAAATGGCTCAGGGAACAAAACATAGAGATTTTGGGTCCATGGCCTGGAAACTCCCCAGATCTTAATCCCATTGAGAACTTGTGGTCAATCATCAAGAGACAGGTGGACAAACAAAAACTCAAAAATTCTGACAAAATGAAAGCATTGATTGTGCAAGAATGGACTGCTATCAGTCAGGATTTGGTCCAGAAGTTGATTGAGAGCATGCCAGGGAGCATTGCAGAGGTCCTGAAGAAGAAGGGTCAACACTGCAAATATTGACTTGCTGCATTAACTCATTCTAACTGTCAATATAAGCTTTTGTTACTCATATGTTTGCAATTATCTTTCTGTCTGTGATAAAAACATCTGTCAAACACACACATAAAAACCAGAGGGCAGCAGATCATGTGAAAATATAATATTTGTGTCATTCTCAAAACTTTTGGCCATGACTGTAGTTTGACAGGATCCATAGCCAATCCCTGGGCGGAGATGATATAGCCCAGGAAAGTTAAAGACTCCTGCTTAGTGTTGAGCGATAGTGCTCGATATCTAAAAAATATCGTATCGAAATTGTATCGCCGATAGCACTAAATATCGTCGATATCCGATTTCGATACCGGAAGTCCCATGTAAGTCTATGGGAACAAAATATCGCAACAAAAAAAACCCTTTCTTTCGTTGTAAACACAAAATATACACACATAGAATACATATACAGTGCCTACAAGTAGTATTCAACCCCCTGCAGATTTAGCTGGTTTGATAAGATGCAAATAAGTTAGAGCCTTCAAACTGCAAACGAGAGTAGGATTTATTAACAGAAGCATAAATCTTACAAAACAAAAAGTTATGTTGCTCAGTTGAATTTTAATAAATTTTAAACATAAAAGTGTGGGTCAATTATTATACAACCCCTATGTTTAATATTTCGTGGAATAACCCTTGTTTGCAATTACAGCTAATAATCATCTTTTATAAGACCTGATCAGGCCGGCACAGGTCTGTGGAGTTATCTTGGCCCACTCCTCCATGCAGATCTTCTCCAAGTTATCTAGGTTCTTTGGGTGTCTCATGTGGACTTTAATCTTGAGCACCTTCCACAAGTTTTCAATTGGGTTAAGGTCAGGAGACTGACTAGGCCACTCCAACACCTTGACTTTTTCCCTCTTGAACCAGGCCTTGGTTTTCTTGGCTGTGTGCTTTGGGTCGTTGTCTTGTTGGAAGATGAAATTACGACCCATCTTAAGATCCTTGATGGAGGAGCGGAGGTTCTTGGCCAAAATCTCCAGGTAGGCCGTGCTATCCATCCTCCCATGGATGCGGACCAGATGGCCAGGCCCCTTGGCTGAGAAACAGCCCCACAGCATGATGCTGCCACCACCATGCTTGACTGTAGGGATGGTATTCTTGGGGTCGTATGCAGTGCCATCCAGTCTCCAAACGTCACGTGTGTGGTTGGCACCAAAGATCTCGATCTTTGTCTCATCAGACCATAGAATCTTGAACCAGTCTGTCTCAGAGTCCTCCAAGTGATCATGAGCAAACTGTAGACGAGCCTTGACATGACGTTTTGAAAGTAAAGGTACCTTACGGGCTCGTCTGGAACGGAGACCATTGCGGTGGAGTACGTTACTTATGGTATTGACTGAAACCAATGTCCCCACTGCCATGAGATCTTCCCGGAGCTCCTTCCTTGTTGTCCTTGGGTTAGCCTTGACTCTTCGGACAAGCCTGGCCTCAGCACGGGAGGAAACTTTCAAAGGCTGTCCAGGCCGTGGAAGGCTAACAGTAGTTCCATAAGCCTTCCACTTACGGATGATGCTCCCAACAGTGGAGACAGGTAGGGCCAACTCCTTGGAAAGGGTTTTGTACCCCTTGCCAGCCTTGTGACCCTCCACGATCTTGTCTCTGATGGCCTTGGAATGCTCCTTTGTCTTTCCCATGTTGACCATGTATGAGTGCTGTTCACAAGTTTGGGGAGGGTCTTAAATAGTCAGAAAAGGCTGTCAAAAGAGATCATTAATCCACACATGTGAAGCTCATTATTCTTGGTGCCTGAACTACTTCTTAATACTTTAGGGGGACCAAACAGAATTCTTGTGGTTTGAGGGGTTGAATAATAAATGACACTCTGAATTAACTTTTAACGTTTTTTTTTTGTTTTTTTAAAATTAAAACAAAAATTTTTGCTGCAGTGCATTTCCCACTTCCAGGCTGATCTACAGTACAAATGTCACAATGCCAAGTTAATTCCGCATGTGTCAACCAGCTAAATCTGCAGGGGGTTGAATACTACTTGTAGGCACTGTATATATATATATACATGTCATTGTGACATATATATATACATATATTTATAGTTTATACACTTTGTGAGACAGTGAAGGAATATGTGTCGAATGGGGTGTACATTTCACCTAGGTACTGTGCTGTATGGTATAAGGGAAATGTGTGGCTTTGTAAACCTAGTGGTAGAGAAAGGTCACTACACCTTACATTCAGCACACACTTGCAGCTCAGGCCTGAAACCATTCAGCTGTTAATTAGGAGACCAGAAGTAGGTGTCTGCGAACACAGTCAGAGAGCTCGTTTAGTCTGGACACAGGAGGGGTCCAGGCGCAGAAGGTGTCTCCAGGAGTTTGAGCTATCTCAGTCTGGGTGCTCGATGTACCCGGACACAGGAGTAGTCTCTGTGAGAATCCATGCGGATAGCAGCTGAATAGGAGGGGAGCTCTCTCAAGTCTGGACGTTGAAGGTGCCTTCAGACACAAGGAGGAGACTCTATGAACCTCAATGCTGGTAAATGCTGGTAAATGCTGAACATATGTGTTGTTTTGGCCCAGGCTGGTAGAGCCTGGACCCGGATAGATAGGGAAATCTATCTAAGTGTAATTAGTGGCTAGACAAGCCTAGGTCTTATGTTTATGATTTGCTTTTATCTGTTTGCTGTGGACTTTAATAAAGCTGGTTGCGGCCAGTTTGCACCAGTACTGCTGTGAATGAACTGTTTCCGTGCCACTCTGTCTACCCAGACGGCGATCCCAGAGCTATATCCCCTGAAAAGCTTACAATTGGCGGAGAATGCTGGGGCAGCACAGTGGCTGATACAATTGGTGCTGGAATGTGTGTGCAGCACAGTGGCGAGAGACAGCAATAAAGGTGAAGTCTGTTAAGCAGCAGCAGAGAAAAAAAAAAAGTGTGTCAGCAAAAACGTCTGATTGGAGCAGTCTTAAAGAGACAGTAGCCCTAATAGAGTTTGCAAAAGAAAAAAAAAAAAAAAAGTGTGTCTGCACAGAAAAACTGAACTTGTTGTGGAAAAGACTGTGGAGTGTGCAGCAGCAAAGGAGAAACGTCTATTGGAGCAGTCTTAAAGAGACAGTGGCCCTAATAGAGTTTGCAGAAAAAAAAAAAAAAGTGTCTGCACAGCAGAGCTGAATTTTTCTGTGGAAAAGACTGTGGAGTGTGTATGTCTTGAGTGAAGACTGCCGTTGTTGAGACAGAGAAGTCTGACAGCATGGATGACAGCATGGAGGCGCTGTTTGAACAAATGGCGCAAGTTAATGTGCAACATAAGACTGCTGTGGTTGAGACAGATAAGTCCGGCAGTATGGAGGAGCTCGTTGAGTACCTGGTCCAGGCCCAGCGAAGCATGCAGCAGAGCATGGAGCAGCAGCGCCTGCAGCACCAGCAGCGCATGCAGCAGGCCCAGAAGCAATTCCTGCAGCAGCAGCAGGAGAATGACCGGTTGTTTTTTGAGCAGGTTGCAGCACTGCAGGGGACTTGCGGCGCATCGTCCCAAAGTGGTGTTGCAAAGTCACCTGCATTGTCCGCTGTAAAGAAGGCGGTAAGACGGTCCCTGAAAAAGATGACACCTCGTGATGATGTGGAGGTATTTCTCACTAGGTTTGAGGGACTGGCAGAGAAGGAGAATCTGCCCCTATCTGAATGGGCCATGATGGTCACACCCTATTTGATTGGAGAACCCCAAAGGGCCTATGCTGACCTGAGCGAGCAGGACAGCCAAGACTATGCCAAGCTGAAAGCGGAGATTCTTACCCGGCTGGGTGTTACGGTGACAGCCCGTGCCAGGGGAGTTCATGACTGGAGATGCAGTTGGGAGTCTGCAGTCAGCAAACCTGATTATGGAGTTGGAAAGGTGATAGTGAACCGCTACACCCGAGCATGTCCTCCTGAGGTACAGCCAGAGGTCGGACAAGGAGACCACCAGGACGCCAATCGTCTGGTCAGCCTGATGGAGAAGGCCTTCGCCAGCAAAGACTGCCTCCGTGACCAGCCGTCTGAGAGGTCGTCACTTCAGAGTTCCCGGACGCTGAACTCTCGCGGTAAGAGCGTTCCAGCTGTTGGGGACATGGGGTATGCTGATAAGCGGGTTCAGGCCCGAGGGGACATGTGGGTGGGAGAGTGTGATGGACAGTGTTGGAGATGTCGTGAAATTGCGGCCGACTGTCCAATAGAGGGGGAGCCTATGTGTTGTGATGTTGGCGGATCCCTCTCTCCCTGCGCAGAGCCTGTGTGTGTGTCCACCTCAGCCGAAGAGACTAGACCACAGGGGTCCCCGGTGGTTGTAAATGACTGCCCAGCACAGGCCCTCTTGGACTCAGAGAGTCCAGTGACTTCCGTATGGGACAGCCTGATTGATAGGGACTTTATCCCTGATAAACACCTGAGTGTGGTGTGCGTCCATGGAGACACCAAAGTCTGCCCAGAGACTGCCGTGGACTTGATCCCCAAACGCGGGGAGGTTTCATGTGAAGTGGGGGTAGTGAAAAACCTGGTGCACCCCGTCATATTGGGTAATGACTTTCCCCGGTCTAAGGATCTCTGGGGAAAAATGTTTCTGATGGACAGGGTGATGAAGCTCCTACTGAGGGTGCGCAGTCCCGAGGGGCGGAACACAATGCTAGTGGGCCATTAAACTTATGTGATAATGATGATGATGATGATGATGATAATGATAATGATAATGATAATGATGATGATGATGATGATCATGATAATGATGATGACCATGATAATGATGCTGATGCTGATAATAATAATGATGATGATCATGATAGTGATGATGATACTGATCATAATCATGATAATAATGATGACTGTGATAGTGTTGAAATTCCTTTGCAGGTGATGGTGGGAGACGAGGATGGTGGTTCTCGGGAACCGAGTGTCCCTGACTTACCTGTGTCCTGTGACAATTTTGAGAGTGAACAATGGTGAGACCCCACTCTTAAAACAGCACAAGTGGATGCTGTTGAAGAGGAGAAGTTATCAATGTATGGTATGGAGCTGCATCCTGCCCAGGACTCTGAAGGTAATGCTTCAGAGGTGGAAAAAACCATGGAAGTGGTGGTCACCAAGCCAGATGCCTCATCAGAAGCTGAGGTCTCAAGTGAAGCTGTGAGGAACAAGACTGAAGATATGGGGACTGACTCTGTCCAGGAATCTGTTTCTGCCGAAGACAGCGGCGTGGACGGGTTACGGTCCGGATCAGTAGCCGCAACTCGTGAAGCTCAGGCTGGAAGTTCGGCACCCGGAGCCCCAGCGGTGTTCCCGAGTGATACCAAGGATCTGGATAAGTCACAAGATGAGATTTTGAGACATCAGGCTGGCGTTGGTGAGCTCAAGCGCACTTTCATGGAGTCTACATCGGAGCCACGTCCCAATAAATGGGAAAAGCGGTGTGTCACTCCGTTGCCGCTGCAGACACACGGGAGCTCAGATGGGATGCAGAACGTGGTGGAAGAGAAGAATCCAGCGGGTTCTGAGTATACAGATGCAGCTATCAAGGAGAACTTGAAAGCTGGAATAAATGGAGATATTGGAGACCATAATGATGTGAATGAAGAAGTAGAATGTAAGACTGACGGTAGGGCTTCTGAGCATGTCCTACCAGAAGAGCCTGAAGAAGGGGCTGAAGACATAAAGGATGACCAACAGGTACAAGATGAATTGATTACTTCTCAGAAACAACTCCAAACTGTGATGAAGGAGCGTGATGAGAGCCATGAGCATCTTCTGGAGAAGCTCAATGAAGTAAAGAAGGTTCAAGGGGAACTGGAGAAAAGTGAAAAAAACCCCTATACCTTCTGTGATAGTTGGTGACACATGGTCAGTGCACCAGGGACAGGAGGTACGTGAGTTTCTGAGAAAGAGTCAGCAGAAGTGTTCTGATGTGCCGGGTCGTACTTCTCTGGCCAGGCACTATATCGAAACTGAGCCCGGCCCTAAGGTCAAGATGAAACCGTGCAGGATACCCGAGGCCCGCAGAGAGCATAGGCCTGGGAGGGTACAGGGTAGTGCGGATGCTTCAGATGAAGAGAAAGCTGATGTTGGCTATGGCTCAGGTGAAGATACAGATGACAGTAGTGAAGATGAAGCTGATGAAGGCCATGACTGGTCCAGAGTTCGCTGTCTCTTTTGGATTGTTGACCAGCCCTCCGGTCTGGATGACCAGCCCTCCGGTCTGGAGAAGAGGGAAGGGATATGTGAGACAGTGAAGGAATATGTGTCGAATGGGGTGTACATTTCACCTAGGTACTGTGCTGTATGGTATAAGGGAAATGTGTGGCTTTGTAAACCTAGTGGTAGAGAAAGGTCACTACACCTTACATTCAGCACACACTTGCAGCTCAGGCCTGAAACCATTCAGCTGTTAATTAGGAGACCAGAAGTAGGTGTCTGCGAACACAGTCAGAGAGCTCGTTTAGTCTGGACACAGGAGGGGTCCAGGCACAGAAGGTGTCTCCAGGAGTTTGAGCTATCTCAGTCTGGGTGCTCGATGTACCCCGGACACAGGAGTAGTCTCTGTGAGAATCCATGCGGATAGCAGCTGAATAGGAGGGGAGCTCTCTCAAGTCTGGACGTTGAAGGTGCCTTCAGACACAAGGAGGAGACTCTGTGAACCTCAATGCTGGTAAATGCTGGTAAATGCTGAACATATGTGTTGTTTTGGCCCAGGCTGGTAGAGCCTGGACCCGGATAGATAGGGAAATCTATCTAAGTGTAATTAGTGGCTAGACAAGCCTAGGTCTTATGTTTATGATTTGTTTTTATCTGTTTGCTGTGGACTTTAATAAAGCTGGTTGCGGCCAGTTTGCACCAGTACTGCTGTGAATGAACTGTTTCCGTGCCACTCTGTCTACCCAGACGGCGATCCCAGAGCTATATCCCCTGAAAAGCTTACAACTTCTACATAGTAAAATAGTCTCTGATTCAATTGCCGGGTAAAGCCGTGACATACCCCATAGAAGTCGACGGGCTCGGTGCCGAGTACCCCAAAAACCTCTGGCTCTGTGCGACTCAACTTGGGCGTCACGAACAGGATTCTGTAGCTCGCTATAAGCGAGTCCTGTGTGCCTGAATTGAACTGGTTTTGTGCTTGAGAATTGCTAAAATCATCAGAGAATGTATTTGCCATTTTTCCGCCATATCTGCGTCACGACGAGGCACTGGTGAAGAAGAAGGGCGTGCTCTTCATGGGTGTACACACTCACTCAGTGACGCGAAAACGATGGCTCTAAATGGTACTGCAATGTAAGATCGTGCCCCACAGCTCTTCAGTTCCGCCTCCTCATCCTCCT
Source organism: Oophaga sylvatica (assembly GCA_033576555.1). NCBI lineage: Eukaryota > Metazoa > Chordata > Amphibia > Anura > Dendrobatidae > Oophaga > Oophaga sylvatica. The sequence continues at coordinate 900,344,796 of JARQOD010000001.1, forward strand.
CAGTGGGCGGAAACTAACATGAAGGTCCCGCCTCCCTACAAAAGAGGGGCCCTCTCCAGATGCTAATGACACATGTGACTTGGCAGAGATGGCTAATGGACACGAGCAGAAGTGTGAAGGGATGGAGCAGTCAGAGCTCTCCCCCCACGGAAGCGACCCGATCGCCACGGAACCACCGTTGGGCACCCGGCCTGGAAACCCTCCTACTCTGCAAGAAGCGGAGGATACCCTAAGAGGCCTGGCCCGGCACCGGGAGGAGGTCGCCAGGATGGAAGCCAGCTGGCGTGCCCTAAATATAAACTTGGAGCGGCGCCAATCCCTCTTACCTGAAGTGTCTGTACCGGAAGGTGAGGCACCCGTTCTAGTAGAGGAGCCCTTGCAATGTGATCCGGTTGACGTTGTCGCAGTGGAGGCACCCGTTCGTGCAAAAAACGCTGCATCGGCAGCACCCCAGATCCCGCTGTCTGCCCCCGTTGCTGAGACAGAAGAAGCGACACCCGTCCTCATGGAGGAGGCCGCGCAGGCACCAGAGCACTACCTGCCTGTACCGGAGCCCCGACTGTCATCTGTTCCAGAGCCGGCTGCTTCCTCCGCAGGTGAGCGCCGCCAGGACTGGGGGGCGCCATGAGAGCTGCCGCAAACCGGACACTGTAAGCTGGCATTTGATGGTGGAGACATGGAGCAGCTGGTGGAGGAGAATTACAACCGGCGTCAGGAGGAAGAGTGGAGACGTTGGGAGCGGGAAGCAGAGCGACAAAGGGAGCAGCGAGAATCCCAAAAACTTCGCCAACGTCAGCTGGAGAAGGACCGGGCAGATAAGGACCAGATGAGAAAGGATAAAGGAACCCTGAGGGAGCCGCAGCGTAAGGGTGCAGTACGGAGCTTTAAATTGAAAGGTGGTTGGGGCTTCATCCAGGAGCCTGGACTTTATTTAGAAGTTTTTGTGAACCGGCGGGACGTGGAGGCTCACCTCCTAGAAGGACACCGGGGAGGGACCTGTTGCCAGGAGACTTGGTGACTTACACCCGACACTGGGGTTACAATGGATGGTATGCCCTAAATGTTACCAGGTGCGACCCCTACTCCACAGAGTGTCAGGAACCTGTGAGACCCTCGGAGCCTTCAGCCTCCCACATCCAGGCCTCTGCAAAAGTGCCCACCCCACGCCGTAAATCTCCCCAGCCTCCCTCAGTGGTCTCCTCAGCAGCCCCAGCTATGGACATGATAAGTATAGCTGGCCCGTACCCGGCGCCTGTTAGGCCCCCTGGGGTTCGTTCAGTCTGGGACATAGGGTTCCAGACCCGGAGGGAGATGAAAGAGGTGGCCACACAGACCCAGATAGCGGGTCACGACTTGACTGTACAGGCCACACGACGTCATCAGGTCCTGGTGGTCCTTGGTGCCTCGGATGTTTGGCAAGCATCAGAAGAGTACCAGGTGGTACCTGGAACACCCCTGCCAAAGAATTATAAATAACCCGGACAGGGTCCCTGTATGTAAATAGTTAAATTGTTTATGTACCCGGACGGGTGAATGTTCATAAAAAAGTTTTTTAATTTAATAAAAAAAAAAAAAACACAGTTTTCATTACTTTTATTACAGTCTCATCCTGCGACGCCATCGATCTCCTGTAAAAAAATGAAAAAAAAAAAAGTATACCACCTGACCGACGCAGTCCATAGTAACGAGTGTCCCACGACGATCCAGCTCTGCTACATCAGAATGACAGGCAGAGCCTGTCATCCCGGCGCAGCACAGCTGATTACCTGCTTCCCCGGCGGTGACGTCATCGGACTGACTGCTTTACGGCCGGGATTACCCAGCAGTCACTGCAGTTATCGCGAAAAACTGCATGTGACCGCCAGGGAGAAGATAATGGCGGCCATCAAGCAGTCCAGGACGTGACCGCCGGAGATCTTCTGCCAGGTAAGTGCCGCTGACTCCTGACAGACCCGACCGACGGACACTCACAGTGACAGTGACAAATCCGATTCCGGTATTCGATAAGACGAAAATATCGAAACGAATTATCGAAAGGCCGATAGAGCTAATATTGGCCGATAGCCGATATTTGCATTATCGTATCGCTCAACACTACTCCTGCTCAAACATGCATTTCTCCAACTTTGCATAGAGGGAGTTCGCCCGTAAAAGGTCGAAGACTTTACAGACATCCCTCCGGTGAGAGTCAATATCAGGAGAAAAGATGAGAATATCATCCAGATAGACTACTACAGAGGTGGAAAGCATATCCCAGAAGATGTAATTGACAAAGTCTTAGAAAACGGCTGGGGCATTACAGAGCCCGAAGGGCATCACCAGGTATTCATAATGCCCATCCCTGGTATTAAAAGCCGTCTTCCATTCATCCCCTTCACGGATGCGAATCAGGTTATAAGCACCACGCAGATCTAATTTAGTAAATACCCTTGCTCCCCGGAGCCTATCAAATAGCTCAGAAATCAGGGGCAACGGGTACTTATTCTTAACGGTGAAGGCGTTAAGATCCCTGTATTCTATACACGGACGTAATTCTCCATTCTTCTTCTGCACGAAGAAGAGCCCCGCCCCTGCTGGTGACACCGACTTCCTAATGAACCCTCTTGCCAGATTCTCCAGGATATATTGAGACATAGCCTCCATCTCAGGAAGAGAGAGGGGATAGACCCTTCCCCGAGTAGGTTTTGCTCCTGGCAAGAGGTCAATAGGACAGTAGTAGGGACAATGGGCAGTAGAGTCTTCGCAGCCTTTTTAGAGAACACGTGTAATACTATTGTAGGAACTCGAGGATTCTGATAGCGTGGGGCAATGAACAATCAGAGACGGGTTTCTTTGAATGCAAATAATGTATTTGTGAAACAGCAAAACACCCAAAAACAATATTCAAACAACCCGTAGTGACATGCAATGAGTCCATATATATATACACAAGTCCAGTTATATGAATCCGGATATATAAGTCTTTGAACCTCTATAGCGAGGGTGGTAAAGTTCTTACGACGGAGTCCTCACACAAATGTGACCACAAGGTAAGTCTGATGCACAGATAACGTGGCTGGATTTACACACTGCTGGTGTGTGAAGAGTCAGATCCAGGTATGCAGAAAACACAGGGAGGTCCAGGAACAAGTTAATCTCAGTTGTGGCTTAATTCAGTGAAGTCCAACAACAAGTTCATATGTCAGTAAGGTTCCAGTAACAGTTCCAACAGCTCTCACCAGAGGTAATGCACAAAGGGTTAAACAGCAACAGTTCAGAAACACAGTTCTTATCAGATGGAGTGAACCAAGGGTTAAATTCCCAAGTCAACAGTTTAGTGATAACACAGTACTTTGTGCAACTTACATATGCAGAGAATGTCCAGAGCCATGGGTAGAAACTGCTGTGGCTGAGAAACACCTGAAGATAAGGCTATGCACTTTCCTGGTAAATACACAAAAGATCTGTGAGGAACAAAGCAGCTGGGTTGCAGGGAAACGGAAGCAGAATATTCCAGCAGTGAAACCAACACCTGAGCCAGGCTTTAAACAAACGAACAGGAAGTAGGGCACACAAAACAGCAAACTCCATTTTAACAAAGGGCAAAATCATTGACAAAGTTACCTAGAAAACCCGGAATACTGACATTACTCCCCCCCTAAAGACGGCCTCCGGACGGTCCTGGACCAGGCCTGTCCGGGTATCTCCGATGAAACTGAGCAATCTTCAGAGGCGCATTGATGTTACTTACTGGTTCCCAAGAATCATTTTCAGGAGAGTAACCTTGCCATCTAACTAGATACTGAAGCCGGTTTCTATGAAGTCTCGAATTAACAATATCCTGTACCACGAATTGTTCTTCGCCATCAACCAACACTGGTGGAGGGGGAGGTACGATACGTCCCTGAAACGTGTTAGGAGAGACTGGTTTTAATAAGGAAACATGAAATACTGGGTGTACCTTTAAAGTCCGTGGTAGCTTCAACCGACAGGCAACAGAGCTCACAATCCCAGTGATCTTGAATGGACCGATGAATTTCTGTCCCAGTTTCTGCGAAGGAACACCCAATTTTAGATTCTTGGTGGACAACCAAACTGAGTCTCCTACCTTATACATAGGTGCTGGTTTCCGGAATCTATCGGCCGACTTCTTGTAACGCTCCTGTGCTGTGGTCAGGGAGTCCTTCAAAACTTCAAGATTACGTTGCAACGCCGTCACTCTGTCTTCAACCGCTGGTACCGAAATCGTAACCGGAGACCTAGGCAAAATACTTGGATGATAACCCAGGTTGGCAAAAAAAGGCGTTACCTTCGTGGAACTGCTTTGGGAGTTGTTGTACGAAAATTCCGCTAGAGGAAGTAGCTTCAGCCAATCGTCCTGCAAATGACTGACGTAACAGCGTAGATATTGCTCCAAGGTTTGATTTGTCCGTTCGGTCTGCCCGTTGGTCTGAGGATGGTATGCAGAAGACAAGCAAACATTAATGTGGAGCGCAGAACAAAATCCTTTCCAAAATCTAGAGGTAAATTGTATTCCCCGGTCAGAAATGATGTCATCTGGTACCCCATGCAGCCGGAAAATGTTCTGGATAACTAGATCTACTGTCTCTGTAGCTGAGGGAAGACCAGCACACGGAATGAAATGAGCAGCTTTCGTTAAACGATCTACTACCACCAAAATAGTATTTTTACCACCAGAGGTGGGTAACTCCACAATAAAGTCCATCGAAATAGACCCCCAAGGGCGAGACGGTACAGGTAGCGGTTTAAGAAGACCAGTAGGTGAAACGCGAGGAACCTTGTACCGGGCACAAACTTCACAAGAGCGGACATAGTCATTCACATCCTTCAAGCAGGTAGGCCACCAAAAAAAACGAGTTAACAATTCCTGCGTCTTCTGTACCCCCTATGACCAGCCAATTTAGAGTCGTGGACCAATTTGAGAACTCGAAGTCTTACAGCCTCTGGGACATAAATACATCGATCTCTAAGCCACACACCATTCCGAAGGACAAGATTCACATTGTCAGGTGGAGCTGCAAGAAATACGTCACCGTCATAGGCCAGCTTGATCTCCTGCCACAAGTCCCGGTTCCGGAGCACTCCAACGAAATTGGCCTCCGACAAGATGGTCTTCGACGGGGTCCCAGGCACGGAATCCACGGTATGGATTCGGGATAATGCGTCAGCTTTCCCATTACGTGAACCTGGGCGGTACGAAATAATAAAATTAAACTGGTTCAAGAACAAACTCCACCTAGCTTGTCGAGGAGAAAGACACCTGGCAGACTTAAGGAATTCCAAATTGCGATGATCCGTGAGTACTACTACCTGCTGAGTTGCCCCCTGCAAATGGTGTCTCCATTCCTTAAAGGCAGAAATAATTGCCAAAAGTTCCTTATCTGCCACATCATAGTTAAGTTCTGCAGAAGATAACCTACGAGAGAAGAAGGCACACGGGTGCAGCAAACCTTTGTCTCCGGTACGTTGTGAGAGGATAGCTCCCAATGCACAGTCAGACGCGTCCACCTCCACGATAAAAGGCTGTGCAGGATCCGGATGCATCAATATTGGAGCCGTGGTAAAACAACCCTTCAGGCGATCAAAGGCTTCCTGAGCTTGCGAAGACCATTCAAACTTCTTCCCCTTCTTGGTGAGGAGAGTGATGGGACGGACAATTTCTGAAAAATTTCAGATAAACCGTCTATAAAAGTTAGCAAAGCCAATGAATCGTTGTACCTCCTTAATGTTTCCTGGTACCGGCCAGTCCAAGATTGCCTGGATCTTGCTGGACTCCATATTCAATCCCTGAGGCGAGATAACATAGCCTAAAAATTGAATTTCAGAACAATGGAACTCACACTTTTCGAGTTTGATGTACAAATGATTATCTCTCAAACGTCTAAGTACGGTCTTGACATGTTCCTGATGTTCCTGTAAGGAGTCAGAAAAGATTAAGATGTCATCAAGGTAAATTACCACATATTGGTCCAATAAATCCCTGAAAATGTCGTTGGCTAAATGTTGAAAAGCAGCAGGAGCGTTACAGAGTCCGAATGGCATCACCAAATATTCAAAATGTCCATACCGGCATCTAAAAGCTGTCTTCCATTCGTCTCCGGGCCGTATACGGAGTAAATTATATGCCCCACGAAGATCTAATTTGGTAAATACTTTGGCCTGGCGAACTCTTTCCAACAATTCTGGAATTAGGGGCAACGGGTACCTGTTACGAATGGTTACCTTATTTAACTCCCGGTAGTCAATGCAGGGTCTTAGAGTACCATCCTTCTTCTTTACAAAGAATATTGGAGCTCCCGCTGGTGAAGAAGATGGTCGGATAAACCCCTTGGCTAAATTCTCATCTATATACTCTCGTAAAGATTTTAATTCCGGAGCCGCCAACGGGTAAACATGGCCGAAAGGAATCGCTGCTCCAGGAAGCAATTCTATGGGGCAGTCATACGGTCTATGTGGGGGAAGTTGATCTGCCTTCCTTTTATCACAAATGTCTGAGAATTCCTGATATATCAGAGGGAGAGTAGGTACCTGTATCACCTCTTCCAAGTTCTGGGTAACTGGAGCCGCTACAGTTGGACTGATGGTAGAACTGCACTTCGGGAGAAAGGTTATCTCCTTGGTTTCCCAATTGATGATTGGATTTTGTGACCGTAACCAGGGAATTCCTAAAATTACAGGAAAATGAGGAGAAGATATTAACATGAATGAAAGTGTTTCTTGATGGTCTGGTTCCATCTTACACTCCAGAGGCACTGTCTCCCGATCTACTGGTCCAGAAACTAATGGGGAACCATCCACCGTTTCCATAGTGATTGGTGAAGCTCTTAGTTGTGTCTTTATACCATGTTCCTTTGCAAAAGAAGAATCCATGAAATTCCCACCTGCTCCAGAGTCTATCATGGCAGAACTTGATATCCACTGTTCCTCCCACTGAATCTGTATAGGAAGAGAACAATGTGAATATTTCTCCCCTTGATCTTTAGGGGAAGTCGGCATCAGTATTGGGGGAAAAACCGCATCTAGATGTAGACTGGTTTCCGAAACTTCAGACTCAGCGTCTGTGTTATCATAATCCCCTACTACCGCCAACACCTTGTTTGGTCGCCTAGGACATTTAGGACAATTGATGAGGAAATGGTCCGATTGACCACAATAGAAACATAAGCGCTCACGGAGACGGTGTTCGCGGCGTTCATTATTCTCACGTCTCTGCAGTGAGTCCACCTGCATAGGCACCTCCTCAGCCTCTCGCGGGTTTTTGCCTGTGGTTTCCCTGGACGGAAGAGAGTAATTAGTAATGCGATTTACAGCGGCCCATTTTTCTTGTCTGCGTTCAGTTAAACGGATATCAATACGTACACAGTGCTGTATAAACAATTCAAACTCCTGTGGAGACTCTGAACGAGCTAGCTCATCCTTGATTGCATTTGACAAACCTTTTCTAAAGATTGGTAATAAAGCATTGTTTTCCCACTGGGTGTCCACCACTAACCTTTTAAATTCAGTAACATATTCTATGACTGACCGTTTCCCCTGGCGTAAGGAAAGCAAGGCAGATTCAGCGGTAGCACGGCGGTTGGGATCGTCGAACATTTGCGCCATGGCTGCCAGAAAATTGTCCAAATTATTTAGACGGGTATCATGACTTTCAACCATAGGATTTGCCCAAGCCAGTGCACGTGATGTCAACAACATAATAATACATAGAACCTTAGATCTATCAGACCGGTAGTAGGAGGCATGTACATCAAAAAATAATATACATTGATTAACAAACCCACGGAATTGACTTCGGTCACCATTAAAACGGAATGGAGGCAATTTGGGCATACTGGTGGATGAGGTAGGCTCAGTAGGTAAGGCCTCCAGGACTCCTAACCTAGAACGTAGATCTTGGAGAGCCTGACCAAACCCCTGTGCATTGTGGTTAACCCGAGACTCCAAGTCTCTAATCTGATTGAGTGCAGCCGCCACCTCCTGCTGCAAGGAGTTAACTATGGTGAACAATTTGTCTGCCCGTGTCTCCGTCATTGCCCCAGCAGAATCCTCTTTTTTAGGCTGGAATATCCTGTAATACTATTGTAGGAACTCGAGGATTCTGATAGCGTGGGGCAATGAACAATCAGAGACGGGTTTCTTTGAATGCAAATAATGTATTTGTGAAACAGCAAAACACCCAAAAACAATATTCAAACAACCCGTAGTGACATGCAATGAGTCCATATATATATACACAAGTCCAGTTATATGAATCCGGATATATAAGTCTTTGAACCTCTATAGCGAGGGTGGTAAAGTTCTTACGACGGAGTCCTCACACAAATGTGACCACAAGGTAAGTCTGATGCACAGATAACGTGGCTGGATTTACACACTGCTGGTGTGTGAAGAGTCAGATCCAGGTATGCAGAAAACACAGGGAGGTCCAGGAACAAGTTAATCTCAGTTGTGGCTTAATTCAGTGAAGTCCAACAACAAGTTCATATGTCAGTAAGGTTCCAGTAACAGTTCCAACAGCTCTCACCAGAGGTAATGCACAAAGGGTTAAACAGCAACAGTTCAGAAACACAGTTCTTATCAGATGGAGTGAACCAAGGGTTAAATTCCCAAGTCAACAGTTTAGTGATAACACAGTACTTTGTGCAACTTACATATGCAGAGAATGTCCAGAGCCATGGGTAGAAACTGCTGTGGCTGAGAAACACCTGAAGATAAGGCTATGCACTTTCCTGGTAAATACACAAAAGATCTGTGAGGAACAAAGCAGCTGGGTTGCAGGGAAACGGAAGCAGAATATTCCAGCAGTGAAACCAACACCTGAGCCAGGCTTTAAACAAACGAACAGGAAGTAGGGCACACAAAACAGCAAACTCCATTTTAACAAAGGGCAAAATCATTGACAAAGTTACCTAGAAAACCCGGAATACTGACAACACGTCTGCATATGAGTGGTAGCACTTGGGAAGAGGAGTAAGATCTGCGGGTATCTCTGTAGTGGTAACCTGAATGTACTCCCTGACACATCTGCCCTTATATGTCTCACTCCAACCCAGTATCCTACCGGAGGTCCACTCTATATGAGGGGAGTGGAAATGGAGCCAGGGTACTCCCAGTAGGATTTTGTCTATTCCCTCGGGAAGGACGAGAAGGGAAATAATTTCCTGATGGGAAGGGGGTACACACAAAGTAAGAGGGACAGTCTGATGTGTAATTTGCGAGGGCAATGTCAACCCATTAACTACCCGGACAGTCACTGGTTTGTTGAGCGCTACCAGATGTATTGCCCTCTGCTCCTGAGTCCACACAAAGCTCGACTGCAAGTGTGGAAGAATCTACAGTGACTGTCCCTTTAAAAGTCATCTTGGAAGAAAATGCCGCTGTCTCCAGTGAACCTCCTCCCAGGGTCACTAGACGCGATCGCTTCCCCGATCGCTGTGGACATCTGTTAGCATAGTGTCCAGTCTGCTGACAAAGGTTACAGACCATGGATACTCGAGCGGCCCGAGACTTGGGTCCCGCACGAGGAACCTCTGTGGCCTTTTGGGGTTCGGACGCCAGAACGGGAGATTCAAGAGGATTGGCAAAGGTGGGAGCCAACCGAATCCTCTGCCTACACTGGGCCCGCTCCAACCTCCGCTCGTGAAAACGAACGTCAATGCGGGTAGAAATGGAGATAAGCTTCTCCAGTGTGGCGGGAATCTCCCTGGTAGCCAAAGCGTCTTTAACATGGTCAGCCAGTCCTCACCAGTAGACTGGAATGAGAACTTTATCTGACCAGTCCAACTCTGAGGCCAGGGTCTGAAATTGGACGGAAAACTGACTGACCAAAGACGAACCCTGTGCCAATGCCAGCAATTGGAACGCCGTATCGTGAGTGACCTGAGGTCCTAAAAAGACCTTTTTAAGAGCCTCCAAGAAACGAGGAGCACTCCGCACCACACGATCGTCGCGCTCCCACAGCAATGCTCTGCCCGAGAGTAGGGACAATACAAAACCCACTTGTGCCCGATCTGTGAGGAAACGTGCAGCCAGAAGCTCGAGCTGTATAGAGCACTGACTCACGAATCCCCGACATTGCTTGCTGTCACCGGCAAACTTGTCAGGAAGCGGAAGGGGGATAATGTAGGGGCAGAGGTGGCAGAGGACAAACTGGCTGCAGCCACGCTAGCAGCTTGAACAGCGACTGTGGTAACATCCACGGGTTAGGTTGTGTGCTCAAGAGCCGCCAACCTACCCTCCAGCTACTGGAAGTACTGCGGTAGACGCTGGTCATCCGCCATTTTACTAGCCAGACCCTGGTGCTAGTATTATGTTAAGGCTGGCAGAACGCACCAAATAAATAAAATTAGAAGGTGCGTTCGCAGCCCGCGGTCCACCGTGCAGGCAGAACCTGCTGCTAGTAAGATGGCGCAGTAGGTGGTATGAGCGAACTCTGTTATCCCGCAGAGTCGCAGATATGGTCGCCGTAGCACTATATGGTGAAGTGGGCAAACTCTGTTACTCCACAGAGCTGCTATAAAAGGATGTGGCGCTATATGGCGGTATAAGAGAACTCTGTTGCTTCACAGAGTCGCAACCTAAACGCTGACTAATAGCGATGTCCGGGTGCCGCCACCGGGTTACGTCCGGACTGCGCAGCTTCAACATAAAGTAGTCAGCAATGCACACAGCAAACTCCTCACTGGAGAAGCCGGTATACAAGAGGCTTATTTCAGCCAGAGCCCTGAACCCATACACACATCTCCTCACCGGAGGTGCCGGTATCCTAGGGGCTTATTTCAGCTGGGTCCCTAAACACATGCATAACCACAGTGGCGCAAGCACGTAACAAATCTGATACTAGCGCACGGCTGTGCTGTTATACCACCTTTTTATAGTAGCCACGAGTACGAGACCTTCCAGAAAGGACCAATAGAAAGCTGCTTCAGATCAACAACAGATACAAGACCTTCCTGGAGGACCAATAGGTGTCGTAGCTGTATCTGAGCATGTGACCCCTGATCTCCAATGGAAGATCTTGCCCTGAGCATGCTCAGATGGAGAAACAGGGGACTTAGTCCCAAATCTGCCTGCTCCAACACTGGTTACAACAGAGGATCCAGGAGCGGCAGCAGCAAGTTTCTGCACAGTACTATACCGGGCGAGACGCTGGGACCGACGTCTCTGCTGAGAAGGTTCCACTGCGGCCGGAGATGGATGGGGGACCGCAGCGGGACTGGTTCGAGATTCCCCTTGTGCAGCAGCCGGAACTCGATCCCTAACACACACAGACGCTCACTCAGTATGAATTTGACCATAATACAAAAGGCAGAAAAACTGTATTGTATCATAAGCGTACAGCTTTATGTGGTGAAGGGAAAAATTTAAATCTCCGTATATATTTCCGGAGTCACACACAGACGCTCTCTCAGTATGGATTTGACCGTAATACAAAAAGCAGAAAAACGGTACTGTATCAGAAGCTTACAGCTGTATACAGTGTAGCAGAAAATTTAAATCTCCATATATATTTTCAGAGTCACACACAGACGCTCTCTCAGTATGGATTTGAGTGTAATACAAAAGGCAGAAAAACGGTACTGTATCAGAAGCGTACAGCTGTATACAGTGTCGTGAGTAGCGTACAGCTCTATACGGTGTTGGAAAAAATGAACGCTCGGTAACTGTGCAGAAAAAAAGAATAAAAGTATTAGTGCTGTGTAAAAAGCAGTCTGCACAGCAGTGTACACACAGCAATACAGCTATCAGGCAGCCTAATAACCAGCGCTGCTGCACACAAGAAAATCCTCCCCTGTCACTGCACACTAATGGTACAGCACAATTGCTATCAGCACAAGCACCTAAGAACTTCTCTTTCCAGCCCTAACTCTCTACCTACTGATAAACAGCCTCAGCAACCTCTCCCTACTGTTAAGATCGGCAGAAGTATAATGGAGGTCAGCGCTCAGGGCTTTTATAGACACTATGACTTCCCCCAAAGCAAGCCAATCACTGCAATGCCCTTCTCTAAGATGGTGGTGGACGCTTCCCATGTCATCTCATTGCCCACAGTGTACTTCCTTGCTCATTGGCTGAAAAAAGGCACCTGCAAGCATTATGGGAAAACCGACTTTTGCGCTCGTTTTGCTGAATGCATGGCCGACTTCACGCTATGTTCGGGTTTCGCTTGGCAAAACTCGACTTTGGCGAAAGTCGGTGACTTATGAATCTGACCGACCTGTTTCGCTCAACTCTACCCACCACCAGGCTTTAATCTACCAAGGAAAACTTGGGATTCCCTGAATCGTATCAGCACAAACTTTGGTGTCTCTGCAGATCTTATGCATAAGTGGGGAAAATCTGACTCTCCTGCCTGTGACTGTGGAACTGACCGTCAAACATTTCAGCACATTGTTGAGGACTGTGCCTTGAGATCTTTTACTGGTGACAAGAATGATTTCTACACTGGAAATGACAATGTTATTGCATCCATAGAAAACCTCGATATCCGACTTTGATTTCTGTTCCTTTGTTCTTTTCAATCATTGCTTATTGTTCGACATTTATTCTTATATAATGCTAAAAATAAATGTTCACACTATTAAATAAAAAGACATATTTTGGATCACATTTATCCAGCACTCAACACTGAGCACTACTGAGCACTGAGCATTTACCCCTGAGGAATCCATTCACTATAATGAAGCAGCAGAGTTACTCTGGACTCCGTCTGGCCTCTGTTCAGCATTGTCCTTCTTTTCAGAGGTGCAAAAACTGTGGCAGACCGTGCTTTTCTGCATGTCTAAAAAGACAGACACTGCAGGATCATAGGTCACACAGCATCCATAGTGCCTCCATTTTCCTCATTATAGCAAATTTTCTGCCAGAGGTTCCGTCTGAATCACGTATTTCAGAGATTTACATGGAAACCCCGCTGTAAGCACTCAGCACAGAGCTCAGGATAAATGTGAGCTGAGCCTTAGTGCAGCCTTTGGGAGGCAGAATGAACAAATCAATAGCAGGTGAAGAATTGTTTTTATTTATTTTTTTACACTGTCCTCGTGTGGCATAACTGATTAGATGACTTTATTCTTCAGGTCGGTATGATTACAGAGATACCAGATTTATTTTGGATTTTCATATTTGGCTGCTGTCACACACTAAAAAACGCTTATTTCTACAAAAACAAGTTTTTGCATTGCTATATTTAGATAGCTATAATTTTTCCATATTTCTGGAAGAGTCATGTGACAGCTTGCTTTTTGCAGGACAAATTGACATTTTTATTGGTACCTATTTCAGGCTTCAGGCACATGACATTTTATGATTACTTTCTATTATGATTTTGGGAGGCAGAATGGACAAAAAACAGCAATTTAGGAATTGTTGTTTTTGGGGGGGAGATTTATTGCCATTCCACATGTTGTAAAATTGATAAGGCAGCATTATTCTTCGTGTCAGTATGATTACAGCGATACTTTATTTAAATTTTTTATGTATTGCCGCTTTTACAAAATGAAAACTATTTTATAGAAAAAATAATTGTTTTCACATCGCTTTACTCTGAGAGTTAAAACTTTTTTATTTTTCCACTGATGGAGCCATATGGCCGCTTGTTTTATGTGGTACCTTTCTTATTTCCATTTCACTTTTTGATCGAGTTGTAATCCGCTTTTTGTTTGGCGGTATGATGAAAAGCAAAGTTTTTTGCTATGTTAATTTTTCATGGTATAAACAAAAGGAGTTAATTAGTGGGACAGTTTTATAGGTTGGGTTTTTCCAGATGCAGCAATACCAAATGTGTGTTTTTTTTTCGGTTTTAAATAAGTATATGTATTTATTGGTTTAAAATGTTTTCTCTTTTTATTAATTTATTTTGTGATTTTTTTTAATAGTTTTAATATTTTTTTTTACTTTTTAACTTCATCCTTGTATGGGACTTCTTTTTATTTTCTTGATCACTGATCTCATGCATTGCAATACACATGTTTTACACTGGCATATCTTACGTTAGACTAAGCTGCTGACTGAGTCTAACAAGCCAACGTAGCTGACAGATCTGGAGGATATCATGTGACCTCTGGCTGCCATAACAACGCTCGATCACATCGGGGGGCATTGGAGAGGTGAGTAAAGCAATGCTCTCGTTCTCATTATCTTCTAAATGCCGTGGCATCTAGAACACAGCAAAGAGTTAAAATCATTGGGTCCTCATCCAATCAGGTCGTGATGATGTCTCCTGTCAGAGCTATTGCTCAGCACCAGAATTGCAGTGCTGTGTGTCCTGAGTGACGCGAGATCGCTGACCGCAGAGAAATGTCGGCGCTGCACAAAGCCCAGCAAGCGCCAACATTTATCTACAGTGAGCAGTCAGGAACTGGTTAAGATGATGCCATCTAGAGTATTCATATATGTTAAGCAGTCAACTATTACCAATTAGTCAAAATACTAAAAAAAAGCAATAAACACTCCATGTTCTCTAGGTTTTCTAACATTTTTGCTGTGCACAGGTACCTTTTCCAAGATATGTTGCTAGATACAACATCTGTTTTTGCACCTGCAGCTATGGAACAACAATTGAAACCTGCACAAACATTCATCCCTTTGCAGATTCCTGTGAAGCCATATTGTGCTTTAAGCTGAGCATGTTTTGGAAGAAGTTCTAGTCATGCAGACTGTAATATCCTTTATATACCGTTGGCATTCTGCATAGCCCATAGATCACTTGCACACAATGCTGCCAAATGCTCTGCCGCTGGGATTGCTAGCTGTCAATTTTATAATTTGAAAACTTGCACACTTGGTAAAGTACCTTTATCCACTGAGAAATATGTTCTACTTTGCTTTGTAAATAGTGAAGAGTATATATTCTGTAGTTTCTTAAATGAACAGAAGTTCATATAGTTGACTGGACATATACAAGTTTTTGCATGAACGATTAGATGACCTTTTAGTTATTTTTAGTGAATGAACTGAATATTCTGTTGTATTGTAACGTATGCGTATCCCAGATTCTTGCTTTCCCATTAATTTAACTAGAGTAAGCTAACAGGAGCTTTATAGGTAAATTAATATTACTTCTTATTATCCAGATGAATTGAATGCCTAAATCCAATAACATGATATTTGACTTGGAAATTTAAATTCGCGAGCTTCGTCAAGTTTTCCCAAAAAATTTGATTGAAGAATCATAATACTGAAAAGCCTTTAATTCACTGAGAAATATGTCCAACTCCAAAACCGGTCCCATATATGATATGACCAGATAATAAGAGTAGGTGAGACTATATGAAAATAGTTACTTTATTTGTCAAAAATTCAAAATGTATGAACAATACATAAATTTTTATCAAAAAGGTGCAGGATAAAAAGGGACAATATCAGCTTCCATAATGATACATCTCGCTGTCTGGTAAGGTATCGGTAATCACCACATATATGGAATAGCTATGTAAAGCCAAAATATGGCATTTAACCAACGCATAGACCGCTTCATGTGTCTCAGATCTGTCTCATAGTATTTGATTTAGACCAGCAATCATGTCAGATAAATATCTTACAGCCAGATTCTTTGCATTACACAGGCTGAAAAAACACATGCAGTCAATATGGGGATAGCCGAAGCCATTACCTGAAACGCAGCAGTAAAAAGATGGAATGGTTGGAGCTTCTGTCCCTCAACATGATATTAGACTTGGAAATTTAAATTCGCGAGCTTCGTCAAGTTTTCCCAAAAAATTTGATTGAAGAATCATAATACTGAAAAGCCTTTAATTCACTGAGAAATATGTGTATAACACTCTGACATTTCTTAGGCTACTTTCACACTTGCGTTTTATCGCGCAGCGCATCGTGCGCTGTCGGACGCATGTGCAATGTTCCCCTATCTTTAACATGGCGGGCGCAGGGTCTAGCGCTTGCACGCGTTCATCAGCGTTTGGCGTGCGCTGCGCATTTTCCAGGTGTGCGTCCATACGCGCTAGACGCTACATGTTGCATTTTATTTTCCGCCCAACCGCTTTTGCGTGCATGCGATATTGGAGTAAATAATGTCTAAACACTTGTTTAAACCACCCCCTACACAAGATACATTGTGAGGAGTGTAGATAAAAAGTTGATAGAGACAGATGATAGAGACAGAGATGATAGAGACAGATGATAGATGATACAGATGATAGAGACAGATGATAGAGACAGAGATGATAGAGATGATAGAGACAGATGATAGAGACAGAGATGATAGAGACAGATGATAGATGATAGAGACAGATGATAGAGACAGAGATGATAGAGACAGATGATAGATGATAGAGACAGATGATAGAGACAGAGATGATAGAGATGATAGAGACAGATGATAGAGACAGAGATGATAGAGACAGAGATGATAGAGACGGATGATAGAGACAGAGATGATAGAGATGATAGAGACAGATGATAGAGACAGAGATGATAGAGACAGATGATAGAGACAGATGATAAAGACAGATGACAGAGACAGAGATGATAGATGATAGAGATAGATGATAGAGACAGATGATAGAGACAGAGATGATAGAGACAGATGATAGATGATAGAGACAGATGATAGAGACAGATGATAGAGACAGATGATAGAGACAGAGATGATAGAGACAGATGATAGAGACAGATGATAGAGACAGATGATAGAGACAGAGATGATAGATGATAGAGACAGATGATAGAGACAGATGATAGAGACAGAGATGATAGAGACAGATGATAGATGATAGAGACAGATGATAGAGACAGAGATGATAGAGACAGAGATGATAGAGACAGATGATAGATACAGATGATAGAGACAGATGATAGATGATAGAGACAGATGATAGAGACAGATGATAGAGACAGAGATGATAGAGATGATAGAGACAGATGATAGATGATAGAGACAGATGATAGAGACAGATGATAGAGACAGAGATGATAGAGACAGAGATGATAGAGATGATAGAGACAGATGATAGAGACAGAGATGATAGAGATGATAGAGACAGAGTTGATACAGATGATAGAGACAGAGATGATAGAGATGATAGAGACAGATGACAGAGACAGAGTTGATAGAAATGTGACACGTAGACAACCCATGCGCCGAAAAAACGCAAACGCATGCAAAAACGCTTGAAATCGCATACAAACGCTGCGTTTTTTGGTCGTAATGCGCACGCTGATGCAACTAAATATTGCAGCGTTTATAAGCGTTTGCATGCGTTTTTTTAATGCGTTTCATGTGCGCACGAGGCGCTGCGCAAAAAAACGCAAGTGTGAAAGTAGCCTTAGGCATGTAATGAACCGACTTTGAGTGCTATAATGCAAACATAGCCATAGGGGAAATGGATGATAAAGAGTGGTAACTATCAGCTGTATATGGTTGGCATATATGGGTCCAGTATTGGACAACGACAACAAAGAAATGTGCAAAAAAATATATAAGAAATCCACACTTTGGGAGGTAGACAGTTGTGTTACAATGCTTGGATTATCAAGATTTTTCTTTTGGCTTTAAAGAAATAATATAGCTTGCCCGTTGCACAATCCATAAAGCACACTTTCTATGATGCATAAGTCTTGGTTTTCGGATTCTGGTTTAATTGCAAAATTAACACAAAGGAGTTTAACATTGCCCTCCTTGTTTACAATGTGTGAAGAATAAAAAAAAGTCTCTTATAAAGGTGCACTTACTCTAGTATGTCACATATCAATCAATTCACAGTCACAGAATTAGATTAGTCCTATTTCTATCCCTACTGATCTTCTAATCTATATATGGCATGTATAAAATTGTTATCAAACACCATCCTCACAATTTGAAAAAAGAATAACCCACACTCATTCATTTATGTATTGCAGGACATGTCACTAAATATTTCTAATACTAAGCAAAATTCTGCATTAAGTATTTTCTACTTTACTATGCTCGAACATGTTTTCTCTCTTATTATTAAACCTCGGAATTCTGCTTTTGACAATTATGATCTTTGTAAATGTAATGGGGTTACCAAGTTTATTATTTAAAAAAAATACAGAAGCTATGTTTCCAAAATAATAAAAGAAGGAACTACCCAACTTTTTATCTGGGCAAAATGCCAAGTGCCATGTTACTGACATCCCAGTTTACCGATACAAACCATGATTGGAAGAAAATTTAAGAAGACTGGTGCCTGAATAGGAGGCACTGATATGCTGTAACTGTATGAGTAGGCTGCAGAAAGAATGTTCTATGACATTTTGGGAGTAATACTATTCCATAGAAAAATATTAGGTTGCCATGGAGTTTACCGGTTCTCTGTAAAGAGAGAAATGTCTTAACAGCAAGTCCCTAGTACATGTCAGTAATCTACATATGCTCAAGTTGTAACCTCTCAAGAGAACTTTTCTAACAATTCTACTTCTAACGCCACATTCACACATTTAGTCGTTGGTCAGTATTTTACATCAGCATTTGTAAGCCAAAATCAAGATTGGAATAAACAAAGGAAAAGTAGAATAGAAACACGTGCACCACTTTTTTTCACCCACTTCTGGTTTTGGCTTACAAGTACTGATGTAAAATACTCACCAAATTCTGAACATGTGAACATGACCTATGAAGGACTGTATCCTACATTTAATACAGTCATACCATCATCTCCTACCTTACCACCCCACAAGTCTCTCTTATGGTATGATATTTATCCAGAAAGCAGACGAAGAGAAAATTTTTTAGAAATTACATTTTTAAAGTTGGAGTTCAAGCTAAAGACAAAAAATTATTTCAAACCCACCAATGCAAGCAACTACATTTCTTTTAGTGACTGCCTTTACAGAACAAAAAATAAAGGGTTTATTTGATTCTTTAAAATTGATTGCACAAACATTCTTCTCATGATACATTTACTTTAATCAGGGAGCTCTGCCAAGGATACAATATATGGTAGCATAACTACTAGAGATGAGTGAATTTGTTCGGATTCGGTTCCGAATATGATCGGGTTCGAATATTGTTTTTGCAATATTCGTCGAACACAGCCAAACTTCATTAGAGTAAAATGGGAGTAGAAATTACCGAATATGTTCGGAACCGATCATAATACATACATTCGAACCAATAGTAACCACATATCCAGATTTATAATAGTGTAGTTGTGAACCCAGTTCACCAAATAACTACATAGACCTCCATTACACAATTATATCAAAACAGAGAACAACAATGGAGTTTTTTATACAAAAATTTAAAGAATTTTATTGGCCCAAACAAGGCAACATGAGTGAACATTAAATGACAATAGATGTGTGTTAAAAAAAGACACTAGAAAACATGGTAATCAGATAGGCATCATACAAAGCAATGTATAAGACATAAGTAAGTCAAGAGGAACCCACCCATATCAAAAAAGTAGATTCATTTTGTATTGAATCTACTTTTTTGATATGGGTCGGTTCCTCTTGACTTACTTATGTCTTATACTTGCTTTGTATGATGCCTATCTGATTACCATGTGTTCTAGTGTCTTTTTTAACACACATCTATTGTCATTTAATGTTCACTCATGTTGTCTTGTTTGGGCCAATAAAATTCTTTATATTTTTGTATGAAAAACTCCATTGTTGTTCTCTGTTTTGATACATTCGAACCAAATAGTGTTCGAATGTAGCTAGAATATGTCAAATTCAGATTCAGGGCCAAAATCCGAACAAACTCGCTCATCTCTAATAACAATAAGTAGCCAAATTAAAGGTAATGTTCATATGCTGAGACCGCTCTCACATCTACCCTCAACTTCTCGTACTATTATTTCTATTTCAACAAAACTATATTTTATATACCGTAATCAAAAAGGTACAGCTAAGGATATATTAAAAATTTTTAGATAGAGATTTTTATATGGAAAAGAAAAACATAATTCTTAAGGTACCGCATACACTCGCTTATAAGCCGAGATTTTCAGCCCATTTTTTAAGGCTGAAAGTCCCCCTCTCGGCTTATACGCGAGTCATATACGCGTCTCTGCAGCCCCCTGCTTCTCCCACAATCTCAGGCTCCTTCCTTCAGCGGTCACGTGGTACCGCTCATTAAAGTCGTGAATATGCTGCCGGAGACCGCGGGGAAGCAGGGGGGCTGCAGAGACACTCCAGGAGGGGGTAAGTATATGCTATATTCACCTGTCCCCTGTCCACCTCTGCGCTCCACTCTATCCTCTGCGTCCTCTGGCTATGACGTTCAGGTCAGAGGGCGCGATGACGTAGTTAGTGCGCGCCACGCCCTCTGCCTGAGCGCTCACTGACAGAGGACCCGGAAGACAGCGGCGCTCAGCGTGGACTGGGGACAGGTGAATATCTCAGGTGCCGAGGCCCTGAGCCAGCGGTGACACAGGCACCTGTCCCCCATAGCGCGCTGGTGTCCCCGCCTGCTCAGGACACCGACACCTGGTCCCAAGCGATGAGAGGTGAATATGTAATTTTTTTTTCATTTGCAGCAGCAGCGGCAGCATATGGGGCCTAGTCTATGTAGCAAATTATGGGGGCATAAGCTATGGAGCATTTATAAGGGCATAATCTATGGAGCATCATATGGGGCATAATCTATGGAGCATCATATGGGGGCATAATCTGTGGAGCATTATATGGGGCCATAATCTATGGAGCATCATGTGGGGGCCTATTCTATGGAGCATTTTATGTGGGCATAATCTATGGAGCATCTTCTTATGGGGGCATAATCTATGGAGCAACATATGGGGCATAATCTTGGAGCATCATATGGGGCATAACCTATGGAGCATCTTATGGGGCATAATCTATGGGCATCATATGGGGCATAATCTATGGAGCATCATATGGGGCATAATCTATGGAGCAACAGATGGGGGCATAATCTATGGAGCATCATATGGGGCCTAGTCTATGGAGCATCATATAGGGCATAATCTATGGAGCAACAGATGGGGGCATAATCTATGGAGCATCATATGGGGCCTAAGTCTATGGAGCATCTTATGGGGGTAAATCTATGGAGCATCTTATGGGGGCATAATCTATGGAGCATCATATGGGGCATAATCTATGGAGCAACAGATGGGGGCATAATCTATGGAGCATCATATGGGGGCCTAGTCTATGGAGCATCTTATGGGGGTAAAATCTAAGGAGCATCTTATGGGGGCATAATCTATGGAGCATCATATGGGGCATAATCTATGGAGCATCATATGGGGCATAATCTATGGAGCATCATATGGGGGCATATATGGAGCATATTATGGGGGCATAATTTATGGAGCATCTTATGGGGCATAATCTATGGAGCATCATATGGGGGCATAATCTATGGAGCATTTTATGGGGCATAATCTATGGAGCATCATATGGGGGCATAATCTATGGAGCATTTTATGGGGCATAACTATGGAGCATCATATGGGGGCATAATCTATGGAGCATTTTATGGGGCATAATCTATGGAGCATCATATGGGGGCATAATCTATGGAGCATTTTATGGGGGCATAACCTATGGAGCATCATATGGGGCATAATCTATGGAGCATTTTATGGGGGCATAATCTATGGAGCATCATATGGGGGCATAATCTATGGAGTATTTTATGGGGTCATAATCTATAGAGCATTGTATGGGGGCATAATCTATAAAGCATCATATGGGGGCATAATCTATGGAGCATTTTGTGGGGGCATAATCTATGGAGCATCTTATGGGGGCATAATCTATGGAACATCATATGGGGCATAATCTATGGAGCATCATATGGGGGCCTATTCTATGGAGCACTTATGGGGGCATAATCTATGGAGCATCATATGGGGGCATGATCTATGGAGCATCTTATGGGGGCATAATCTATGGAGCATCATATGAGGCCTATTCTATGGAGCATCTTATGGGGGCATAATCTATGGAGCATCATATGGGGGCATACTCTATGGAGCATCATATGGGGGCATAATCTATGGAGCATCATATGGGGGCATAATCTATAGAGCATCTTATGGGGGCATAATATATGGAGCATCATATGGGGGCATATTATTCTATGGAGCATCTTATGGGGCTCCTGATTCAATATGGATATTCAAAAACCTTTAACCTACTGATGTCTCAATTAATTTTACTTTTATTGGTATCTCTTTTTATTTTTGAAAATTTACCAGTAGCTGCTGCATTTTCCACCCTAGGCTTATACGCGAGTCAATACGTTTTCCCAGTTTTTTGTGGCAAAATTGGGGGGTCGGCTTATACACGGGTCGGCTTATACATGAGTATATACAGTATTTCTACTCTAAAAACTCTTATTTTGGTCATTAAACCAGATAAAAAGATGCCAAATACCAAAAAAATCATTGCAACAACATTTAAAAAATACCCAAGAAATTAATTTGAGGCTTTTTTTCCAGAAAAATCCTCGTCAAAAAACTTCAAGTCAACGTACAGTATCCTCTGTCCAAAAAAGTTAAAGGCCTTGTGAATCAAAGTAAAATCCAATTCTCATATCTTTTTCTTAAAAATAATATAAACCTACTGCAGGAATCCTGAATGCATTCTCAACATCATTGTGCTAAAAGTAAAATTAAAAATTAAGTTAAATTAAAACTTTGGAGTATTAAAAAGTTTGTGTGCATTCTCCCCATTAACTAAATCATCTTGTTAGTGCCAGTCTCTGCATGTTCTACTTATCTACTATCATTTAGAGTAGTTAGAGAAGCCCTGTGGTCCTTTCACCATATCCTTAGGAGGTAAATGTAATGAAAAGCAAAATGAATATCTACAAAATGCTGTGTGCCAAGCAGTACATGAAGTGATAACACTAAAAGCTTAATTTGCTGTGGCTTATCATCATTACGCACTTCTCTCCGCTCTAAGGACCACATGATGTTGTTCAGTCTAAGGGTGGTCACTTCATATAGGTTTTAAGTTTCCAGAGATGCTACAGAATCTCATTTTCAGCTTGTAGCAATGTGCATATCCAAAATAATACAACAGTCTATATTTTTCAATTGTCGCCTTCTGATCATTAAACTGATCAAATCTGTAGCTGTACGAGTATGTAACAATGTAGAAGAACTTTGTTGCAAGTCGTCAGTTTATGTAGATATATCAAACAATGTAACATCTTTGCAAAACAGTAAGTAGAATACAGAGAGGAGGGAGAGTGGGGAATGCAGCTGCAATAGAAACTGAGGAAATAGGAAGCGCACGGGGTAGAAATTTGTTATGAGTGTCATTTATTGAATCATGCATGACCTCGTCTTAAAGGATTATTTCTAAAGATTGAATCTTTTGATATTGAAATTTGCTGGGTTTGAGGGATTTTCCCAAAAAACTTTGCTTGCAGTGAATCGTTTCTTTTCAATTCTGAACAATGAAAATCTTCTAATTGCCCAGAGAAGATGTGTGTAACACTCTGAGGTCTCCTAGGACTGTATTGAACCATTTCCATGCTCTATATTGCAAACACAACTTGAGAAATGTCCAAGTGAGCTCAACATATCTTACTAAGGGAAAACAGATGGTAACCAGTGGTAGCTAACAGCACACTGCATCAATAGCCTTTTTATAATTCCTAAATTGCAGACAAGTTGTCCAAAAATTATACTTTTTAAAGCGGTGTATGTGTTGTGATAGCTGCAATCTTCAACAATGTGTGAAATGGCATCGAGCATTTTTTGGGGGGCGATTCAAGTCAGGTCACAGATTATTCAACGGGACCAGTAAATTTCATGAAATTTGACTGAAAGTTGATTTGCAGCAGATCATTTTTAGTTATTTCCTAAAGATCAAATTATTCCCTATTTACAGGATGGGAACTAATTTGCTGATTTCTGGGGATTTTACCAACTGATCCATAGCTTGGGGCTTCTGAATGGAGTGGAAGTGCACATGATCGCTCTGCATTCCATAAATTGTTAATGGAAATGCTAGAGAAAACTGAGAACAGCACTCGGCTTTTTCCAGCAGTCCCATAGAAATTAAATGAAGTGTAGCTCAAACATGCACTGCCCCATTCTCTGGAATCAAGAGCCCCGATCCGAGATTAATGGGATCTCAGTGATCAGACCTCCAGCAATCAGCAAGTAATACTCTATTCTATGAATAAGGGTTAAGTTGTAATTTTAGGAATAACCCTTTAATGGAAATATGGAACATTATTTCATCATTCTTGACATTGATGAAGGCACCTTCTAAGTGACAATTGACATTTTGAAAGTTTAATTCCGTGTGAGAAGTTCATAAACTGTAGTAGGATACAATTTCTGAGAGCTTGATCTTGTTTTGTAAATTCAATACTTGTCATTTTCTACAGTCTAGCAGCTAAATCTACTTGAGATACTCACAGTTTTATGAAAGATTGAACATTTAGTTTTAAAGATTTCCTATTTTCCATCTTTTAAAGTGAGCCCACTGAGCCTTACATATTGAATTATTACAGGTTGGATTGTTTCACTTACTTTATAAAATTGCAGAATTGGGGTTATGTGATGATCTCAGCTTTAACTTGATGCACATACTACCTGGGCAATTTGTCAAATAGCAAATACGAAAAAATGAGGAAAACTAACAAACTGCATTGTGTGAACAAGGACCATTAAATTTAAAGAACCAGACTTTTGAAGTGGGATGGCTGACAGTAAATATGTATGAAGACAAGCAGCAGAATACACCATATCTGTATATGTGCAGTGCACACACAAATTAACAGACACAAACACACATACGATTATATATATATATATATATATATATATATATATTGGTCATGATGAAGGATGTTGCAGGCAGCAGGTTCACACTCAGCACAAGTGACAGATATGACAGAGTCTGGAGACGCCGTGGAGAGTGATCTGCTGCCTGCATCATCCTTCAGCATGACTGGTTTGGCAGTGGGTCAGTAATGGTGTGGGGTGGCATTTCTTTGGAGGGCTGCACAGCCCTCCATGTGCTCACCAGAGGTAGCCTGACTGCCATTAGGTACCGAGATGAGATCCTCAGACCCCTTGTGAGACCATATTCTGGTGCGGTTGGCCCTGGGTTCCTCCTAATGCAGGACAATGCCATACGTTATGTGGCTGGAGTGTGTCAGCAGTTCCTGTAAGATGAAGGCATTGAAGCTATGGACTGGCCGGCCCATTCCCCAGACCTGAATCTGATTGAGCACATCTGGGACAGCATGACTCGCTCCATCTACCAAAGTCACATTGTACCACAGACAGTCCTGGAGTTGGACGGATGCTTTAGTCCAGGTCTGGGAGGAGATCCCTCAGGAGAACATCCGCAACCTCATCATGAGCATGCTCAGGTGTTGTAGAGGTCATACAGGCACAGGGAGGTCAAACAGGCATGTGGAGGCCACACACAATACTGAGCTTGTTTCCACTTTCATTTTGTCTTGTTTTGATTTTCATTTTAACTTGTTTCCACTTTCATTTTGGGGGTCTCTCCAAATCCAGGCCTCCATTGGTTCAAAAATTTGATTTCCATTATGATTTTTGTGTGATTATGTTGACAGCACATTCAACTTTGTACAGAACAAAGTATTCAATGAGAATATTTCATTCATTTAGATCTAGGATGTGTTATTTGAGTATTTCCTTTATTCTTTTGAGCAGTGTATAAACATGCAGTATTTGCACACAAATAGGCAATAGCAGATTTTCCCCCTTTGCTGCCACTCTTGGCCTTGTTGGTCAAAATGCAGGGAGACATTTTATGCAATTCACATAACTGCACCCCTAAAAAACCTCACATGAGAACAAGAGAAATAGAGTTTTACTTTAACCTTGCTGTGGAACCATGAAAAAAATCACTGCTTTGGTACCATGGGGTCTATATGACCCCAGGCTCAAAATCGTCATATTTCATTAAAATGAACATGCTGGCTGTTCAGAATAATTACGTTTTATTCTGTCATCATTTCAGAACACAGATAAAATCAAACGTAACTTTGAAGTGATTTATTTGTCATCATCAAACACAAACTAAAATTTATACCAAAATGCTTTACTAATAACTAAAAGTATTCAAATTCAATAAAAAGAAGCACAATAACTGCAACTGTGTGGATTTTAGTAAAAACATAATGACAACGAATGATCTGGCAATAATTTTAGCCCTTGCATTCACTGCACGTCATAGTGCCGTGTTGTTCACAAATGAACTTCTTGCAGTCATTGCAAACAAATCTCGTCTTTTTGTCCTTCGATCGAGGACAATCATAGCACCGTTTGCGCTGTCCTGTATCACTGCTGGGTCGAAAGTGACGCAGGTCTCATCTAGCTATTGTTTATTTACAATTATATTACAAAACCTGTGAATAAACAGAGTATTAAAAAAAAAGTCAGACAACAAAGGTACTATGGGGTCAGGAGAATCCCAAACACAGAAAATTGAAAATAACTTTGAAACAAAATTGAAAAACAGATTCAAAATATCATCAACATAAGCAGAAATATGTTACTTGAAAATGCATAAAAGGTCAGTGTCTGAGATTGACCAGTTTTAGAAATATTTCAATTTATTCAGCGCTGGGGTCTATATGATCCCATGGTTCCACAGCAGGGTTAAAATATGAATTCAAGTTGAAAGTAGTAATAACGGACAGAAATATCTCAGCTCCTTATTCCAATCCAATATTTTCACAGTAACATCACAAATGTTCAAAGATTTTTATAGGCTGCAAAAATAATCCAGGTATTTCCACTTACTAATAAAGACTTAACATAGAAATATGTAAGAAATGAATCTTCCCTGCTGTATGCAAAGATGTTTGATTCTGAAACCTTCTTCAAACCATCGGTTTCTATGCCAATGAAAGAACAGACATACAAGTGCAGCAAAGCCACATAAATGCAAAGTTTTTTTAATTACAGGAACTTAAGTTTAAAAAGCATTTAAAAAATTTAAATCTACAGGCGTGCTTGGTCATCAGCCTGATCCAGGTTTCGGCACTAATGAGCTGGCTTTTCTTGGGTCACTAGTGGCAAAACTTGGCTCAGCAGTGTTTTTATCCTTCTTTCAGCTTAAGCATGAAGTTATGGTGAGAACAAGCTAGAAGGAACAAGCAGCTTTGTAGATGTAAGGCGGCCAGGGTGGTAGTCGTCGCAATGGGCTGTACTGTTCCCACACCCTGGCGCTCCACAGATGAAACATAATGTCCTTTTTGCTGCACATGGAGCGCGCACAGCAAAACACTCACGCTTACTGTCAGAGTTCCTTCCATTTCTGTCACTCCTGCTCCTGGTTTCCCAGTTCCATAAAGCACTTGGGAGTCACAATCTTTTTCCAACAGTTCAACTTTACTTATCAAAAGGGCACTCATCACCTTGGCAGCACAATTCACACAGAGCCACGTATCCTGTACTTTCCCTGCCTTCCGGGCAGACTCTATTCCTTTTGTAATCTCTGTTCCTTTTCTACCAGCGTTCACGGCTGTACCTCTAGTCAGAATCTGTTCTGTCCGTGCCTTACTTTCCCCTGCCATCTGGGCAGTCTCTTTGGACAGTCTGTGTCCTATCTGTGCCTTTCACGTCACATGCTCCCTGTCAGCCCCTCGTCTCTCTCAAATTGGGAAATGTGCCTGAAATGCCATCTCAGCTGCTCCTGCCCCAGTCTTAGACCCCAGATCCTTCTTGGGGATGGTCCTATTGAGCTGGTGCCCGACTACACTATTCTCCGCTTGGGTCCCCTTACTGCTGTAGCAGACTTATCCCCACAGCTATTCACTGTCTGCTCCACTGCTTCTCTTATAACCTGCCCTGGGCAGGCTGCCCAGGCTTCTGATTCTAATCAGTAAGTGCCTGTCCTATACCTCCCTGCTCTGTGCTGCTCTGCTCTAACTACTCCCCATTGAATAACCCCTTGCTGACTGTGCCTAAACTTTCACTATTATCTATCCTATTCTCTATCTCTAATGTGCCCATCTGTATGCTAACTTCTATCCCTAATCCTAAACATATACACAGTACATGGCAGATACATGACATCACAGTACATAAACATTATATTACACATTAATAACAATGAGGTTCCGCAGGTAATTGTGTGAACAGTGTTCAGGAGAGAGGAGGCATGTGAGGTTCCCCGACACCTCCTTACACAGACAACAGGCAGGATTCTTTTAATCGTATACTTGTATTGTAATACTTGGGTGATGAGTAAAGGAGACCAAGAAAATCAATAAAAAGAAAATTAAATGTCACACTCAAAGCTTAAAGCAACAAAGTAAGAAAAAAGAGGTAATAATCCACCTGTCACAGGCAGTCAAAAAACAAAAATCATTGCAGCGCTCATCAGTACCTACAAAAAAAATGTTTTTTTCACCATACACAGATAATAAAATAGAAGCAATATTTTGACATTTATGGTCTTTATCAAGCAAAATACAATAACCTAAAACCAATAAGATTCTGGTGGTCTGGCAATGATAAAGCCAATGATTACACTGATTGGGTAAGTGCGTGGTCTGCTGTCCTATGGAGACACTAATGCATATACAGCAGACCATTATCAGTGTGATCTTATATTTTATGTGAGTTATAGTCCACAAAAATCTTTGAAAAATTTTAAGTTCAATGTGAAAATATTTGAGAAGAATAAGGAATAAAAATCTGAATTATTTCGGTATCACTTACTTAACTGTTTGGATCAGATACTCGGTCATGTAATTGTGCACAATAACCTACACACAGTGTCAGGCCGGCGCCGTTATACTGATTAAATTGACAACTTGGTTGATGAAATCCGTCTTGTAGTTGTTCTTTAATCTTTATTTTCAGTTTTGTGCTAATGAGATTCTCGTGCCCTAAGGCGGGGTTGGTGTATGTGGCTCTCTGATTAGCTATTCATAATGCAGACTGCTGACTGGTCACTAATCCCTCACTGACCTCCCCCTAGTTTACATAATGAATACCATCACATACTGTATAAAAAAAATTGCTTCTGCAGGCAGGTGCTCTGCAGCATAATCGCATGTCTAGTGTGCCAATAATAAAGTTTCTTGATGTTACTCACCTAGGGAAAAAAAATCTATTTGAAAATGGCGCCCGCCACAACTGCGCAGTAGCATCTATGGGTGTATATAGAGATCCAATAGCTGCTACTGCGCATGCGCCGGTGGCGTCATTTTACTGGAGATAAAAAAAAAGAATTCCCCTTCTATGATGGCGCCGCCTGCCCAGTAGCAGCTCAGAAATATACGTGAGCTGATTATGCGCAGGCGTGGATGGCGCCATCTTGGAGGAGGAATTTTTTATTCATCTCCAGTAAAATGGCGCCGAAGGCGCTTGCGCAGTAGCAGCTATTGGGTCGAAGCTACACATTGATAGCTGCTACTGCGCAGGCGCAGCGGGCGCCATTTTAAAATAGATTTTTTTTCCCTAGGTGAGTAACATCAAGAAACTTTATTATTGGCACACTAAACATGCGATTATGCTGCAGAGCACCTGCGTGCAGAAGCGTTTTTTGTCTCTCTCTTCAGTATGTTAGAAACCAGAAAAATCAAAACTGCATGACAAATGTTATGGATAATAAAATAATATATTTCACACTTATTTTTAATGTAAAAATGAAAAAAATGCTATAAAAAGCTTGTCAAAATGCAGTCTGTGGTTGTACACTGCTTCTGTATCTACAGTAAATCATAATGATACTCAACATATCAACACGTCATCATCCAGGTTATGTACATTACACTGTTGTCTGCAATGTTTTTATGGCTTTCTTTTTCATTTTTTAAAAATGTTCAATGTTTCTGAAACATTCTCATAAATGTGTTCACTCCTTTTTTAACCAAGGCATCAGACACAATAAAAAACAAGCTGAAAGGCGGATTTTCACCATGCTCATTTATTATCTATCTGCTAGAACATCCAGGATTACTAGAAAAAAAGACCCTTGTCCTTATCCCCATTAGTTGTACGACTGTAGGAGGTGGCAGGGACCCTCAGTTGCCCCCTCTCTCCTATACGTCGGGCATAAGTACCCCATGATGTGCCCTGAGGGTTTGTCTATATATTACTGTGTTATTAATGCAATGTGTGATGTTTCTTTATTCCATGTCTTTGTATTTTATATACTGTATGTTAAGATTAGGGATAGCAGGGTTTTATCTGGTAGGCTGGCTTAGCAGCCTGGAATAAGCAGGAAGTTCCTGCTCCAGCATTAGAGCCCAGGCAGGATTGCCTGAGGCAGGACATGTGTCCCGTCTGGGACAGAAAGGACCCTTGTCTGGGGAATACATGTGTCCCCATCTGGGACAGAAGGGACCCACGTCAGGGGAATACGTGTGTCCCTGTCTGGGTCAGAAGGGACACCCATCTAGGGAATATGTGTGTCCCCGTATGGGACAAAAAGACCCCCGGCTGGGGAATAAAGGATTCTACATCATTCAAACTTGGGAGTGAAGGAAGCAATTTTCAGAGATCTAACATTTCATGGCTGGAACATCCCTTTTGAATATGTGCACAAGTTAAGTATTTCCAGCTGATTTTTCGGCAGCCAAAATCAGAGTGTTGGCAGAAAAAATGTTGTCTAATGTATGCACTTTTTTTCATACATTTTTATACATTTTTGATGTTTTACAACTTATTCTAAATAATAATTTTATTTCTATAGCACTAACATTTTCCCCAGCACTTTATAATTAAGCAATGTGAAGAAAAACTTGGCACTCAACTTTTGGATAAATGAGATAAATTTATTGCAGCCAAAACCAACGTTTCGGTCCCATCCGGACCTTCATCAAAGTACTGCAAACAATGAAAATTAAACAATATACTATGGTATAGGTAATGTTTAGAAAATTTCTTATAACCACATAGTGTGAGAGAAGTCTCAGGGGTATATTCATAATGCAATGTCCAACTGACAAAAGTTGCTACATGTGCTCATAAGGAAAGCAAATAATGTGAACATGAAAGAATAAAATGAAGTAAATAAAGGAAAATCCTACCCGACTGCTTGGTAAGTTGTAATCTTATTGATCAATGAAATAATGTCCAGAACAAGTATATATGATCTATGGACTGATAAAGATGAACTTTCAAAATGCGCAAACACAAAGATCATAATAAATAATCAGCCAATGAGCTCTGTTGGAATGCAGAGAACATACCTTTAGAAGCATAAAGAGACCAGTGTGAATGTAAGTCAATGTTGTCAGGGTAATGCCTGTTTACAAGAAAAATGTGCCGATAAAATAACGTGGGACACTTAATGTCTCTCTAATATAAGAATATGGCACTTCATATATACCTTGTAATAAACAGTGATCGCTGTGACGCGCCCAATATGTCCAAGATAAGATGAATACCTGATAGGTATAATATAGCGAGATATTATGCTATCTGGGTGAGGACTAATATAGTGAGTGAGGAAATAGCAAATGATGCTTACTCTATTGACTGAAAAATATTTAGACTTGAGAGTCCTCAGTGGTTGATACCTTTTAATGGCTAACTGAAAAGATGGTAACAAATTGCAAGCTTTCGAGACTACTCAGGTCTCTTCATCAGGCATAGACTAATACAACATCTGAAGAATCACATATTTATACACAAAATAGCACAGAAAAAATGCAATAGGTAGGACAAGTGACATGAAGCAGAACTGTCATTATGGCAGAGGGATTAACATAAATATGACTAGTTCATAGATAAGGAGTGAAGGTTTTATTACCCTCTGATTGGGGTCTGGTATTGTGTTGTGATGACCCTAAAAGGTCAGGGAGGCAGATTCCTTAATTGTTGTAGAACGACATAAAACTCTGGGATATATTCATCCCAGCACTAAGAGTGTCAAAGGTCATCATAAGTTTATATTCCCAGACTTTTCTATCCTTCTCAGATTTGAAGTTAGATTTTAATACAAGTAATTCCATATCTGTCATGCTATGACCGGGCATACAAAAGTGTTTGGCCACAGGTAAATCCATTCTTTGTTCTCTTATCGTGTGGCGATGAGAATTCATCCTTGTTCTCAGTTTTTGCCCGGTCTCCCCCACATACAGACCCCCAGTTGGACATTTAGTACATATAATTAGGTACACCACATTAGATGTGATGCAGCTGAAAGTACCTGGTATCTTGTAGTCCTGATGGGAGTTGGGGATCTTTATCCTGTCCGTGGTCATTATAGATGTACAGGTCTTGCATTTCTTTTGTCTGCAAGGAAAGGTTCCTGCAGCTGTTGGGGAGGACAGGGAGCTTCTGACAATGATGCTTCTTAGATTTGGGGGCTGCCTAAAACATAGTAGTGGGGGGTCTGGAAATATGGATTGTAATCGGGCATCTTTTTGTAGTAAAGGTTGTAGTTTCTGTGCAGCTCCCCTTAGCATCTCCAGACTTGGATTGTAGGTGACCACTAGAGGCACCCGGTTATTTTCTTCTTTAGCTTTGTAATGTAGCAGGTGATTCCTTGATATTCTGGTGGCTCTTGTAATTTGGTTTTCAATTGTTCTTGGATGGTAGCCCTGGTTCAAAAAAGTCTTTCTGAGGCGACCAAGGTGTTCATCTCTATCCATGGGGTTGGAACATATACGGTTGTATCTGATGGCTTGGCTGTAGACAATAGAGTTTTTTATGTGTTTAGGATGGAAACTGTCTACTGGCTAACACGGTACAAAGATACACATCTTTCCTATATCTATTGACTGAATGAGCCAGAGAGAGTCCTGTGCACTGTCTCAAAAATGGCTGTGGAAACACAGAATTATGGTAAACGGTGCTGTGAAGAAAAAGTGATTGCTATGAAAAGTGATCTAATCTGTTGCTTACCACTCATAGAAGTTAGCCAGACACGGGTCTATACCGAACGCGGCGTCCACCGCTAGTTCCAGTGTGTGCCACGTGTAAAACGCTGCTTATTTATGAGTTGAAGGCGGGACTACCGCTGTAGCGCAGACCGGAAGTGCGTCACCGGATGTGACGTCACTCCTGCGGTCCAGGCCACTAAAGCTTGCGTTCCAAGTGTTAGTCCTTACGTAGAGGGCGTGGAAAAGATAGGAAAAGAACATACACTTCCTTGTTTGCGTTCCAGCAGTTAGAATCAGCGTTCCAGACGCCATTAAAACAATTAGATAACGTTTTCATTCTAATTATTTTATTTTATACAGTGATATTTGTGAAAAGCAGTCGAGTAGGTAATTTCATCAAAGTAGACCAGAGGTTAGGTAGGAGGAGGGCCCAATTAATATATTCATTTATTCCCGTATTCAATACAGGCGACTCTGTGGGGAGAAACGATAAAGTTTAGAAAGAAGAAGACACTGGAATATAATAATAGTGCTAAAATCTTGATCTTAATATGATGTAACAATGGTATCTAATATTTAAATGAAAGAGTGCAAGTCGTACTCCCTGTTTAAACCTCGGGGAGACAAAGTTTGCAATTGATGAATCCAATATGACTCCCTTTTCTTTAGAAATTGGATTCGGTCACCCCTCGCCTAGATGGCGTAATTAGTTCAATTACCTGGAATTTTAGTTGTGCTATAGTGTGTCCCTTGGTGATGAAATGGAATGGTATGGGTAACAACATATTTTTACAGCGAATGGTAGACTTGTGCTTGGAGATTCTATCCTTTATCGGCTGTGTTGTTTCTCCTATGTATAAGAGCCCACAGGGACATTTAATTAGGTAAACTGCATAAGAGGAATCACAGGTTGCAAAATCCTTAATTGGATATTTCTTCCCTGAATGTGGGTGGAGGAGTGTGTCCCCCTTAATTACATTGTTACATTGTTACATTGGGTACAATGTAAACACGGGTATGTGCCCGTCTTTGGTTTGTGGAGAAATCTTTGTGTTTTGATGCGTCCTTGTGTTCCTAAATCAGCTCTGACCAAAGAATCCCTGATATTGTTGGGACGTTTATAGCAGGGTAGAAAAGGGTTATTGAATTCTTTAACATTTGGATAGGCAGTTTTAAGAATGTTCCAATGTTTCCGTATGTGATGATGCAGTATGTGTACATACGGATGGAATGTATGTACTAAAGGGATGCGATTCTGTACCGATTTGCGTGGAGATTGGGTAGGATTTTGGCTTTATCCAGTAT
Source organism: Oophaga sylvatica (assembly GCA_033576555.1). Taxonomy (NCBI): domain Eukaryota; kingdom Metazoa; phylum Chordata; class Amphibia; order Anura; family Dendrobatidae; genus Oophaga; species Oophaga sylvatica. Next base: position 900,378,850 of record JARQOD010000001.1, read on the forward strand.
ATTTGGTGGATATCCACGTTCCTCAAATTTAGCATGCATCTCATTAATTCTGCAATCAGACACAGTAGGATCGGAAACTATTTTCCGTACCCGATGAAATTGGGATCTGGGTATGGCTTTTTTAGTAGACGGGGGGTGAAGACTGTCATAATGCAAAAGACTGTTTCTATCCGTGGGCTTGGTATATAAGTCCGTAGAAATAATCCCCGATTCATTTTTGATTACCATTGTGTCTAGAAAATTTACTTTTTCTACACTTGAGGTAATGGTAAAGGATAATCCAGGCCAAGCTTGGTTTAGAGTCTCAAAGAATTGTTTTAATGACTCTGATGTGCCAGTCCATATACAGAATATGTCGTCTATATACCTTTTCCAGATTAAACTGTGGGATCTGAATAAAGGATGTGGATAGACTACCTCCTCTTCAAAACGGGCCATGTAGCTATTCGCATAGGGAGGAGCTACGTTGGAGCCCATGGCCGTGCCTTTTGTTTGAAGATAAAACTTATTTTGAAACATGAAGAAATTTTTGGTAAGAACTATTGTTAATAGTTCTATACACAGTTCAATTATTTCTGGAGGTTTTTGAGAAATGGTAAGTAAATGGCGTGCACTTGCAATACCTTCCTGATGTGGAATGGAGGTGTATAAGTCCTTTACATCCAGAGAAACCAATATGGCTGTGTCAGGTATTTGGCTTAGATTGTGAATGGTTTGAAGGAAATGACCAGTGTCTAGTAAATAGGATGGAGCCTGGCGTGTCAGAGGTGTGAATATTTTTTCCAAAAAGATGGAAAGTGGTGACAAGATAGATTCCGTCGAAGCCACTATTGGTCGTCCTGGTGGACTCTCTAAGCTTTTGTGTATTTTAGGTAAGACATAAAATACTGGGGTTATGGGGTTCTTTTTAATAAGAAACTCTTTGGTTTTTGAGTCAATGACCCCGCGGGAAACATAATTGGTCAAAATATTGTCAATTAACTTACTCAATTCACTAGTTGGATTACTGTTGAGTTCAGTGTAAATTGTTACGTCATTTAATTGTCGTAAAACTTCTGTAGTGTAAGCTGTTCTGTCCATAACCACGATGGCTCCCCCCTTGTCGGCTGGTTTTATGATGATTTGCTCATCATGGCGGAGGGTCTGTAATGCCTGAAAATCTAATGTGGACAGATTAGGTTGGTAGTGAAGTTTCCCACTCTCTATGTCATGTCGTAATTTAAGAAACGCTAGATCTATGAAATTCACAAATGTTTCCACCGTATGTGAGTTCTGTGGAGGTCTATAGGAACTCTTATTGCGTAAATCAAGATCAGAGATCGAAATTAACGGTTGTTGTATAGAGGTATCGGCAGGCAAAATGTCAGGTATTGATGAGAAATGAACTGACAATCTTAATCGACGATAGAAACGATGTAAGTCCATGTCCATTGTAAAGGAATCAAATTTATATGAAGGGCAATACACTTCCTTGATTGCGTTCCAGCAGTTAGAATCAGCGTTCCAGACGCCATTAAAACAATTAGATAACGTTTTCAAAATATAGAAACACAATTAGCGTCAGCAGGCACATCAGAGGAATTGACGAACATGAAGGAAAAGATCAAAAACAATATTGAACAACACAAACGTGATACCGAAAATAGGAAAAGGTTGAAATTTAGACGGGATACTGATGATTATGATAACAACCGAGTTTACCAATGGCAGTATAAATCCAATACCAGACCGTTTAACGCCAGATCTGACTTTCTTTCTTCTAATGATCCCTCTACCTCAGGATCTGAATTTGAAAGACGGGATCCACAATTCAGACAAGGACAATTTTTAGGACAAAGGCACCGTTCAAGAAGAAGAAGACCCGCAGAGGCCATGGACAGAAGAGACACAGATCTCTCACGAATCACTCGCTCACAGGTAATTACCCGTTGGTAATCAACATCTCCTCTCGGACACTGAGTATCACGGAATATAATTTATTACAAAAGGGCCTTTCCTATTGCCCTTCATATAAATTTGATTCCTTTACAATGGACATGGACTTACATCGTTTCTATCGTCGATTAAGATTGTCAGTTCATTTCTCATCAATACCTGACATTTTGCCTGCCGATACCTCTATACAACAACCGTTAATTTCGATCTCTGATCTTGATTTACGCAATAAGAGTTCCTATAGACCTCCACAGAACTCACATGCGGTGGAAACATTTGTGAATTTCATAGATCTAGCGTTTCTTAAATTACGACAAGACATAGAGAGTGGGAAACTTCACTACCAACCTAATCTGTCCACATTAGATTTTCAGGCATTACAGACCCTCCGCCATGATGAGCAAATCATCATAAAACCAGCCGACAAGGGGGGAGCCATGTGTTTATGGACAGAACAGCTTACACTACAGAAGTTTTACGACAATTAAATGAAGTAACAATTTACACTGAACTCAACAGTAATCCAACTAGTGAATTGAGTAAATTAATTGACAATATTTTGACCAATTATGTTTCCCGCGGGGTCATTGACTCAAAAACCAAAGAGTTTCTTATTAAAAAGAACCCCATAACCCCAGTATTTTATGTCTTACCTAAAATACACAAAAGCTTAGAGAATCCACCAGGACGACCAATAGTGGCTTCGACGTAATCTATCTTGTCACCACTTTCCATCTTTTTGGAAAAAATATTCACACCTCTGACATGCCAGGCTCCATCCTATTTACTAGACACTGGTCATTTCCTTCAAACCATTCACAATCTAAGCCAAATACCTGACACAGCCATATTGGTTTCTCTGGATGTAAAGGACTTATACACCTCCATTCCACATCAGGAAGGTATTGCAAGTGCACGCCATTTACTTACCATTTCTCAAAAACCTCCAGAAATAATTGAACTGTGTATAGAACTATTAACAATAGTTCTTACCAAAAATTTCTTCATGTTTCAAAATAAGTTTTATCTTCAAACAAAAGGCACGGCCATAGGCTCCAACGTAGCTCCTCCCTATGCGAATAGCTACATGGCCCGTTTTGAAGAGGAGGTAGTCTATCCACATCCTTTATTCAGATCCCACAGTTTAATCTGGAAAAGGTATATAGACGACATATTCTGTATATGGACTGGCACATCAGAGTCATTAAGACAATTCTTTGAGACTCTAAACCAAGATTGGCCTGGATTATCCTTTACCATTACCTCAAGTGTAGAAAAAGTAAATTTTCTAGACACAATGGTAATCAAAAATGAATCGGGGATTATTTCTACGGACTTATATACCAAGCCCACGGATAGAAACAGTCTTTTGCATTATGACAGTCTTCACCCCCCGTCTACTAAAAAAGCCATACCCAGATCCCAATTTCATCGGGTACGGAAAATAGTTTCCGATCCTACTGTGTCTGATTGCAGAATTAATGAGATGCATGCTAAATTTGAGGAACGTGGATATCCACCAAATATACTGGATAAAGCCAAAAATCCTACCCAATCTCCACGCAAATCGGTACAGAATCGCATCCCTTTAGTACATACATTCCATCCGTATGTACACATACTGCATCATCACATACGGAAACATTGGAACATTCTTAAAACTGCCTATCCAAATGTTAAAGAATTCAATAACCCTTTTCTACCCTGCTATAAACGTCCCAACAATATCAGGGATTCTTTGGTCAGAGCTGATTTAGGAACACAAGGACGCATCAAAACACAAAGATTTCTCCACAAACCAAAGACGGGCACATACCCGTGTTTACATTGTACCCAATGTAACAATGTAATTATGGGGGACACACTCCTCCACCCACATTCAGGGAAGAAATATCCAATTAAGGATTTTGCAACCTGTATTCCTCTTATGCAGTTTACCTAATTAAATGTCCCTGTGGGCTCTTATACATAGGAGAAACTACACAGCCGATAAAGGATAGAATCTCCAAGCACAAGTCTACCATTCGCTGTAAAAATATGTTGTTACCCATACCATTCCATTTCATCACCAAGGGACACACTATAGCACAACTAAAATTCCAGGTAATTGAACTAATTACGCCATCTAGGCGAGGGGGTGACCGAATCCAATTTCTAAAGAAAAGGGAGTCATATTGGATTCATCAATTGCAAACTTTGTCTCCCCGAGGTTTAAACAGGGAGTACGACTTGCACGCTTTCATTTAAATATTAGATACCATTGTTACATCATATTAAGATCGAGATTTTAGCACTATTATTATATTCCAGTGTCTTCTTCTTTCTAAACTTTATTGTTTCTCCCCACAGAGTCGCCTGTATTGAATACGGGAATAAATGAATATATTAATTGGGCCCTCCTCCTACCTAACCTCTGGTCTACTTTGATGAAATTACCTACTCGACTGCTTTTCACAAATATCACTGTATAAAATAAAATAATTAGAATGAAAACGTTATCTAATTGTTTTAATGGCATCTGGAACGCTGATTCTAACTGCTGGAACGCAAACAAGGAAGTGTATGTTCTTTTCCTATCTTTTCCACGCCCTCTACGTAAGGACTAACACTTGGAACGCAAGCTTTAGTGGCCTGGACCGCAGGAGTGAGTCACATCCGGTGACGCACTTCCGGTCTGCGCTACAGCGGTAGTCCCGCCTTCAACTCATAAATAAGCAGCGTTTTACACGTGGCACACACTGGAACTAGCGGTGGACGCCGCGTTCGGTATAGACCCGTGTCTGGCTAACTTCTATGAGTGGTAAGCAACGGATTAGAGCACTTTTCATAGCAATCACTTTTTCTTCACAGCACCGTTTACCATAATTCTGTGTTTCCACAGCCATTTTTGAGACAGTGCACAGGACTCTCTCTGGCTCATTCAGTCAATAGAGTAAGCATCATTTGCTATTTCCTCACTCACTATATTAGTCCTCACCCAGATAACATAATATCTCGCTATATTATACCTATCAGGTATTCATCTTATCTTGGACATATTGGGCACGTCACAGCGATCACTGTTTATTACAAGGTATATATGAAGTGCCATATTCTTATATTAGAGAGACATTAAGTGTCCCACGTTATTTTATCGGCACATTTTTTCTTGTAAACAGGCATTACCCTGACAACATTGACTTACATTCACACTGGTCTCTTTATGCTTCTAAAGGTATGTTCTCTGCATTCCAACAGAGCTCATTGGCTGCTTATATATATATATATATATATATATATATATATATATATAAATTTGATTATTTATTATGATCTTTGTGTTTGCGCATTTTGAAAGTTCATCTTTATCAGTCATAGATCATATATACTTGTTCTGGACATTATTTCATTGATCAATAAGATTACAACTTACCAAGCAGTCGGGTAGGATTTTCCTTTATTTACTTCATTTTATTCTTTCATGTTCACATTATTTGCTTTCCTTATGAGCACATGTAGCAACTTTTGTCAGTTGGACATTGCATTATGAATATACCCTGAGACTTCTCTCACACTATGTGGTTATAAGAAATTTTCTAAACATTACCTATACCATAGTATATTGTTTAATTTTCATTGTTTGCAGTACTTTGATGAAGGTCCGGATGGGACCGAAACGTTGGTTTTGGCTGCAATAAATTTATCTCATTTATCCAAAAGTTGAGTGCCAAGTTTTTCTTCACATTACTTCTGGGTTGGGTTCCTACTTGAGCACCTTCCACGGTAGTGCCACGCTATATTACTAATTTATAATTAAGCAGACACATATACAAATAATATAGACAATACATATTTTGACCTTAATGACCTGGCCATTTTTTGCAATTCTGACCAGAGTCCCTTTATGGGGTAATAACTCAGGAATGCTTCAACGGATCCTAGCGATTCTGAGATTGTTTTTTCGTGACATATTGGGCTTCATGTTAGTGTTAAATTTAGGTCAATAATTTTTGCGTTTATTTGTGAAAAAAAATTGGAAATTTGGCAAAATTTTGAAAATTTTGCAATTTTCAAATTTTGAATTTTTATTCTGTTAAACCAGAGTTATGTGACACAAAATAGTTAATAAATAACATTTTCCACATGTCTACTTTACATCAGCACTATTTTGGAAACAATTTTTTTTTCTTAGGAAGTTATAAGGGTTAAAAGTTGACCAGCGATTTCTCATTTTTACAACAAAATTTACAAAACCATTTATTTTAGGTACCACCTCACATTTTAAGTCAGTTTGAGGGGTCTATATGGCTGAAAATACCCAAAAGTGAGACCATTCTAAAAACTGCACCCCTCAAGCTGATCAACACCACATTCAAGAAGTTTATTAACCCTTCAGGTGCTTCACAGGAGCTGAAATAACGTGGAAGGAAAAAATGAACATTTAACTTTTTAGTCGCAAAAATGATCATTTAAAAAAATTTTTTTATTTTCACAAGGGAAAAAGGAGAAAATGGACAGATAAAGTTGTTGTCCAATTTCTCCTGCGTATGCCAATACCCCATATGTTGGGGAAAACCACTGTCTGGGCGCACGGTAGGGCTTGGAAGGGAATGAGCGCCGTTTGACTTTTTCAAACCAAAATTGGCTGGAATTGAGATTGGACGCCATGTTGCATTTGGAGAGCCCCTGATGTGCCTAAACAGTGGAAACCCCCCACAAGTGACCCCATTTTGGAAACTAGACCCCCTAAGGAACTTATCTAGATCTGTGGTGAGCACTTTAAACCTCCAAGTGCTTCAAACAACTTTATAACGTAGAGCCGTAAAATTAAAAAATAATTTTTTCCACAAAAATGATCTTTTCACCCCAATTTTTTTTCCCAAGGGTAACAAGACCCCAAAAGTTATTGTGCAATTTGTCCTGAGCATGTTGATACCCCATATGTGGGGGTAAACCACTGCTTGGGTGCATGGCAGAGCTTGGAAGGGAAGGAGCGCCGTTTGACTTTTTCAACACAGAATTGGCTGGATGCCATGTCGCGTTTGGAGAGCTCCTGATGTGCCTAAACAGTGGAATCCACCCACAAATGACACCATTTTGGAAACTAGACCCCTCAAGGAACTTATCTAGATGTGTGGTGAGAACTTTGAACCCCCAGGTGTTTCACTAACGTTTATAACGCCCGAGCGTAAAAATAAAAAAATCATATTTTTTCCACAAACATGATCTTTTAGTCCCCAATTTTTCATTTTTCCAAGGGTTTCTCCTGTTTAGGCAATTCAGAGGCTCTGCAAATGTAACATGATGCCTGCAGACCATTTCATCAAATTCTGCATTCCGAAACAGCGCTCCTTCCCTTCCAAGCTCTGCCATGTGCCCAAACAGTGGTTCCCCCCGCATATGGGGTATCAGCGTACTCAGGACAAATTGGACAACAACTTTTGGGGTCCAATTTCTCCTAGTACCCTTGTGAAAGTAAAAATTTGGAGGTGAAAAGATCATTTTTGTGGAAAGAAAAATGATTTTTTAATTTCCCGACTGCGTTATAAACTTCTGTGAAGCACTTGGGGGTTCAAAATCCTCACCACACAGCTAGATAAGCTCCTTGTGTGGTCTAGTTTCCAAAATGGGGTCACTTGTGGGGTGTTTCTACTGTTTAGGCACATCAGGGGCTCTCCAAATGCGACATGACACCAGCATACCATTCCATCAAAGTCTGCATTTCAAAACGTCACTACTTCCCTTCCGAGCCCCGATGTGTGCCCAAACAGTGGCTCTCCCCACATATGGGGTACAATCGTACTCAGGACAAACTGGCCAACAACTTTTGGGGTCCAATTTCTCCTGTTACCCTTGTAAAAATAAAAAATCATTATTTGAGGAAAAAAATGATTTTTTATTTTCATGGCTCTGCGTTATAAACTTCTGTGAAGCACTTGGGGGTTAAAATGCTCACCACACATCTAGATAAGTTCCTTGGGGGGTCTTAAATCAAAAATGGGGTCACATGTAGGGGGTTTCCACTGTTTAGGCACATCAGGGGCTCTCCAAATGCGACATGACACCCGCAGACCATTCCATCAAAGTCTGCATTACAAAACATCACTACTTCTCTTCCGAGCCCTGACATGTGCCCACACAGTAGTTTTTCCCCACATATGGGGTATCAGCGTACTCAGGACAAATTGGTCAACTTTCAACAGCCAATTAGAGCGATCGTAGCCACGGTGGGCAAAGCCATCCCCCCTGGGGGGAAGCACAAAGCCTCCTGTGCCTGCGGGTCGGGTGACCTTTCAGTGACGCCGGTCACCTGACCCACAGGAACGCAATCCCACCATGACGCATACGCTGCGTCACAGTTCGGGGAGGGGTTAATTATGGAGAAGCTTCTCTTTTCAATCATTGTAAAACCCTACCCTTAAGTAAGTAGTAATGAAGGAGGTGTGTAGTATTATACCGCTTCAGTTGCGTTGCAGTTACTAAGGCCCCCTTCACATGTTAGTGTCTCTAGTAGATGTGGTGACAGTTTCCACACATACTGGAGACACACACATAGACCCATTATAATCTATGGGTCTGCGCACTTGTATGTGTGCTCACATAGGCCATGTGTCCATGTGCAAAATACATAGATATGTTTTTTTTTTCCGGTCCGCAAAATGTCCCACACATGTGTGCACTGATGACACACGGATAACATCCATGTGTCAGTGTGACAAGTACCAGTTCTTGGGAAAGTGACACAGTTAGTGCTGTTCCCAGGTGATGGGTGCTGAATGCAGCTCTCATCATTGTCTACTGGTCTCCCTGCGATCAGCGTGACCTTGCGACTCTGATGGGAGTTGAAGTCAGCACCCACTGTCTTTGTATAGTGCATATTAAATAAATATTTAAATTAAAGAAATGACATGGGGTCCCCCTTCATTTTCCTAACCAGCTGAGGTAAATCCAAAGGCTGGGGGCTGATGTTAATATTCTGGGAAGGGACCAATAGCCATAAAGTTTCTCAGGCTCTTAGTATCAGCTCACAGTTGTTTGCTTAGCCTTTACTGGTTTTTATAGGGAGACCCCCCAAAAAAGTGATGTGGGGTCTCCCCTATATTTATTAACCAGCAAAGGCTCAACAGACATCTGCAGGCTGATATTAATAGCCTAGGAAGGGGTAATGGATATTTTCCCCCTTACAGACTAAGAACATCAGATGTGCCAATTCTGGCACTTAGCTCTAGTGAGTTGGTAAGTGAGGTAATAGTTGTGGGGTTGATGTGATCTGTTTTATGTTCACTGACATCAAGCCCAGGGGTTAGCACTGGAGAGAGGTCTATCAGACACTCCCATTACTAAGCCATAGTCAACTTTATTAAAGACACAGGCAGAGTAAAGTATTTTAATTGAAATAAACACACATAGTCCTTTAGTTTAAATAAACACTCCCTGACCCTTTTCCCATTTATTCACCAAAAAACAAAAATAAAGAAGCAAAGTTATACTCACTTTTCTGACAATAATCCATTAATGCCCATGTCACATGATAATCTGGAAGGTTTGGTGAGCAGTCACATCAGTGATGAGACCTCTCACCACGCCAGCAGGAACACACTGAGCTGAGCGTGAGAATGCAGCTGCATGTGACTGGGGGTGATGTCATTAAGGTTATCGCTGGTCACAGGCAGCACTTCTGTAAGTGTCACAATGGTGCAGCAGACGGATGGCACATGGATGTCACTCGTATGTAACACGAGGACACGGATAGCACCGATACTGTTTTTTCCAGTACTGGTAATATCAGGACGTGTGAAGGGGTCCTACGAAAGTATGGAAGTGTACAAAACTCTTCCTATGTTTTGGATTAAGGCTATGGGTTGGAGTGGTTTGGTCAAAGCAATGTGCTGCCTGCATCAATAAAAAATAGGAAGTTCCCATTTATTTGCCACAAAATTACTCAATTTTTTCCAGTAACATATCAAAACTTCTTGACCAGGTATACTGTGTATGTAATTTGTAAAATTAGTGCAAATCTTCATTCAGATGTCCGTGCAAATTGGTCTGAGCATGGACAGTTAATGTACAGACTGGCTGCAGGAATCCACACCCAAGTGTGACAGCTTCAAGTACTTCTAGGAGCCTGTCACACTGAGATTAGAAGAGACGTGCATTGCGGTAAAATCTTGGACCAATTGAAACAGACGTCTGAATAAACCTTACAATCATCAGAGTCTTTTTCTGTGGCCATTTTTGCTATTTGTAAAGTTTTTTTGTGTGTTATAAATGAACTAAGATGCTTTTGCCATCTCGCTAGACTTTGGGAATATATGATACAGAAGTTCATGAACAATGCTGGATCAATAGACTATCTCATCTTACAAGAAAAAGAAAATCGAGTCTTTCAGAGCTCTGGAGAGAAACAAAGCCAGCTCTCAATACATAAAATGCTGACTTTGAACGCTGCTGTATTTTTAAGGAAGTAATTGAAAAAGGGAAAAATTGTAGCAGATTAAATACAAGGCAGCTGTTCAATTTCAAACAGTTTTGATGTTCTTGATGGTCGTGCTGAAATACACAATTCGGTTGCCTGGGTAGAGCAAGGTTCACAGGTGTTTTGCTTGGCGAGGACTTTTTCTGCCACCTAGGTTGAATAGTTTTATAAAACACAAAAAGAAAAGTTTTCTTTAAACACCTATTCCATCTAGCAACCCTTCTGGGAGGTTAAAAACATGCTTTGTACAATATCTTTTTGTTCCTAGCCTGAGCACTTAGCAAAGTTACACTGTAAATGATACAGCAGGATCATTTTTAAAGGACTAAATGTCGATCAGTGAAAAAGAGAACTTACTATACCATTCTTACAATAAGAAAAAGGCTATATAATAGATGTACAATCAGAATTGTATAGCTCTGATGTCATAGAAGCACGAATCTGTCTCAAAGATCCAACACTAATAAAATGTTGCCTGGAGTCAGGGTCTGCCACCCTAGAGGGAAGTTGCTTCCGAGGCTATGGTTCCACGGTCCGGAACCATAGCGCTTTTGACGGAGCGGAAATTCCGCTCCGTCTAAGCCCCGCCCCCTTTCTGACGCGCGATCTTTCCGGAGGTGTTCAGGACACCTCCGAACACCTCCGGAAAGAGCGCAGGGCTACATAGCCCTGTGTTAATTATGTTGCGGCGACGCACCGTCGCCGCAATACGCGAGGACATGCTGCGGTCTGAAAAGACGCGCCGCATGTCCGTTTACGCAGGTCTGCCACCTGCGTATTGTTACGCATAGTGGAGACGGGATTTCTTGAAATCCCCTCCACTATGCTGTAACATCTGGACGCTGCGTGTTTGGCGCTGCGCCAGCGCACAGCGCCAAACACGCAGCGTTTCCTGACCGTGGAAACTCACCCTTAGGGTATGTTCATAAAATGTGCAGTGACAAAGACTTTTCTGCCAGAAAATCTTACTCAGAAAACTTTAAGTGATTTTAGGTGCTTTTATGCTGTTTTTTTGCATCTGGGTTGTTGTTTTTTAGGATTAAACAAACACATCAAAATGTCTTTTTTTAAGATAAAAAACACATGCAATAAAAAACAGTATCATGCAATACTGGTGTGTTTAAGCATTGATATCAATAGGAAGCTTATTCAAACAGCATTTGAAGTGTTTATCAAGTGGATTTAGGAAAATTTTTGTGAAGAAAACTCTGTTTTTATGGAAAACAGAGTTGCCAAATAGAAACAGTTAGCTTCAGAAAAAACACAATAGGGGACCACCTACTGAAAAGAAATATCTTCCATATTCTTGCCTAGTGGATACGTAAGGAGGGAAACAATAGCGGATGGAGATAAAAAAGACATAAGTGGTAAAGAAAGATTGGTGATAAATGTAATGAATGCAAGAACAACCAAGTAACTCCTGCTGGGAATGTACAGTATTTTAGGGCTCTCTCACATGAGTGTATAATAAAGCTGAATGCTATCAGCTCTGCCCTCACCTATTGTATCCTCACCCAGCACTTGTAGATTGTGAGCCTTCATGGGCAGGGTCTTCTCTCCTCCTGTACCAGACCTGACTTGTATTGTTTAACCCCTTCACCCCCAAGGGTGGTTTGCACGTTAATGACTGGGCCAATTTTTACAATTCTGACCACTGTCTCTTTATGAGGTTATAACTCTGGAACGCTTCAAAGGATCTTCGCGATTCTGAGAATGTTTTCTCGTGACATATTGTACTTCACGTTAGTGGTAAAATTTCTTCCATATAACTTGCGCTTATTTTTGAAAAAAAAGCAAATATGGCGAAAATTTTGAAAATTTAGCAATTTTCAAACTTTGAATTTTTATTCCCTTAAAACAGAGAAATATGTCACACAAAATAGTTAAGAAATAACATTTCCCACATGTCTACTTTACATCAGCACAATTTTGGAACCACATTTTTTTTTTCTCAGGAAATTATAAGGGTTAAAAGTTGACCAGCGATTTCTCATTTTTACAACAAAATTTACAAAGCCATTTTTTTTAGGGACCACCTCATATTTGAAGTCAATTTGAGGGGTCTATATAGCAGAAAATACCCAAAAGTGACACCATTCTAAAAACTGCACCCCTCAAGGTACTCAAAACCACATTCAAGAAGTTTATTAACCCTTCAGGTGCTTTACAGGAGCTGAAGCAACGTGGAAGGAAAAAATGAATATTTAAATTTTTAGCCACAAAAATGATCTATTACAAACTTTTTTTTTATTTTCACAAGGGTAAAAGGAGAAAATGGACAGATAAGGTTGTTATGCAATTTCTCCTGAGTACGCCAATAGCCAATATGTGGAGGAAAACCACTGTTTGGGCACACGGCAGAGCTCGTAAGGGAAGGAGCGCCGTTTGACTTTTTCAAACTAAAATTGGCTGGAATTGAGATTGGACGCCATGTCGTGTTTGGAGAGCCCCTGATGTGCTTAAACAGTGGAAACCCCCCACAAGTGACACCATTTTGGAAACTAGCCCCCTAAGGAACTTTCACAAAAGTTTATAATGCCTGGGTCTGAAAAATAAAAAAAACAATTTTCCACAAAAATGATTTTTTAGTCCCAAATTTTTGATTTGTCCCAAGGAAATTGGACCCCAAAAGTTGTTGTCCAATTTGTCCTGAGTACGCTGATACCCATATGTGGAGGGGGGAAACTGTTTGGGCGCACGACAGGGCTTGGAAAGGAAGTAGTAACGTTTTGGAATGCAGACGTTGATGGGGGTCATGTTCCGTTTGCAGTGCCCAGATGTGCCTAAACAGTGGAAACCCCCCACAAGTGACCCCATTTTGGAAACTAGACCACCTAAGGAGCTTATCTAGATCTTTGGTGAGCACTTTGAACCCCCAAGTGCTTCACACAAGTTTATAATGCCCGAGCATGAAAATAAAAAATCCTATTTTTTTCCCACAAAAATTATCTTTTAGTCACTAATTTTTTATTTTCCCAAGAGTAAAGGTACTGCCACACTAAACAATCCCGCTAGCGATCACGATAACGATGCATACTAATGCGATCGCTAGCGGGATTGTTTCTATATCGCTGATAGCGGCTTAACTTAGCGATGTCGTTAAGGACGCTATCGCGGTTAGCGATCTCCCTAATGACTTTAGCGGTACAAAAGTACCGCTAAATTGCTAAGAAAAGGTGCCACACTCAGCGATATATACTTACCAGCGGGGGCGCCGACGATAAAATAGGGTCCGGAACGATGTCAGCGACGAGCGAGATCACAGCAGGATCTCAGCAGGGGCCACGTCGCTGGTAGATGCCGCACACAACAACATCGCTAACGGGATCGCTAAATAGTGACGTTTTTTAGCGATCCCGTTAGCGATGTTGTTTAGTGTGGCATACCCTTAACAGGAGAAATTGGACCACAAAAGTTGATGTCCAATTTGTCCTGAGTACGCTGATAACCCCATATGTGGGGGGGAACCACTGTTTGGGCGCACAGCAGAGCTCGGAATGGAAGGAGCATCATTTGACTTTTTCCAAAAAAATTGGCTGGAATTGAGATTGGACGCCATGTTGCATTTGGAGAGCCCCTGATGTGCCTAAACAGTGGAAACCCCCCACAAGTGACCCCATTTGGGAAACTAGACCCCCTAAGGAACTTATCTAGATCTTTGGTGAGCAATTTGAACCACAAAGTGCTTCACACAAGTTTATAACGTAGAGCCGTAAAATTAAAAAATCATATTTTTTCCACAAAAATGATCTTTTCACTCCAATTTTTATTTTCCCATGGGTAACAAGACTCCAAAAGTTATTGTGCAATTTGTCCTGAGTACGCTGATACCCCATATGTGGGGGTAAACCACTGTTTAGGTGCATGGCAGAGTTTGGAAGGGAAGGAGCGCCGTTCGACTTTTTCAACACAGAATTGGCTGGATGCCATGTCGTGTTTGGAGAGCTCCTGATCTGCCTAAACAGTGGAAACCCCCAACAAATGACACCATTTTGGAAACTAAACCCCTCAAGGAACTTATCTAGATGTGTGGTGAGCACTTTGAACCCGAAGTGCTTCACAGAAGTTTATAACGTACAGCTGTAAAATAAAAATCTTTTTTTTTTTTTACAAAAATTATTTTTTCGTCCCCGATATTTTAATTTCACAAGGGTAACAGGAGAAATTGGACCCCAAAAGTTGTTGTCCAATTTGTCCTGAGTACGCTGATACCCAATATGTGGGAGTAAACTACTGTATGGGTTCACGTCGGGGATCGGAAGGGAAGTAGTGATGTTTTGGATTGCAGACTTTGATGGAATGGTCTGGGGGTGTCATGTCGCATTTGGAGAGCCCCTGGTGCACCTAAACAGTGGAAACCCCCCACAAGTGACCCCATTTTGGAAAATAGACCCGCAAGGAACTTATCTAGATGTGTGGTGACCACTTTGAACCCCGAAGTGCTTCACAGAAGTTTATAACGTACAGCCGTAAAAATAAAAAATCTTTTTTTTTTTTTACAAAAATGATTTTTTCGCCCCAAAATATTTTATTTTCACAAGGGTAACAGAAGAAATTGGACCCAAAAGTTGTTGTCCAATTTGTCATGAGTACGCTGATACCCAATATGTGGGAGAAAACTACTGTATGGTTACACGTTGGGGCTCGGAAGGGAAGTAGTGACGTTTTGGATTGCAGACTTTGATGGAATGGTCTGGGGGCGTCATGTCGCATTTGGAGAGCCCCTGATGCGCCTAAACAGTGGAAACCCCCCACAAGTGACCCCATTTTGGAAAATAGACCCTACAAGGAACTTATCTAGATGTGTGGTGAGCGCTATGAAGCCCCAAGTGCTTCACAGAAGTTTATAACGTACAGTCGTAAAAACAAAAAATCATTTTTTTAAAAAAAAAAAATGATATTTTTACCCCCAGTTTTTTTATTTTCCCAAGGGTAACAGAAGAAATAGGACAAATTACACAATAACTCTTGGGGTCCAGAGTACACTGATACCCCATATGTTGGGGTATACTACTGTTTGGGCGCATGGCAGAGCTCAGAAGTGAAGGAGCACCGTTTGACTTTTTCAATGCAGAATTGGCTGGAATTGAGATCAGACGCCATGTCACATTTGGAGAGCCCCTGATGTGCCTAAACAGCAGAAACCCCCAATTCTAACTCCAACCCTAACCCCAACACACCCCTAACCCTAGTCCCAACCCTAACCACAAACCTAACCCTAACACACCCATAACCCTAATCCCAACCCTAACCCTAATCCTAACTTTAGCGCCAACCCTAACCCTAACTTTAGCCGCAACCCTAACCCTAATGGGAAAATGGAAATAAATACTTTTTTTAAATTTTATTATTTTTCCCTAACTAAGGGGTTGATAAAGGGGGGTTTCATTTACTATTTATAGCGGGTTTTATGATTGGCAGCTGTCACGCTAAAAGACGCTTTTTATTGCAAAAAAATAGTTTTTGCATCATCACATTTTGAGAGCTATAATTTTTGCATATTTTGGCCCACAGAGTCATGTGAGGTCTTATTTTTTGCGGGACGAGGTGACGTTTTAATTGGTACCATTTTTGAGCATGTGACATTTTTTGATCGCTTTTTATTTCGATTTTTGGGAGGTTAGAATGAACAAAAATCAGCAATTCATGAATTTCTTTTGGGGGAGGCGTTTATACCGTTCCGCTTGTGGTAAAATTGATAAAGCAGTTTTATTCTTCGGGTCAGTACGATTATGGCGATACCTCATTTATATCATTTTTTTATGTTTTGGCGCTTTTATAGAATAAAACCAATTTTATATAAAAAATTATTATTTTTGCATCGCTTTATTCTGCGAGCTATAACTTTTTTATTTTTTCGTTGGTGATGCTGTATAGCGGCTTGTTATTTGCGGGACAAGATGACGTTTTCAGCGGTACCATGTTTGTTTATATCCGTCTTTTTTATCGCGTGTTATTCCACTTTTTGTTCGGCAGTATGATGATAAAGCATTGATTTTTTGCTTTGTTTTTTTTTATTTTTTTTAAGAGGTTCACTAAAGTGGTTAACTAGTGGGACAGATTTATAGGGGGGGTTGTTACGGACGCGGCGATACCAAATATGTGTACTTTTATTGTTTTTGTTTTTTTATTTACAGGAAAAAATGAATTTATTGGGGAATATTTTTTTTTTTATGATTTTTTTAAACAATTTTTATTTTTATTTTTTTAACTTTTATACTTTGTCCCAGGGTGGGACATCACTGTATTTTAGCAGATCGCTGGTGTGACAGTGTGCACAGCACTCTGTCACACCAGCGATCGCTCTGGCATCGCTGCAGGCTTCTCAGTGCCTGCTCTCAGCAGGCACTGAGGAAGCCGCCTCCCTGCAGGACCCCGGCGCCATCTTGGATCCGGGGACCTGGAGGGAGAATGGACCCTCGGAAAAGCGCGACACATCGCGCTGCTCTGAGGGTCTCAGGGGGGCGCGCAGGGAGCCCCTACCCTGCGCGATCCTCCCCTGTGCCCCCAGTACACCGTGATCATGTTTGATCGCGGTGTGCTAGGGGTTAATGTGCCGGGAGCGGTCCGTGACCGCTCCTGACACATAGTGCCGGGTGTCAGCTGTGATAATCAGCTGACACCCGGCCGCGATCGGCTGCGCTCCCCCCGGGAGTGCGTCCGATCGCTGGGACGTACTATCCCGTCCATGGTCATACGGGCCCAGGTACCATGGCGGAATAGTACGTCCGATGGCAGTAAGGGGTTAAGATTACTGTACTTGTTTTTATTATGTATACCCCTTCTCACATGTAGAGTGCCGTGGAATAAATGCCGCTATAATAATAATAATAATATCAGATGTTTTCTCTAATAGCACTCGGACCAATGATATACTATGGGGTAGTGAAGAGCTGCAGTTTTTTTTCAACAAACTGAATTGATCTAAGGAAAAAATAGCAGCATGCTAAGCATACCTCCCAACAGTCCCGGATCCAGCGGGACAGTCCCGATTTTGAGAGACTGTCCCCTGTCCCGGCCGGGATCTTACTTGTCCCGCACTGCACTGAAAGTGTATCGGCCACGCCCCCTCCTTGAAGCACCCTGTGCAGCTCTCCCACTGGCCATGCCCTCTTTTTTCGGCCACGCCCCCTCTTCATACTGGACTGGGTATATGGTCTGCTCTAACACCCAGCTGTGTCCCCGCCCCCACATACACAGGAGATGGACCTGCCTCAGCTGCCATTGGAGGGAGGATAAACAGAAAGCAAGAGAACGTCATAGGAGCCATGTGTGCGGGGAGGAGCTGCTGGATCCAGCAGTCTTGGGGGAGCACATAACGATGAGCACTGTGTGCGGTAAGTGTGTGTGTGTGCCTGACACTGAGTGCCACAGGGGACTGCACCGCTATGTGCTGAGCTCTGCCCAGGCCAGCCTGCTGTAACACAACTGCGCACATACAGCTCTGCTGCAACACGACTGCACACACAGCTCTGCTGCAACACGACTGCACACACAGCTCTGCTGCAACACGACTGCACACACACAGCTCTGCTGCAACATGACTGCACGCGCACACAGCTCTGCTGCCAGACGACTGCACGCACACAGCTCTGCTGCCAGACGACTGCGCGCACACAGCTCTGCTGCCAGACGAGTGCGCGCACACAGCTCTCCTGCCAGACGACTGCACGCTCACAGCTCTGCTGCCAGACGAGTGCGAGCACACAGCTCTGCTGCCAGATGACTGCGCGCTCACAGCTCTGCAACATGACTGCACACACACAGCTCTGCTGCAACATGACTGCCCGCACACAGCTCTGCTGCCAGACGACTGCGCGCTCACAGCTCTGCTGCAACATGACTGCGCACACACAGCTCTGCCAGCAGATGACTGCCCGCACACAGCTCTGCTGCCATATATCGGATGCTGTAGGTTAGGGCATGCAGTGGGGCAGTTGCCTATTTTCATACACCTTCATCTGTTCACTTGATAAGCAGGGTTCCCGTTGCTATGGGTAACTGCCCCAGTGTTGGCCACACTTATGTTCTGTGATCAGTCACCTTGAATAATAAGTAAATGAGGACACTCTCCATCTGGCCATTTTCTGCTGTATATAAACCTTGTTGGCCATTGTATCTCTTCATGTTTTACAAAGTGTCGGGAAAATTTCATAAGGCCGGCGTCACACTAACCGTACAAAAATACGGACCGTATTGTACGAGCGTAATACGCCAAAATGTTGCAGCACAGCAATCCGTATTTCATCGTTTTCAGGGTGCGGCTGCGTATTTTGCGCATGTAAGCATCCGTATGGCATCCGTACAGCGTTTTTTTCTCGCAGCCTTGCAAAATGGACATTTAACGGTGTTTAGGCCTGAAACTCATTGAAATCATGTTGCATATTTCTCGCAAGTCACACGTCTGCTCCGTGTGTAATCCGTAGTTTTCTCGCACCCATAGACTTTCATTGGCGTACAACGGGCGTAATACGCGTACAATCACAGCATGCTGCGGGTGTCTCGCACCGTAAGATACGGCCGAGAAAAATACGCATGATCAGAGCTGCCCCATAGAGAAATATGGGTCCGTGTATAATGCGTGGTTTTCACACCTCTCACGCGTCCATATTTCTCCTTAGTGTGACGCCGGCCTTAGATGAAGATCCTTCTGGTGACCTGAGACATTCCCTCTGTGGCTATGTGACATCTTTCAGGCCCTGGCATATGAAGGCTGCGTGCCCACAATCAGGAATAGCCGTGTTCTACATCACAGTGGAAGGATGTATAGAAATCTCCTGCTTGCTGTGTTTACTAGCTGCTGTGTAAACTCCCCCCGGCGCGGGTTACGAGACGCAGCATGTCTGTTTCTGGTCTCTGCTGCAGATTTTGACCAATGGAAAGTCATTACGTGCAGTGACTCTGCGTGTACTGATGGACAACTGCAGTGATCGGAACGCAGCATTTTGGATGCAGTGAAAATACACTGCATCCAAAATACTACTATGGCCGGGGTCACACATGCGAGAAACTCGCTCGAGTCTCGCACTGCCGCCGGCACTTGGACCGGAGCATGCGGCTGCATGTATTTCTATGTAGTTGCACGGTCCAGTCCGAGTGCCGGCGGCAATGCCGGGTGTTCATAAGAGAGACTCGCACGAGTGACCCCGGCCTATTCCTGATCTTCAGCACACAGCCTTAATCCTGGTAAACACGCCACCTGCAGGGTTTTTCCTGAAATGTATTTTTTTTACATCTTTTGTGACATCTTTTGTGGTGCCTCTGAGTCGCATGTACAGTTCACTTCACTGGGGAGTGTCACGGGTAGCGCAGCTCGGTCCGTTGCCCTGGGCGCTCACTAAAGGGGGATATTTACAGGGGATTGTAGAAATGTTCGTGACGCCACCTGTGGTTCCTGGTCAGGGTGACCAGCGCTGCAATGTAGATCCTCTGAGGGTTTGGGGCAGCAAGGTGTTAAGTCTCCCACAGGCGAGACTGATCCCTCGAGTATATGGAAGTGCAGGGGTGAAGGAGCAATAATGCAGACACACACAAGACAGTCTCTTTCTGTACCTTTACTGGTGATGAAGTTGCAGGCACGTCCCGGGAGGCCGTCAGGGTGGAGGATGCACGTCCAGTAATCACTGAGTAGGTGTAGGGCCTCCTTACGTCTATATGTGTGTGAGTTTTTAACTTGCATGAAACAAAGTTTAACTCCGTTCTCTTTGCTACGCCCGGCTGATCTTGTGGTGGAGCCTTCTTTTGGACAGAACTAAGTCTCCAATGGTTGCGCTGACCAGACTCCTGTTCTTCCTGACCCCGGTTACGTATCAGCACTGTTGGGCCCCTCTGTGACCTGAAGTCCAGCAGGGTCTCCGGTTTTTCCCACTAGCCGTGAAGGTTCTAGCAAGCTCGGACCCGGTGTCCGGTAGTGCAGAGTGGAGGTAAGCCATCATTGCTATTCATCCTCAGTCACTCTCTCTTTCCATTTTCCACTTGCCTGTCGTCCTACTCACACCTTTAACATAAGCACAAGCAGCAGTAGATGTCAGCTTCCTTCTCTTCACCGCTCTCCAAGCGTCGGCACGCTCGCTCTCTAACAATACCTCAGTTGACTCGGTCTTACAAATACTGCAGTTCCCTTTCCTTCACTTCGTTCTTAGGCTCTGTCCGAAGTAGCTATCAGGACCTTCCGTCAGACTGATCTATGCTCACTTCGAGAGTCACTTTCCACTTCCCTAGGGAAGTATCAGTCCGCACGTTCTGAGGTAACTTTCCTCTCGGCTCGTCTCTCTGAGGTACGACCAACGACTAGCTAACGTTCAGCTAGACTGCCTTCATCTCCCTGCTCTATCTCTCCACACCCTTATATGCCTGCTTATTCTAAAGGGCTCCCTCTGGTGGTACCAGGAAAATGTGAAGTGTGAATGAATATCAGGTGATTGTGAATTACCTTCCATGCATCCTCCTGGGTAACATGTGGCACCAAGCGTAGCTGGGCTACACACCTCTGCCACCAGATTTTTTTTTTTTTTTAATCCTTCTATGTATTACTAATGAGCGTTTAAAGAATGGTCATCTCACATCTTTTATCTGTCGGGTTCTGTAAGGATTTTACAGATGCCGACAATTGAATTATCAGCTATTCTGCTATCTACAGTACAGACGTGAGCGGTCCAGCTCACCCAAAACCATCTCGATTGGGTTCAGGTCTGGTGACTGTGGAGTCCAGGTCATCTGGCGTAGCACCCCATCACTCTCCTTCTTGGTCAAATAGCCCTTACACAACCTGGAGGTGTGTTTGGGGTCATTGTCCTGTTGAAAAATAAATGATGGTCCAACTAAACGCAAACCGGATGGAATAGCATGCTGCTGCAAGATGCTGTGGTAGCCATGCTGGTTCACTATGCCTTCAATTTTCAATAAATCCCCAACAGTGTCACCAGCAAAGCACCCCCACACCATCACACCACCTCCTCCATGCTTCACGGTGGGAACCAGGCATGTAGAATCCATCCGTTCACCTTTTCTGCGTGCAAAGCAGTAATCAAAGCAAAAGGTGGCTACTTTGAATAACCTAGAATATAAGACATATTTTCAGTTGTTTCACACTTTTTTGTAAAGTGTAATGTATAATTCCACATGTGTTAATTCATAGTTTTGAAGCCTTCGGTGTGATTCTACAATTTTCATAGTCATGAGAATACAGAAAAATCTTTGAATGAGAAGGTGTGTCCAAACTTTTGGTCTCTACTGTATATCCCTATGAAATATATATCTCTGTGTCAATGGTGGGTGTGTGTATGTATATATATGTATGTATATATATATATATATATATACTATGTGTATACAGGTATTCTATCTATTCTATTGTAACCTGTCAGTGTGATTTTACAGTATACCGCCCTGAATTGCCGGCTTTTCAAAAGGACATCGGTGCGTATTTCTCGCAAGTCACACATGTGGTCCGTGTGTAATCCGTATTTTTCTCGCCCCCATAGACTTGCATTGGCGATTCTCGGCCGTAATACGGTGACAATCGCAGCATGATGCGATTTTCTCAGCCCGTATAAAACGGCCGATAAAAAAATCGGCAACTGGGAGATGCCCCATAGATTACCATTGGTCCGAGTGCTATGAGATTTTTTTTCTCGCATAGCACTCGTCCGTGTTTCTCGCTAGTGTGACTCCGGCCTAAAAGGACATATGTGGTTTAAGACCACCTCCTGCTTTAAAAAATATGCAGCTAAATCCTCTGTGTGAATAAAAATACTAAATTTTATAGTCCCACTACCCTGGATTTTGCTGCACATTTACCCCTTTGCATTTAAAAAGCTGAAATCTGTTGCAACATCCCCCAACATAAATTGATATTCTACAGATTTTTAATTTGCGGCGTCTGTCAATTTACACTTGGGATTTCTCTGTATAAAATTTAGTGAAATCTTCTCAACACTGGTATGGTAGTACATTGTTGATTTCTGGCAAGAAAATCTGCAGTGAAAAATCATGAGTTAGTGATAATTATAAAGTTTCAGGATTTCCATCATCCAGGCATATGGAGAAGTAATAGTGCTTACACAATGACACATATGTCACCCCATATAATTCTCAGGCAGACATGCAGACACACTGGGTGGCTCTGCCATCACCAGTATCTGTATTTTAACGCAATGGATACTAAATGAAGCTTGTATAGTTCGGGTTTTTTTTTATATTCTAAATCTACATTTTGCCATCCTTCCTTTTCTCATTTTACAAGTCAGTCTATATGATGATCTGGGGAGCTTACTAGCAAAGAATATGGAGCGTGTTCAAGCAGACTGGTCCACTGGAAAAATTTCCAATTTATGAAAACAGTTTATGAAACAGTGTGATCAGCAGTGCTAAATGGGTGTGGAAATGGGTGTAACTAGTTGTGAAATAGGTGTGGTCAGGGCGTGGCCTAAAATTTGTGCGCATGTTTTTTTTTGTTTAACCCCTTAACCCCCAAGTGTGGTTTGCACGTTAATGACCGAGCCAATTTTTACAATTCTGACCACTGTCTCTTTATGAGGTTATAACTCTGGAACGCTTCAAAGGATCTTCGCGATTCTGAGACTGTTTTCTCGTGACATAGTGTACTTCATGATAGTGGCAAAATTTATTCGATATACAGTACATACCAAAAGTTTGGACACACCTTCTCATTCAAAGATTTTTCTGTATTTTCATGACTACGAAAATTGTAGAATCACACTGAAGGCATCAAAACTATGAATTAACACATGTGGAATTATACATTACACTTTACAAAAAAGTGTGAAAGAACTGAAAATATGTCTTATATTCTAGGTTCTTCAAAGTAGCCAACTTTTGCTTTGATTACTGCTTTGCACGCAGAAAAGGTGAACGACTGGACTCTACATGCCTAGTTCCCACCATGAAGCATGGAGGAGGTGGTGTGATGGTGTGGGGGTGCTTTGCTGGTGACACTGTTGGGGATTTATTCAAAATTGAAGCGGTGAGCGGTCCAGCTCACCCCAAACCATCTCGATTGGGTACAGGTCTGGTGACTGTGGAGGCCAGGTCATCTGGCGTACCACCCCAACACTCTCCTTCTTGGTCAAATAGCCCTTACACAGTCAGGAGGTGTGTTTGGGGTCATTGTCCTGTTGAAAAATAAATGATGGTCCAACTAAACGCAAACCGGATGGAATAGCATGCTGCTGCAAGATGCTGTGGTAGCCATGCTGGTTCACTATGCCTTCAATTTTCAATATCTCCCCAACAGTGTCACCAGCAAAGCACCCCCACATCATCACACCTCCTCCTCCATGCTTCACGGTGGGAGCCAGGCATGTAGAATCCATCCGTTCACCTTTTCTGCGTGCAAAGCAGTAATCAAAGCAAAAGGTGGCTACTTTGAATAACCTAGAATATAAGACATATTTTCAGCTGTTTCACACTTTTTTGTAAAGTGTAATGTATAATTCCACATGTGTTAATTCATAGTTTTGATGCCTTCAGTGTGATTCTACAATTTTCATAGTCATGAAAATACAGAAAAATCTTTGAATGAGAAGGTGTGTCCAAACTTTTGGTCTGTACTGTATCTTGCAGTTATTCATGAAAAAAATGGAAATATGGCAAAAATTTGAAAAATTTTGCAATTTTCAAATTTTCAAATTTTATTCCCTTAAAACAGAGAAATATGTCACAAAAAATAGTTACTAAAAAACATTTCCCGCATGTCTACTTTACATCAGCACAATTTTGGAACCAATTTTTTTTTTGTTACGAAGTTATAAGGTTTAAATTTGAACAGCGATTTCTCATTTTTACAACAAAATGTACAAAAACAATTTTTTTAAGGGACCACCTCATATTTGAAGTCACTTTAAGGAGTCTATATGGCAGAAAATACCCAAAAGTGACACCATTCTAAAAACTGCACCCCTCAAGGTACTCAAAACCACATTTAAGAACTTTATTAACCCTTCAGGTGCTTCACAGGAGCTGAAGCAACTTGGAAGGAAAAAAATGAACATTTACATTTTTAGTCACAAAAATGATATTTTACAAACATTTTTTTTATCTTAACAAGGGTAAAAGGAGAAAATAGACAGGTAAAGTTGTGCAATTTCTCCTGAGTACGCTGATACCCTACATGTTGGGGAAAACCACTGTCTGGGTGCACGGTAGGGCTTGTAAGGGAAGGAGCGCCTTTTGACTTTTTCAAACAAAAATTGACTGGAATTGAGATTGGACGCCATGTCACGTTTGGAGAGCCCTGATGTGCCTAAGCAGTGGAAACCCCACACAAGTGATACCATTTTGGAAACTAGACCCCTAAGGCACTCATCTTTATCTGTTGTGAGCACTTTGAACCCCCAAGTGTTTCACTAAAGTTTATAATGCCTGGGTGTGAAAAAAAAAAAAAAAATTCCACAAAAATTATTTTTAGTCCCCAGGTTTTGATTTTTCCCAAGGAAATTGGACCCCAAAAGTTGTTGCCCAATTTGTCCTGAGTACGCTGATACCCCATATGTGGGGGGGGAAACTGTTTGGTCACACGGCAGGGCTCGGAAAGAAAGTAATGATGTTTTGGAATGCAGACTTTGATGGGTGCCATGTTCAGTTTGCAGAGCCCCTGATGTGCCTAAACAATGGAAATCCCCCACAATTGACCGCATTTTGGAAACTAGATCCCCTAAGGAACTTATCTAGTTATGTGGTGAGCACTTTGAACCCCAAGTGCTTCACACAAGTTTATAATGCCTGGATATGACAATGAAAAATCCTATTTTTTTTCCAAGTAAAATGATCTTTTAGTCACCAATTTTATATTTTCCCAAGGGTAACAGGAGAAGTTTGACCCCAAAAGTTGTTGTCCAATTTGTCCTGAGTACGCCGATACCCATATGTGTGAGAAAACTATTGTGTGGGCACATGTCGGGGCTCAGAATAAAAGTAGTGACATTTTGTAATGCAGACTTTGATGGAAAGGTCTGCGGGTGTACCTAAACAGTGGAAATCCTCCACAAGTTACTCGATTTTGGAAACTAGACCCCCAAAGGAACTTACCTAGATGTGTGGTGAGCACTTTGAACCGCTAAGTGCTTCACAGAAGTTTATAACGCCCGGGCATGAAAATAAAAAAATCATATTTTTTCCACAAACATGATTTTTAGTCCTCAGTTTTTTAATTTCCCAAGGATAACAGAAGAAATTGGACCACAAAAGTTGTTGTTCAATTTGTCCTAAGTATGCTGATAGCCTATATGTGGGAGAAAAACTGCTGTATGGGCACATGTCGGGGCTCGGAAGTGAAGTAGTGACGTTTTGCATTGCAGACTTTGATGGAATAGTCTGCGGGCATCATGTCGCGTTTGCAGAGCCCTTGATGTGCCTAAACAGTGGAAACCCCACAAGTGAACACATTTTGGAAACTAGACTCCCCAAGGAACTTATCTAGATATGTGGTGAGAACTTTGAACCCCAAGTGCTTCACAGAAGTTTATAACGTAGAGCCATAAAAATAAAAAATCACATTTTTTTTCCACAAAAATTATATTTTTGCTCCCAATTTTTTATTTTCCCAAGGGTAACAGAAGAAATTTGACCCAAAGAGTTATTGTGCAATTTGTTCTGAGTACGCTGATATCCCATATGTGGGGGTAAACTACTGTGTGGGCGCATGGCAGAGCTCCGAAGGGAAGGAGCACCGTTTGACTTTTTCAACGCAGAATTGGCTGGAATTGAGATCAGATGCCATGTCACGTTTGGAGCCACTGATGTGCCTAAACAATGGAAACCCCCAAATTCTAACACCAACCCTAACCCCAACACACCCCTAACCCTTATTCCAACCCTAACCATAACCCTAACCACAAACCTAACTCTAACACACCCCTAACCCTAATCCCAACCCAAATCCTAACTTTAGCCCCAACCCTAACCCTAACTTTAGCCCCAACCCTAACCCTAATGGGAAAATGTAAATAAATACATTTTTTAAATGTTATTATTTTTCCCTAATTAAGGGGGTGATAAAGGAGGGTTTGATTTACTATTTATAGCGGGTTTTCATATTTGGCAGCAGTCACACGCTAAAAGACGCTTTTTATTGCAAAAAATTGTTTTTGCATCACCACATTTTGAGAGCTATAATTTTTCTATATTTTGGCCCACAGAGTCATTTGAGGTATTATTTTTTCAGGACGAGTTGATGTTTTTATTGGTACCATTTTTTTATTGCATTTTATTACGATTTTTGGGAGGCAGAATTAGCAAAAAACAGCAATTCATGAATTTCTATTGGGGGGGGTGTTTATACAGTTCTGTGTGTGGTAAAATTGATAAAGCAGTTTTATTCTTTGGGTCAGTACAATTACAGCGATACCTCATTTATATAATGTTTTTATGTTTTAGCGCTTTCATACAATAAAAACAATTATATATAAAAAATAATTATTTTTGCATCGCTTTCATTCTGCGAGCCATAACTTTTTATTTTTTCGCCGATGATGCTGTATGGCAGCTTGTTTTTTGTGGGTAAGATGACGTTTTCAGCGGTACCATGCTTATTTATATCCGTCTTTTTGATCGCGTGTTATTCCATTTTTTGTTCGGCGGTATCATGATAAAGCATTGTTTTTTTACTTTGTTTTTTTTTTAGGGGTTCACTAAAGGGGTTAACAAGTGGGACAGTTTTATAGGGTGGGTCAATATGGAAGCGGCGATACTAAATACTAAATACTTTTATTGTTTTTTCTTTTTTTTTCTTTACATAGAAATGAATTTATTGGGGAATATTTTTTTTCTTTATTTAGGAATTTTTTTTTACAAATGTTTTTTTTTGGTTTTTACTTTTTTACTTTGTCCCAGGGTGGGACGTCACTGTATAATGTCAGATCGCTGCTCTGACAGTTTGCACAGCACTCAAACCAGCGATCTGACAGGCACTGCAAGAGGCTTTCTCAGCGTCTGGTCTCAGCAGGCACTGAGGGAGCCGCCTCCCTTTTAGGACCCGGAAGGACCCCGAGGCCATCTTGGATCTGCGGTCCTGCAGGGAGGAGGCCCTTGGAACAGTGCAATCACATCGCGCTACTCTGTGGGTCTCAAGGAAGTACACAGGGAGCCCCCTACCTGCGCAATGCTTCCCTATACCACCGGAACAGTGCGATCATGTTCAATCGCAGTGTGCTGCCCCTGGCACATAGTGCCGGGAGTCAGCTGTGATAATCATCTGACACCCAGCCGCGATCAGCTGTGCTTCCCCTGGGATGACAGAAAGTGGCAACTTTAAGTGGCAACATTTTTGGAAATTTTTAAAATTAAATTTTGCTTGTGTTGCCATTTTCCGAGACCCATAACATTTGCAATTTTTGGTCATTCGAGCTGGTGAAGTCCTTGCTTTATGCACCCGGAGACGAGTTTTCATTGATATTAGATGCAATGTTTTGATGGCCTCTAATTGCGCTTTTTTGCAGTGTTGTGACAGCCAAAAAAGGCAATTCTGTCATTTTTTTTCATTATACTCGTTTACTGATTGGGTTAATTAATTTTATGCAACCATGCAGCCTGTCATCTAGATGTAGCAGACAAATGGATTGGTATCTTTTCGGTGGACAGGTAAGGAGTATTGTTGGTTGTTATTTTAATTCTTTTACAGTGGAAAAGGGCTTTCCTGGAATAGGTGATGCTGTAAGTATGGTTTAATTAAGATTTATTAAAGGAGTATGTGTAATTCTTTCAGCTAAAGGACTTTACTCTGCCTTTGTATGTTTTTAAACAATATGACTATTGGGTTTGCAATGGTGGCGTCTTATAGATGAGCCTTTTCTGGGGCATCTGAAAGCTGATATTTTTAGCCTGGGGACAATATCCATGGCTCCTTCCTAGGCTATTAATATCAGCCCTCAGCCATCTGCCTATCCTTTGCTGGTTATTAATTATAGGGGGACCCTCCTACTTCATTTTTATGGGGGTCCCATATTTTAATAGCCAGTAAAAGCTAAGTATTCAGCTGTCAACTGGCACGGTGGCTCAGTTGATAGCACCGCAGACTTGCAGCGCTGGAGTCCTGGGTTTGAATCCCACCCAGGACAACATCTGCAAGGAGTTTGTATGTTCTCCCTGTGTTTGCGTGGGTTTCCTCTGGGTACTCTGGATTCCTCCCACACTCCAAAAACATACTGATAGGAAATCTAGATTGTGAGCCCCATTGGGGACAGCGATGTTAATGTGTGCAAACTGTAAAGTGCTGTGGAATATGTTAGTGCTATATAAAATATAAAGATTATTATTATTATTATATTAATAGCCTGGGAAGCTCAATGGGTATTACCCCCTTCCCACGCTATAAACATCTGCCCCCAGCCGTCGTCTTTCCCTTTGCTGGTTAAGAAAATTAAGCTGGAGCTCATGCCATTGTTTTCAGAAAAATAATTTTTTAATAATTAAATATATGTACAGAAAGCTGCACACACACTGTACTAATTGTATATTTGACTGACATCTATATATCTATATTTTCTATGTGTATACAGTGGGTACTGAAAGTATTCAGACCCCTTTAAATTTTTCACTCTTTGTTTCATTGCAGCCATTTGATAAATTCAAACAAGTTGTTCTTTTTCTCATTAGTGTACACTCTGCACCCCATCTTGACTGAAAAAAAACAGAAATGTAGATATTTTGAATTTATTAAAAAAGAAAAACTGAAATATCACATGGTCATAAGTATTCAGACCCTTTGCTCAGTATTGAGTAAAAGCACCCTTTTGAGCTAGTACAACCATGAGTGTTCTTGGGAATGATTCAACAAGTTTTTCACACCTGGATTAGGGGATCCTCTGCCATTTTTCTTGCAGATCCTCTCCAGTCCTGTCAGGTTGGATGGTGAACGTCCGTGAACAGCCATTTTCAAGTCTCTCCTGACATGCTTGATTGGGTTTAGTTCAGGGCTCTGGCTGGGCCAGTCAAGAATGGTCACAGAGTTGTTCTGAAGCCACTCCTTTGTTATTTTAGCTGTATGGTTATGACGCTTCCCACGGCTGCGGGGCGTTGGGACATGGCATAGCTTGACTAACTAGCCAATGCTCCCACGCCGCCACTCCACGACGACGTGAGGCATGTGTCCCAGATGGTAAGAGAATGTGGACCCACTGGACCACGGAGGGAGACCCAGGCCTGCCCGGACTAGGGGAGGGCAGCGACCGAGATCCGTGGCAGCTGAACATGTGGGCTAGATGGCGACCTGCAGGACTAGACAACACCGCACAACTTCAGGTATGATGAAACATAAAGTTTACTTAAAGACACACACAGTACATAAACAGAACATAATGCCGGGCTCCCAATTCCGCACATCAGAGAAGGGTACACGTCTCAGGATCACAGACGAGTGCAGGAGGACATCACGGGTAGATGCAGTCCAAGGTTATCTGGCACGGGCATACTAGGGAGGCCTCTCTCTCAGGCCTCAGGCGTAGCACAGGCTCAGCATGAGAACATCATACACCGACCTCAGACAGACTTCAGACGATGGCGGGGTCATCACGGGTAGATGCAGTCCAAGATCATCTGGCACAGGCATACTAGTATGGCCTTTCTCTCAGGCCTCAGGCGTAGCACAGGCTCAGCAGGAGAACATCAGACACCGGCCCAGGACGAACGTCAGACGATGGCGGGGTCATCACGGGTTGATGCAGTCCAGGGTCATCTGGCACGGGCATACTAGGATGGCCTCTCTCTCAGGCCTCAGGCGTAGCACAGGCTCAGCAGGAGAACATCAGACACTGACCCAGGACAGACGTCATCACAGGGTAGACCACGGAGGAACGGCAGGACATCTGGACATCAGGAACACGGACTGGATCTCAGGGACTCAGGAACACAGACAGGACATCAGGAACACGGATTGGATTCCAGGGACTCAGGAACACGGATTGGATCTCAGGAACTCAGGAACACGGACAGGACATCAGGAACACGGATTGGATCTCAGGGACTCAGGAACATGGACAGGATTTCAGGAACACGGAATGGAACTTAGGAACACGGACTGGAACTCAGGAACACGGACTGGAACTCAGGAACACGGAACACGGACAGGACATCAGGAATATGGACTGGAACTCAGGAACACGGACTGGAATTCAGGAACACTGACTGGAACTCAGGAACACGGACTGGAACTCAGGGACTCAGGAACACGGACAGGACATCAGGAATATGGACTGGAACTCAGGAACATCAGAAGACTGGCGTTGGACTCCGACATCTGGCAACAGTCGGCAGGCTCCGGACATCTGGCAACGATCGGCAGGCTCCGGACATCAGGCAGGCTCCGGACATCTGGAAGTGGTCATCGGACATCGGACATCAGGCCATAGTCATCAGGCATCAGACATCTGGCAGCGACCTGAAAAGGAACCCCAGCGGTCTGGTGCAAGCCCCGCCAGGCTCAACGGGAGCTGGCCGGGAATTGCACAGAAGCTGAGCACAGAGTAACAGAAACTCAGCACATACACCGGACTCCTCCTTCCAAGAAGAACTCAGGTTATATAGCATAGAATCACAGTCACTGGCACAGGGTTCAGGACACCGAAGGACTTCAGGAAGATAACACAGAGAACACAGTTCAGACAGTCAGGTACAGGAACAGATCCAGGATCAGGGAATCAGGAAACAAAACACAATAGGAACAGGCCTGGATATGCAGCCTCCAGGAAGGGCGATCTGGGTACTCAGCCCCCAGAACAGGCGGAAACACAAGACACAGTTCAGACATTCAGGTACAGGAACAGATCCAGGATCAGGGATTCAGGTAACAAGACACAGCAGGAACAGGCCTGGATATGCAGCCTCCAGGAAGGGCGATCTGGGTACTCAGCCCCCAGAACAGGCGGAAACACAAGACAGGACAAAGGGAATCAGCTCTCCAGAACTGATCGCACTCAGAGCAGGAGCTGAACACACAAACACACACGGCTAGGTTCAGGAACTCAATGCAAACTCAATGCAAAGCTCTGGCAACGCCCCACAGGGCTGGGGAACTTTATATATGAGCTGCTTCACAGCGATAGGCTGGAGCAGCAATTCTAGTGCACACCCAATCCTCATAAAAGCAGGACAGGTGTGGGCCGCGCCCCCTATGCAGAACCAGACACAACTCAGCACAGAAGGATACCTGACAGTGGCTGCAGCCACACACGTAGTAAGTCATGCACCACTGCAGAGGACTTTGCAACCTACGGGTAGCTTTTACAGCAGGCCAGGGACCGCACATGCGGGTGGTCATGCAACGCAGCGGAGACACTCACGCAAGTACGGCTACGCAGCAGAGCTGGGAACTGAGCAGCATCCATACAGGTAACAGACAACAATATCCCAGCTGGTTAGGGGGAAGGGAGCAAAAGGGTTAAAGCAAAGACATGCAAAGTAACGCTGGAAAACAAAGTACAGACAATACCAGTGTTACAATGCTTAAGGTCATTGTCTTGTTGGAAGGTGAACCTTCGGCCACGTCTGAAGTTCCAGATCACTCTGGAAGAGGTTTTCATCCAGAATATCTCTGTACTTGGCCCCATTCAAGTTTACTTCAATTGCAATCAGTCGTCCTATCCTAGCAGCTGAAAAACACCACCTTAGCATGATGCTACCACCACCATGTTTCACTGTTGGAATTGTATTGGGCAGGTGATGAGCAGTGCCTGGTTTTCTCCAAACATACCACTTAGAATTATCACCAAAAAGTTCTATCTTCATCTCATCAGACTAGAGAATCTTATTTCTCATAGTCTTGGAGTCCTTCATGTGTTTTTAGCAACTCTATGTGGGCTTTCATATGTCTTGCACTGAGGAGAGACTTCTGTTGGTCCCCTCTGCCATAAAGGCCCAACTGGTGGAGGGCTGCAGTGATAGTTGACTTTATGGAACTTTCTCCCATCTCCCTACTGCATCTGTGGATCTCAGCCACAGTGATCTTGGGGTTCTTCTTTACCTCTCTCACCAAGGCTCTTCTCTCATAATTGCTCATTTTGGCTGGATGGCTAGGTGTAGGAAGACTTCTGGTGGTCCCAAATTTCTTCCATTTAAGGATTATGGAGGCTACTGTGCACTTAGGACCCTTGAGTACTGCAGAAATTCTTTTGTAACCTTGGTCAGATCTGTGCCTTGCCACAATTCTGTCTCTGAGCTCCTTGGCCAGTTCTTTTCACCTCATGATTCTCATTTGGTCTGACATGCACTGTGAGCTGTGAGGTCTTATATAGACAGGAGTGTGCCTCTACAAATCAAGTCCTATTAGTTTAATTAAACACAGCTGGACTCCAATGAAGTAGTAGAACCATCTCAAGGAGGATCGCAAGGAAATGGACAGCATGTGATTTAAATATGAGTGTCTGAGCAAAGGGTCTGAGTACTTATGACTAGAGATGAGCGACTTTGACTCCGGGAGGGTCGAGTCGGGTTTCGGACCACCCGACTTTCACAAAAGTCGAGTCGAACGAAATCGGCCTACTATCGGCAAAAGTCGAAGGTCCGACTGAAACTCGACCCGACCCCAATGCAAGTCAATGGTGAAGAAAAGTTGACAGGGAGTGGAGGACAGTAAACACACCTACAGTGCCCATTTCAATGCCAATGACATCAATTCTTATTACTTAAGCTTGTCAACCTTAGTTTACTTTATAATAATAGTAACGCATTGAAAACTGGGGGTTATTTGGCTAAAGTTGTGGGGGGACAGGGCTGGCTCCAGGTTTTCGTGGGCCCCGGGCCAAAGGGTCTCAGTGCACCCCTTTAACACATACCACAATTCATGATGCTCCGATATGGCAGAGAAATATAGGTATAGTACAATGCCAAATACTTCACTTCTTACATTACTTAACTGATATCTATTTTAAATTCTACAATAGCTCAAAAACAAGACAGTATATTACTCCATACAGTATTATGGCCACCACATAGTGCACCATACAGAATAATGAGCCCCATATATTGCTCCATACATAATTGGTCCCATATAATGTTCCATACTGTATATGATGAGCTCCACATAATACTACAGTATATGATGGGCCCCATATATTGCTCCATACAGAATAGGCCATATATGTGCTCCATATGATGCTCCATACTCTATGATACCCATAAATAATGAACCCCATAGGATGCTGTAGTATATGATGCGCCCAATGGATGATGCTCCAGTGTATGATGGGCCTACATAATGCTCCATATATAATGGGCCCCATATGATGCTCTAGTATATGATGGGCACCATGGCTGATGCTCCAGTGTATGATGGGCCTATATAATGCTCCATATATAATGGGCCCCATATGATGCTCCAGTATATGATGGGCCCCATGGCTGATGCTTCAGTGTATGATGGGCCTATATAATGCTCCATATATAATGGACCCCATATGATGCTCCAGTAAATGATGGGCCCCATGGATGATGCTCCAGTGTATGGTGGGCCAATATAATGCTCCTTATATAAAGGGCCCCATATGATGCTCAAGTATATGATGTGCCCCATGGCTGATGCTCCATTGTTTGATGGGCCAATATAATGCTCCATTTATAATGGGCCCCATATGATGCTCCAGTATATGATGGGCCCCATGGCTGATGCTCCAGTGTATGATGGGCCAATATAATGCTCCTTATATAATGGGCCCCATATGATGCTCCAGTATATGATGGGCCCCATGGATGATTATCCAGTGTATGATGGGCCTATATAATGCTCTATATATAATGGGCCCCATATGATGTTCCAGTATATGATGGGCCCCATGGTTGATGCTCCAGTGTATGATGAGCCTTTATAATGCTCCATATATAATGGGCCCCATATGATGCTCCAGTATATGATGGGCCCCATGGCTGATGCTCCAGTGTATGATGGGTCAATATAATTCTCCATATATAATGGGCCCATATGATGCTCCAGTATATGATGGGCCCCATGGATGATGCTCCAGTGTATGATGGGCCCCATATATTGCTCCATACAGAATGGGCACCATATAATGCTCCATACAGAATAGGCCATATATGTGCTCCATATGATGCTCCATACTCTATGATACCCCATAAATAATGAACCCCATAGGATGCTGCAGTATATGATGCGCCCCATGGATGATGCTCCAGTGTATGATGGGCCTATATAATGCTCCATATATAATGGGCCCCATATGATGCTCCAGTATATGATGGGCCCCATGGCTGATGCTTCAGTGTATGATGGGCCTATATAATGCTCCATATATAATGGACCCCATATGATGCTCCAGTAAATGATGGGCCCCATGGCTGATGCTCCAGTGTATGATGGGCCAATATAATGCTCCTTATATAAAGGGCCCTATAAGATGCTCAAGTATATGATGTGCCCCATGGCTGATGCTCCATTGTATGATGGGCCAAAATAATGCTCCATTTATAATGGGCCCCATATGATGCTCCAGTATATGATGGGCCCCATGGCTGATGCTCCAGTGTATGATGGGCCAATATAATGCTCCTTATATAATGGGCCCATAATGATGCTCCAGTATATGATGGCCCCATGGATGATTCATCCATTGTATGATGGGCCAAAATAATGCTCCATTTATAATGGGCCCCATATGATGCTCCAGTATATGATGGGCCCCATGGCTGATTCCAGTGTATGATGGGCCAAATAATGCTCCTTATATAATGGACCCCATATGATGCTCCAGTATATGATGGGCCCCATGGATGATATCCAGTGTATGATGGGCCAATATAATGCTCCATATATAATGGCCCCATATGATGCTCCAGTATATGATGGGCCCCATGGTTGATCTCCAGTGTATGATGAGCCTTATAATACTCCATATATAATGGGCCCCATATGATGCTCCAGTATATGATGGGCCCCATGGCTGATGCTCCAGTGTATGATGGCCAATATAATATCTCCATATATAATGGCCCATATGATGCTCCAGTATATGATGGGCCCCATGGATGATGCTCCAGTGTATGATGGGCCCATATAATTCTCCATACAAAAGGCACCATATATGCTCCATAAGAATAGGCCATGGATGTGCTCCATATGATGCCCATACTCATATGAAACACCATAAATAATGACCCCATAGCAGAATAGGCCCCATGATGATTCTCCATGATGATACCTATATATCCCATAAATAATGGGCCCCATAGATGCTCCAGTATAGATGGCCCCATGGATGATTATCCAGTGTATGATGGGCCAATATAATGCTCCTTATATAATGGGCCCCATAAGATGCTCAAGTATATGATGGCCCCATGGTGATGCTCCATTGTATGATGGGCCATATAATGCTCCATTTATAATGGGCCCCATAAGATGCTCCAGTATATGATGGTGCCCCATGGCTGATGCTCCATTGTATGATGGGCCAATATAATTCTCCATATAATGGGCCCCATATGATGCTCCAGTATATGATGGGCCCCATGGATGATGCTCCAGTGTATGATGGGCCATATAATTGCTCCATATATAATGGGCCCCATATGATGCTCCAGTATATGATGGCCTCATGGTGATGCTCCAGTGTATGATGGGCCTATATAATGCTCCATATATTATGGGCCCAATATGATGCTCCAGTTATGATAGGCCCCATGGCTGATGCTCCAGTGTATGATGGGCCTATATAATGCTCCATATATAATGGGCCCCATATGATGCTCCAGTATATGATGGGCCCAAGGCTGATGCTCCAGTGTATGATGGCCTTATAATTCTCCATATATAATGGGCCCCATAAGATGCTCCAGTATATGATGGCCCCAGGTGATGCTCCAGTGTATGATGGGCCTATGTAATGCTCAATATATAATGGGCCCCATATGATGCTCCAGTATATGATGGGCCCCATGGCTGATGCTCCAGTGTATGATGGGCCTACATAATGCTCCATATATAATGGGTCCCATATGATGCTTCAGTATATGATGGGCCCCATGGATGATGCTCCAGTGTATGAAGGTCCCCATTTATAATGCTACAGTGTATGATGGGCCACATATATAATGCTCCAGTTTATAATGGGCCCAATCTATGATGCTCAAGTGTATGATGGACCCCATATATAATTCTCCAGTGTATAATGCTCCCCATATATTACTCCAAACATTTAAAAAAATGAAATACCTCTCCTCGCTGGTCACTGCTCTACTCTGGACTCCTCAGCGTCACCATCTCCCAGCTCTCTGCACTGTGACTGTTCAGGCAGAGGGCGGACTGTCGTCATCGCGCTCTCTGACCTGAATGTCACTGTCAGGAAACGGGGAAGACATCATAGGGGTGTAGCAGGGAGAGGTAAGTATTGCAAGTGCTGGGGCCCTGAGCAAGTAGAAGGGGTCCACTCGTGAGCGCCGGCACTGGCACAGGGCCCCTCATAGTACGCCGGTGTCTATGACGGCGAGTGGGTCCCCCCACCTGCTCAGGGCCCCGGCATTTGCCCGGGTGCGCCAGGTGCTGACGCTGGCTCTGGGGGTTTACAGCCCAGTTAGGGAGGTGGAAAAACTGGCATATGTTGAGGTGTAGGCTGGACGTTCAGCAGCTGCAAATGAAGGAATTGGAGAAGTCGAGGAAGAGGAGGACATTTTGCTGGCAATCTATGTGTCATCAGGGGAAGGTGGTACAAAATCCTTTGAAACCCAGGCATGGTTAATTTTAATGAAGGTGAGATCACCAACATTTTGGGTCGACAGCTGGGTCCTTCTTTCTGTCAGGATTGATCCAGCAGCACTGAAGACTCTTTCTGATAGCACACTACCAGCAGGGCAAGCGAGCTCCTGTAAGGCATATTGTGCCAATTCAGGCCAGGTGTCCAGTTTACAGGCCCTGTAGTCAAAGGGGAATGAACTGTGAGGGAGAACATCGATAGGGGAGGAGAGGTAATTTTGAACCATAGTTGACAACTGCTGTCTCCTGTCTGTTGCAATCGATTCAGTATTAGCAGTCGTGTGGGTGGTACTCGAAAAATCAGTCTACAACATGGTCATGAAACCCCTCTCTCCAACGCCACTTCGGATGTGTGCACCATGAACACCTCTTCCATGTTGCCCAGTACGGCTCGTGGTATAACCTGCACCGCTGCTGTGTGCTGGGAATGCCTCTAACAAATCTCTGTATATATTTCCGGAGTCACACACAGACGCACACTCAGTATGGATTAGACCAGAATATAAAAAGCAGAAAAAGTGTACTATATAAGAAACGTACAGCTGTATACAGTGTAGGGGAAATTGTAAATCTCCTTATATATTTCTGTAGTCACACACAGACGCTCACAGGCTCAGTATGGATTAGACCAGAATATAAAAAGCAGAAAAAGGATACTGTATCAGAAGCGTACAGCTGTATACAGTGTAGGGGAAATTGTAACATAGTAACATAGTTATTAAGGTTGAAGGAAGACTTTAATTCCATCTAGTTCAACCCATATCCTATCCTAACCTGCCCTAACATGTTGATCCAGAGGAAGGCAAAAAAAAACCCAAGTGGCAAACAGTAAGCTTTACATTGGGGAAAAAAATTCCTTCCCGACTCCACATACAGCAATCAGACTAGTTCCCTGGATCAACGCAGTATCTAGGAAACTAGTGAATATAGCCTGTAATATTATACTTTTCAAGAAAGGCATCCAGTCCCTTCTTAAATTTTAGTAAGGAATCACTCATTACAACATTAGACGGCAGAGAGTTCCATAGTCTCACTGCTCTTACAGTAAAGAATCTGCATCTGTGATTATGACTAAACCTTCATTCCTCCAGACGTAGAGGATGCCCCCTTGTCCCCGTCACAGGTCTAAGAGTAAAAAGATCATTAGAAAGGTCTTTGTACTGTCTCCTCATATATTTATACATTGTAATAAGATCACCCCTAAGCCTTCGTTTCTC
The DNA here is from genome assembly GCA_033576555.1 of Oophaga sylvatica. Classification (NCBI taxonomy): domain Eukaryota; kingdom Metazoa; phylum Chordata; class Amphibia; order Anura; family Dendrobatidae; genus Oophaga; species Oophaga sylvatica. Next base: position 900,417,170 of record JARQOD010000001.1, read on the forward strand.
CAAACTAAATAACCCCAAGTGTAATAACCTGTCTTGGTATTGCAGACCCCCCAGTACTCTAATAACCTTGGTCGCTCTTCTCTGCACCCGCTCCAGTTCAGCTATGTCTTTCTTATACACCGGAGACCAGAACTGTACACAGTATTCTAAGTGTGGTCGCACCAGTGACTTGTATAGAGGTAAAATTATGTTCTCCTCATGCAAATTGCCTCTTCAAACAAAGAGGACTTGTACTCTATAGCGCCACCTATTGGAAGTAGCGATCCTACAAGTCACAATCAACCCTTTAACGAGTCTTGTAATATGACTTAGGATAAAAGCCAAATCAGAATCTCCATTTGCAGACACGGTGTTTCGGACTGTTGGTCCTCGTCAGTGCAAAGTAGGAGAGATCTGATTTGGCTAGATGAGAGGCTCTGGACTGGGGTCTGGGGGGTAAGGTTTCTCCTTGTGGAGAGTGACATACCAGCTCTGGCGTTTACCTCGACACGCCAGAGCTGTTCTCCTCATGAGCATCTATGCCTCTTTTAATGCATCCCATTATTTTATTTGCCTTGGCAGCAGCTGCTTGACATTGGCCACTAAATGTAAGTTTGTCGTCCACCCATGAACCCAGGTCATTTTCAGTGACAGTTTTACCCAGTGTTTTACAATTAAGCACATAATTATACATCTTGTTTTTTCTACCCAAGTGCATGACCTTACATTTATCCCCATTAAAGCTCATTTGCCATTTATCAGCCCAAGCTTCTTGTTTACATAAATCCTCCTGTAATATAAAATTATCCTCCTCTGTATTTATTACCCTGCAGAGTTTAGTGTCATCTGCAAATATTGAAATACTACTCTGTATGCCCTCTACATTTCCGGAGTCACACACAGACGCTCACAAGCTCAGTATGGATTAGACCAAATATAAAAAGCAGAAAAAGGGTACTGTCTCAGAAGCGTACAGCTGTATACAATGTAGGGGAAATTGTAAATCTCCGTATATATTTCCGGAGTCACACATAGATAGTCAGCATGTATTTGTCCATGATACCAGCCGTTACACGATAGTGTGTGAGGAGCGTACAGCTACATACGGTGTGGGAAAAAATGAACGCTTGGTAACTGTGCAGAAAAAAAAGAATAAAAGGAATAGTGCTGTGTAAAAAGCAGTCTGCACAGCAGTGTACACACAGCAATACAGCTAGCAGGCAGCCGAATAACCAGCGCTGCTGCACACAAGAAAATCCTCCCCTGTCACTGCACACTAACTGTACAGCACAATTGCTATCAGCACAAGCACATAAGAACTTCTCTTTCCAGCCCTAACTTCTCTCCCTACTGATAAACAGCGTCAGCAATCTCTCCCTACTGTTAAGATCGGCAGAAGTAAAATGGCGGTCGGCGGTCAGGGCTTTTATAGACACTATGATGCCCCCCCAAAGCAAGCCAATCACTGCAATGCCCTTCTCTAAGATGGTGGTGGGCGCTGCCCATGTCATCTTGTTGCCAACAGTGTATGTCCTTGCTCACTGGCTGAAAAAAGGCACCTGCAAGCATTATGGGAAAACTGACTTTGGCACGTGGGTCAACTTTGGTGAAAGTCGGCGACTTATTAATCTGACCAACCTGTTTCGCTCAACTTTACTTATGACCATGTGATATTTCAGTTTTTCTCTTTTAATAAATTTGCAAAAATTTCCACATTTCTGTTTTTTTCAGTCATGATGGGGTGCAGAGCGTACATTAATGAGAAAAAAAATAACTTTTTTGAATTTACCAAATAAATGGCTGCAATGAAAAAGGAGTGAAAAATTTAAAGGCGTCTGAATATTTTCCGTACCCACTGTATATTGTGTGTAATCTATCTATTCTTTCCTGTCAAGTCCCACTGTGATTTTAATATACACTGCTGCTGAATTGCCGGCTTTTCATCTATCTATCATATATTTATATTTTAAGATGGACGTTGGACGGGTCCTTGAGGGGAGATATGTATCATTGCAGTTGGTAGCTTCGGTGATATGAGCTTGGAAAGCATGCTCCAGCACACATAGTGCTGATAGAGTTATTAGGCCATTCCAAGGCTGGGTTTTACAAACGGTCAAAGAGATGGGTGGGAATGACTGCTCACATATACCCACCCCAGGGGTGTAGTTTGACAAATAAAATAGAGATCGAGTGTCTCATTCAGTGTCTGGAGATTGTTCTGGAAAGAGTCAGTTAGTCTAAGGTGAGGGAAGAGAGAGGAGCGGAGACAAGGGCTCTGGGAATTGCAGCTGTGTCAGAGCTGAACCCAGAGCAGAGAGCTCATAAAAAGGACGCCAGAGTCCTGGGCTGTGCGGGTGCTGTACGCCCCGACAACCGAATCTGGAGGGCAAGGGCCTGCAAGCTCCCTGACCAGACCGAACACCTGGAGGCACCACAGCAGACCAAGAGCCCAGGGCTGCCAGTGAACAGACAGTGCCTGTGATAGGCTCACGCTGTTTGCCATACAGGTTAAAGCCAACATGCAGGAGAGGGTCGCAGCTTAGCTACAGGCAGCAGGGACCAGAAAAGAGAGCGCAGCAGCAAGGCCTCTAACCCCACCTGGGAGGGTGGATCCCCTGAATGCTTCCAGGTGTGCCGGACTCCTGCTATCATCTGTAACTAGTACCCCGGATTGCATCTTCATCTACCAAGAAGTAAAAGTGAAAGAAAACTGCACTTTTCTGTGTCCCTTGCTTATTCTCTGCACCTCATCGTTCACCATCACCTGAACAGACTGTTATATCTGCCCTGGGCCCCTACTCTACCTGTGGGGAGCTGGACGATCTTTGCTGTGTCACCAACGGCCCCTGTGGATCTGAATTGCAGCGTCGGCCATCTTATTGCCGAATACCACGGGTGACGTCACAAACAATTCCCCTACAAACTATCCCCTATAACTTTACTTTTCACATTTTTATTGGACGTCCAGGGCCACGGACCGGGCCATTGATGCCGTGACTAATCTCCTCAAGAACTGTCTGACCCGGGTCCGAGTACCCCAGGCCCTTGGGGGTGCTTCAACTACCTCAACCGCAGCTGAGTGAGTACAAATCTCTACAATATATATGTGTTTTGAAGAATATTTCCATTGAAAACAATGTGTAAATGACAGAGAATTGCTCTATGTAAAAGCTCATGTTAAAATCGCCTTGCAATCGGATAGCAATTGCACTGCATCCGGATGTAAATTGGATGTTAAAAATCGGATTGCACTCGCATAAAAAACACATGACACTTGCATGACACTTGTCCGATTTTGCAGGAACAAATTCGGACCTATTTTAATATCGCTAGTGTTTCTCCGGCCTAAAAGCGACTTCTAGCTCACACATAAACCTCAGAGTGATCTGATAAGTAGGAATTGCAGTCATGTGAGTGAGACAAAAACCAGAGCTGCATGGGAAGCCTGAGACGATGGCACTAAGTATTTAAAAGTAGTTACACATCATTACATATACATTTACACAGGTTTACACAAAGTTTCATTGGAAGGTTTTGTTATTTTGGGGCAATGAATGTCAGTTCTTAGAAATGTTGAAAAATTTGTTGTTTTCATTTGCATCACCTGCATATAGCTTGCTGCTCCACTTTTAAACAATTGGGTCTACTTATGATGAGTCATAAGCTTTAAGATTTTGACACCAAGCTTTGAAAAACATCATTAAGGAGAGAGGGTTGTCTAAGAATGAACTCCGGAAACTATTCCTGCTACTCATGACATATTAATTTCCAAAATGTTGGACAATTCCTGGAGGATGGTTTTCTCAACTTAATATGCATTAATCATGATGGGCAAGCGTGCTCGACACTGCTTGACACTCGATTGAGCAGAGGGGTGCTCAGGCATGCTCGGTATTCAATAGAAAATCATGGGTGTTTGAGGAGACTGCAGGCACGTAGGATGCAGTAACGGACCATACACAGACCAAGGGTGATAGGGGTTTATTTTATAACAGAAAACTCCACGCAGGGAGAAAACAAAGGAATATTATTCTCTAATACAGTGAATCACTATTGGGGAGAACTTAAGGCACAAGAATAAGTAAGGCAGACAGTACAATTAAATACTACTTATCTCTCAGGTGTCAGTCACAGTTAAACTCCTGACCGTGACTGGAGTCACTTAGGATGCATCACAGTGGAGGTCTGACACAGTCCTGAGGAAGCTGGTATAATACATCCTGACGATGGAGGTGTCCTCTCGTGGTCCTGACGATGGCGGTGACTCCTCAGGATCCTGATGCATGTCTTGGGTCCAGAAGATGAAGCGATGAAGAGGGAAAAGTCTTTTACCTCAGCGGTGAGTGTCCCAACACTATGGAGACTTGCAGCACTGCCCAAACACAGTTTACAACGGGCAGCCCGGTTCGCTGATTCAACTCGACACATGTCTAAGCCCAGTTCACAGACCTTGACTCTCACGGTCAGTGCTTTCGGCGGGGGCGGCTGTGGCAAAGTTATCAGCTGTGTCAGCGGTCTTAGCGCGGGCAGAGATGTCAGCGGGGATAGTGGTGTCTCAGCGGTACTCAGTTGGTAGTCTACTGTCAAAGCGCTCTGCCGTCCCAGGCTCTTCTCTACTCTGCCCAGATGCCTCTTAGCTTATTTTACCTCACAAGTCTCTTGCGCGCTCAACATTCCCACCCAAACTGTTTAAATCCTCGCGTGTGAATCTTCTCTCAGCTTGGCCATGCCCCCTTTGCTCGAGTACAGGGAATGGTCTCACGCTTTAAGCTTTTCCCCCTGCGACCTAGATGACATCACCAACGGTTCTGGACCCATCACGGAGGAGACATGCCTAACTAGTCCCTTCCCCTTACAGGTGCTCGAGCACCATGCTCGAGTACTCCCCCTGCATATTTGGAGCCTGTTGAACAGCCAATGAACATGCAGGTTTGCCATAGCCATGTTGTTTACTGCCATTACTGTGTTTGGCCAGATGCATCGCGTCCTTTGGTCTTATAGAAGACCCAGTGACGCGATTCTCCGCACAGTATGTTCAGGAAACAGTCCAGGGAGAGTTACTATAGGAGGGACAGAATAGTTTAGAGCAGAGACATAGTCAGGGTTTAATAATATTGCTATAGGAGTATTTGTATACTGCTCCTGCAGCATTAAAACAACAGTCCTTTTCAAGGCTAAATATATTCTTTGTATTGTAAAATTGCTGTTACCTGAATTCAGTGGATAGAAATTTTAGGATTCACAGCATCTAGTCAGAGTATAATATTGCTATTACAGTACTTTTGTACTGCTCCTGCAGCATTAAAACAACAGTCCTTGTCAGGGCTAAATACATTTATTTGTGTTGTAAGAGATGTTGTTACCTGCATTCAGTGGAGGGAAAGTTTAGAATTAAATGCATCTAGGCAGGGTCTAATATTACTATTGCAGTACTAGTATACCACTGCTGCTGCTGCTCTGAAAAAACAACATTCATGTCAGGGCAATTTTTTTTCCCTATTTATACCATAAAATTTGCAGGCATATATACCTAATACATACAATACTTCCACACGGTCCAGTCTCACTAGCCAAAAGTATAGAGCACATAATCTTCATCCTGATCCTCCTTCCTCCCCCCATGGTGACTCCCAAGGTCGGGTACATAATAAAAGATAGACGCATCCGTCTGTCAACTGAAAATACCAACAAGCTGACTCTTATCAAAATAAATAAGGCCTGGATTGGCCCAAACTTCTGAACCCTACCAGATGACAGCAGTGGAACATAAAGTCAATTCAAAGTTTCCTTTTTTTTTCTGGAATATTCCCGTGCATCTCTTCCTACCTAAAAAAAAGAGTATACTGTTCAAGGTTTCTTCTTTTTGTTGTCCTTCTTTACCATATCAACAGGGTCATCAGGCGGAACTTACTCAAAATTTTTATAAAGTCAACAGGTGTTCATCACTCAACATCTTTTTAGGGTCAACAGGTGGCCCTCACTTAAAATCTTTAAAAGGTCAACAGACTGTTCTGCCGATCTAAGTACAGGGCAGTATGTTTTGTATTGGGTGCTGGTTTTGTTTGTTATAACACCATCTAGTGGTGGCTGAATTTATAGTCTGTGCCTTTAACAAGCAGATAGAGTGTTGCATTGTGGGATTGAAGCAAGGTATGCTGGGAAGAAGAAGCTCCATTTTCTTCTGTGTACTTCAGGGAACACACGTGTTCATGTGCTCTCCTGTAACCTCTCCAACTTGAGTTTGCTTTCCTGGTAAAGCATATCTGGTAAGATCAATATCTTCTCTAGCAATGCAGTGTTTAGGAGGTTATTAACTGTATAGCAGCCAGTGCATAGGAGATGTTATTAGAATCCTGTGTATTCCCATGTTAAAGTTTGCATCATACTGTATACTTTCCTGTTAATTGTAAAGTGTCAGCTGTGTGATTATTGCCCAATACTTATCTATGTCATTTGTATTTTTATAGTTTTACCGTGCATGCTCTAAACTGTTCACCAATAAACAAGTTAGACTACAGAGAACAGTCTGCTTATTTGGAGGACGCAATGGTGGTTTATGCTGTATGCTAGGTTGCACATCTTGTCAACGTGTATGAAGGCAGAACAGTAAAACAGATGCTAGACGCCTGAGATAGTGAATACGACTTAAGTAGCCGCTTGTACCCACACCGCACTGCCTGCGGATACTGCAGCGGCCGCCATGCAGTCACAAGTACCGAGAGTACAGCCTGCCATCAAGCGCTTCATCATTCCCGCCACGTGGAAGTCGCAGCGCATAGACTGTTTCCCGCTAATATACTCAGCAGTACGCAGCTAAGCGCACAATGTCTCAAAACAGCACATCCTCACTCAAAACGAGGTCACGAGCAAGCTCCAGCAGGTCGTCATTAGCAGAACTCGCTGCCGTCGCTCATGCCGAAGCCGAAGCAGCCAAAGCAAGATCCTCCTTCTCCGAAAGAGAGATGCACCTAAAGCTGAGACAGGCGGAGCAAGAAGCAGATACCGCACGTCTGCAGGGCGAAAGCGCACATCTGCAGGCAGAGAGAGATGCTGAAACCACACGCCTGCAAGCCGAAACTACATGTTTGCAAGCAGAGCTAGAAAGACTTGCGGCAGACAAAGAGACAGCAGCTGCAATTGCTAAAGTAGAGTATTTGGAAGCTATGAAAGATCCTGATTGTGACAGACGCAGCAACATTCTCGGACCAGAAATAGAGCAGCAAGATCCAGCGCAGTGCGTTGCAGAGTATGTCCGTCAACATTCCGGCATGGATGACAGCCCTGACGCACCACATCGACCAGCCTATGCCAATTACCAGCGATCCAATCCCGAACTTCACTACCACAAAGAGTCGTCCAGCATAGAGATGTCGACCACAGCTGCTGTTCCACTGAGCAGAAGGTACAGCTCCCATCCCGCCTTAAAGAGACACCTTCTTCACCGAGAAGGTACTGCACAGACTATCCGAAGTCAGAAGCGTCTTACAGGTATGGTGATACACCACACACAAGACATGACTATAACACACTGGCTCATGCCAGCACCGACCAAGCCACCATGGACTTTTCAAAGTTCTTTGCCCGCCGAGACCTGGTTACAAAAGGACTTGTAAAGTTCACTGATAAACCTGAGAACTACAGGTCATGGCGAGCCTCGTTCCAGAACGCCATTCATGGTCTGGACCTTTCTAGTGGTGAGGAGTTAGATCTAGTAAAGTGGCTCGGAAGTGAGTCGGTCGAGCATGCAAAAAGACTAAGAGACATTAATATAAAGCATCCACACACAGGTCGACGTAAAGTGTGGGAAAGACTTGTTGAATGCTATGGGACATTAGAAGTCATAGAGAATGCTTTATACAAAAGAATTGATGATTTCCTTAAGATAGGACCTAAAGGTTATCAAAAGCTTAGAGAATTGAGTGATTTATTGATAGAGTTACAGGTTGCCCAGGAGGAAGGAGACATGCCGGGATTGGCATTTTTAGACACCGCTAGGGGTGTCAATCCGATAATACAAAACTTCCTTACAACCTACAAGAAAAGTGGGTTACATATGGTTCACGATTCAAACAAAATCATAATATACCGTTTCCTCCTTTCACTGTATTCATAGAATTTGTCACCCAACAAGCTAAGATAAGAAATGACCCTAGTTTTGACTTCACTCTGTCATGTTCCACTGCCCCGGTGTCAAACCCAGTAAGACACCTGTGGCAGTCAACAAAACTAACATTGTTTCCACAGGCCATCCTCACAATTCGATTAAACCCCCTCCAGACGAGAACAAGATCAGGATGTCAGTAAACAGTGTCATCTACACAAGAAACCACATCCTCTACTAAAATGCAGAGCCTTCAGGGAGAAGTCTTTGGAGGATTGCAAAGGTTTCCTCAAGGAGAACATCTGCTTCAAATGTTGTGCCACAACCTCTCACCTCGCCAGGAAATGTGAAGCTAGCATGAAATGTGCAGAATGCAGCAGCACAGATGACAATACAGCCTTGCACCCTGGACCACCTCCACGAGTGTTGTCACAAGCAGAGGAGCATGAAGGGAAGCAAAAGGACACTGAAGAAGATACCCCTGTGGTCAACGCTCAATGTACTGAGATCTGCAAGGGACTCACAGGAGGAAGGTCCTGTTAAAAATTTTGCCTTGTCCGAGTCTATCCAGCAGGCCGCAAGGACAAAGCCCTCAAGATATATGCAATCCTGGAAGACCAAAGTAACAGGTCTCTAGCCAGGTCCATCTTCTTTGATAACTTCAGCAATGTAGGCCCTGGTTCTCCCTACTCCCTGAGGACGTGTTCAGGTACCGTTGAGACGGCGGGGAGAAAACCAACCGGATACAAGGTGGAGTCCATAGATGGTCAAACCTGCCTATCACTACCAACCATCCTGGAGTGCAACCAGATCCCCGACAACAGGTCAGAGATACCTTCACCGGAGGTGGCGACACATCACCCCCATCTGAAGCGTATAGCCCACCTAATACCTGAGTTGTATCCAGAACCCCCAATAGCTCTACTCCTTGGAAGAGATATACTACGAGTCCACAAGACTAGAGAATATATCAACGGCTCCAGGAATGCTCCGTACGCACAGAAGCTCGACCTTGGATGGGTCATTATAGGAGACGTCTATCTAGGAGGAGCACACAAGCCGGCCTCAGTCAACAGTATGCTTACCAGCACACTAGAAAATGGACGTCCATCTCTCTTCCGGCCATGTCACAATAGTCTGCTTTTAAAGGAATTGCCAAACAGCGCTCCCCTACCTTGCCCTTTCTCAGTACCTACCAACGAAGATTACGCCTGTGAAGATGAACAAGACCACATAGGATGTACAGTCTTCCACAGGACAAAGGAAGATGACAAGGTAGCGATGTCCATAGAAGATAGGATGTTCTTGGACATCATAGATAGACAAATAGTCAAAGACAAATCGAACAGTTAGGTCGCACCTTTACCATTTTGACCTCAGAGAAGGCACCTACCCAACAACAGGGAACTGGTCTACAGCCGATTCAGCTCCCTCAGGCACAAGCTTAAAAGTCACCTGAGACAAAGGAACACTTCTTTACCTTCATGGGAAGGATATTCCAGAACAACCACGCAGAGATTGCATCTGCACTTCGGCCCTCATAGGAGTGTTGGTACCTGCCCATCTTCGGAGTATACCATCCCAAGAAGCCAGGTCAAATAAGACTGGTATTCGACTCAAGCGCCAAATGTGAAGACGTCTCATTGAATTATGTCCTACTGTCGGGTCCAGACCTCAACAACAGACTTCTAGAAGTTCTACTCTCTTTCCACAGAGATACGGTGGCATTTATGGCTGACATACAACAGATGTTCCATTGTTTTCTCATCAAAGAGGAACAAAGAAACTACTTGAGGTTCTTCTGGTACAGTGACAGCGACCCAGACGAAGACATCACAGAGTACCGGATTAAGGAACACATCTTCGGGAACAGCCCTTCCCCAGCAGTCGCTATCTACGGCCTTCCGCCAAAGAGGGTGAAGAAAAGTATGGGTCAGATGTCAGATCCTTCGTAGAAAAGGACTTCTATATAGACGACTGTTTAAAGTCCACACCAACAAATGAGGCTGCAATTGGTTTACTAGAAAGGGCTCAAGAAATGCTCGCTCAGTTTAACCTAAGGTTACACAAGATTTCCTCCTACAGTCGGGAGTTGATGGAAGCATTTCCCTCTCAAGACTATTCCAGTGATCTAAAGGACCTAGACCTAAGCATCTACACTCTTTCCAGGAAGCGGAGTCTTGGATTACTTTGGGATCTGAAGACGGATTCCTTCACCTTTCAGATCAGTAAAGACGAGAAACCCTTCACGCGCAGAGGAGTTCTTTCTTTTGTGAATAGTCTTTACGACCCCCTGGGATTCGTAGCTCCAGTTACTGTCCAAGGGAAAATGATGCTAAGAGACTTCACCCAAGACACATCTGATTGGGATGATCCACTGCCAGCAGAAAAGGCAGACCAGTGGGCAGAGTGGAGGAGGTCTCTCCAGGCCTTGACTGACCTTCGTGTAAAATGACCGTATGCTCCTGTGCCATCCACAGAAGTCAAGACACAAAGACTTTGTATCTTCTGTGACGCATCAGTCAAAGGATTGCAGCAGTAGCATACCTCAAAACCATAGATGTCAACGAACAGAGCCACATCTGGTTCGTGATGAGCCGGACTAAACTGGCACCGCTCTGTGAACACACGGTACCCAGACTGGAACTCTGTGCTGCTGTCCTCGCAGTTGATTTGGCTGAGCTTATCTCAGGTGTGATGAATCTGGAGACCAAAGAAGCAGAGTTCTACACTGATAGCAAGGTGGTACTGGGATACATCTGCAATGAAACGCGACACTTTTATGTCTACGTCAACAACCGGATACTGAGGATAAGAAGATCCACCTGCCCTAGTCATTGGCACTATGTACCTACTCACCTCAATCCTGCGGACCATGCGACTAGATCTGTTGCTTCAAGTCATCTTAAGGACACTACATGGTTCACAGGCCCTGCTTCCTTGTACCGTTCGATGCCCCACATCGACAGGCCTGAAATGTTCGAACTAGTGGATCCAGATGCCGACGAAGAGCTCCGTCCTTGAGTATCTGCTCTGCATACAGAAATTTCAAGTTATCACCTGGAATCTCATCAGTTCAGCAGGTTCTCAACTTGGAAGTCACTTGTTCGAGCCGTTGCTTGTCTAATTCATGTGGCATGATCCTACAAGTCAGCGTTACCTGCAAGCCAGGGATCTTCTAACGGTTGGCATCACTGCAAGCATGCATTTACCGCCCTCAACTTGGAAAGAGCCAAGGTTAAAATACTTCGTGTTGTGCAAAAGGAAACCTACCCCAGAGAAATAGACAACCTCAACAAGGGAAAACCTATTTCTAGACACAGTGTCTTGAAAAAGCTTGAACTAATCATTGACCAAAACGAGCTGTTAAAGATTAACCCCTTCCTGACCTGTGACACAGAGTATGTGTCATGAAAGGATCGAGTTCCTGCGGGTCGGGTGACCGGGGTCACTGAAAGGTCACCCGACCTGCAGGCACAAGACCCTTTTTGTTTCACCACAGGGGGGTTGGCTTAACCCCCACGTGGCTACGATCGCTCTGATTGGCTGTTAAAAGTCAAACAGTGCTCCCTTTATTTCGAGCCCCGATGTGTGCCCAAACAGTGGTTTACCCCCACATATTGGGTATCAGAATACTCAGGAAAAATTGCACAACAACTTTGGGGGTCTAATTTCTCCTGTTACCCTTGGGAAAAAAAAATTGGGGACTAAAAAAATTATTTTTGTGGAAAAAAATTATTTTATTATTTTCACAGCTCTGCGTTATAAACTTCTGCGAAGAACTTGGAGATTCAAATTGCTCACCATTCATCTAGAGGAGTTCCTTGGGGGATCTAGTTTCCAAAATGGGGTCACTTGGGGGGGTTTCTACTGTTTAGGCACATCATGGGCTCTGCAAACGTAACATGACACCCGCAGACCATTCCATCAAAGTCAGCATTTCAAAACGTCACTACTTCCCTTCCGAGCCCCAACGTGTGCCCGAACAGTGGTTCCTCCCCACATATGGGGTACCAGTGTACTCAGGACAAACTGTACAACAACTTTTGGGGTCCAATTTCTCCTGTAACCATTGCGAAAATAAAAAATTGCGGGTTAAAAAAAAATCAGTTTTTGAGGAAAAAAATGATTTTTTTTTTTACGGCTCTGCATTATAAACTTCTGTGAAGCACGTGGGGGTTCAAGGTGCTCACCACACATCTGGATAATTCATTGGGGGGTCTAGTTTACAAAATGGGGTCACTTGTGGGGGGTTTCTACTGTTTAGGCATATCAGGGGCTCTGCAAACGTAACAAGATGCATGCAGACCATTCCATCAAGTCGGCATTTCAAAGCGTCACTACATCCCTTCCGAGCACTGACGTGTGCCCAAACAGTGGTTACCCCCCACATATGGGGTACCAGCGTACTCAGGACAAACTGGACAACAACTTTTGGGGTCCAATTTCTCCTGTAACCATTGTGAAAATAAAAAATAGGGGGCTAAAAAATCATTTTTTGAGAAAAAAAAATGATTTTTTATTTTCAGGGCTCTGCATTATAAATTTCTGTATAGCACCTGGGGGTTCAAAGTGCTCAGTGTGCATCTAGATAAGTTCCTTAGGGGGTCTTGTTTCCAAAATGGGGTCATTTGGGGGGGAGCTCCAAAGTTTAGGCACACAGGGGCTCTCCAAACACGACATGGTGTCCGCTAACGATTGGAACTAATTTTCCATTAAAGTCAAATGGCGCTCCTACCCTTCTGAGCCCTGCCGTGCGCCCAAACAGTGGTCCCCCCCACATATGGGGCACCAGCGTGCTCAGGAAAAACTGGACAACAACTTTTAGTGTCCAATTTATCCTGTTACCCTTGGGAAAATAAAAAATAGCGGGCTAAAAAATTATTTTTAAGAAACAAAAATGATTTTTTTATTTTCACTGCTCTGCGTTTATAAACTTCTGTGAAGCACCTGGGGGTTCAAAGTGCTCACTATGCATCTAGATAAGTTCCTTGGGGGGTCTAGTTTCCAAAATGGTGTCACTTGTGGGGGAGCTCCAATGTTTATTCACACAGAGACTCTCCAAATGCGACATGGCAACCGCTAAATATTCTAGCATATTTTCCATTCAAAAAGTCAAATGGCCCTGCTGTGTGCCCAAACAGTGGTTTATGGCCAGATATGAGGTATCTGTGTACTCAGGAGAAATTGCCCAACAAATTTTAGGATCCATTTATCCTGTTGCCCATGCAAAAATGAAAAAATTGATGCTAAAATAAAATTTTTGTTGGAAAAATTAAAATGTCCATTTTTTCCTTCCACTTTGCTTTAGTTCCTGTGAAGCACCTGAAGGGTTAATAATCTTCTTGAATGTAGTTTTGAGTAGCTTGAGGGGTGCAGTTTTTATAATGGTGTCACTTTTGGGTATTTTCTACCATATAGATCCCTCAAAGTGACTTCAAATGTGAGGTGGTCCCTAAAAAAAATGGTTTTGTAAATTTTGCTGTAAAAATGAGAAATCACTGGTCACCTTTTAACCCTTATAACTTCCTAACAAAAAAATTTTTGTTTCCAAAATTGTGCTGATGTAAAGTAGACATGTGGGAAATGTTATTTATTAACTATTTTGTGTCACATAACTCTCTGGTTTAACAGAATAAAAATTAAAAATTTGAAAATTGCGAAATTTACAAAATTTTCGCCAAATTTCCATTTTTTTCACAAATAAACGCAAAAATTATCGACCTAAATTTACCACTAACATGAAGCCCAATATGTCACGAAAAAACAGTCTCATAATCGCTAGGATCCGTTGAAGCGTTCCTGAGTTATTACCTCATAAAGGGACACTGGTCAGAATTGCAAAAAATGGCAAGGTCATGAAGGGGTTAAAGGTTGTCTTCAAGAAGCTAAGGTGGAATTTGTGGAAAAACACCCTGTAATAATTCCTGGTCATCATCATGTCACTACTCTGCTCGTACAGCATCATCATGTTTTGGTGAAACATCAAGGCCGATTGTTTACCGAAGGCAATCTAAGAACTGCTGGACTATGGATTGTCGGAACAAAGAGATGTGTGAGTAAACTCATCTTCAACTGTGTGACTTGTCGCAAACTCCGCGGCGTGACTCAAAACCCAAAAATGGCTAATCTCCCATCAGACAGACTTAGTACGGATCCTCCCTTTACCAACATGAGAATGGATGTATTCGGGCCGTGGTCTGTGATTGCACGGCACACTAGAAGAGCCCAAGCCAACGCAAAACACTGGGTAGTTATGTTCACTTGCATGTCCATCAGAGCAGTCCATATTGAAGTAATTGAATCCATGGACACTTCAAGTTTCATAAATGCACTCAGATGTTTCATTGCTATCAGAAGCACCGTGAAACACATTCGCTCTAATAGAGGCTCAAATTTTGCAGGAGCAGTGAAAGTACTTCAAATTCTTTCCAATATAGACATTACCAGTGTGGAAAGATACTTGAGTGAGCAGGGATACACCTGGACCTTCAATTTACCACACTCTTCTCACATGGGAGGTGCTTGTTAGAGGATGATAGGAATAGCACGTAGAATCTTAGACTCTATCTTCTTGCAAGAAGGTAGCACAAGACTCACACACAAAGGTTTGATGACATTATTGGAAGAAGTTTCGGCCATCATAAATGCCAGACCATTGACTGCACTCTCCAGTGACACTGAAGATCCAACCAGTCTCACTCCTACCATGCTACTCACTCAGAAAACCAACACTCCCAGTGCTCCACTGGGAGAATTCAGCAACAAGACCTCTACGGACGTCAATGGAGACAAGTTCAAAGTCTCTCCAATTCTTTCTGGGACACATGGAGAAAACAATATCTCTCTGCCTTACAGCCTAGAAAGAAGTGGCAGATCGACAAGCCGAACATCAAACCAGGTGATATTGTGCTCATGAAGGACAGCCAGTCACATCAAAATGATTAATAATGTATTAATGTATTAATAAGCATGGACGAGAAGGTGTGCAAGGTCGAGGTCAAAGTGTGGAAGGCTGGGGAGAGTAAACTATTCCTCAGACCAGTTGCAGAACTAGTTTTACTGCTTTCACCAAAAGAGCCTGTATGTGGCATCAGTTGATGCCAAGCGGGGAGTGTTCTGCCCATTTGAGTACAGGGCAGTATGTTTTGTATTGTGTGCTGGTTTTGTTTGTTATAGCACCATCTAGTGGTGGCTGAATTTATAGCCTGTACCTTTAACAAGCAGATAGAGTGTTGCATTGTGGGATTGAAGCAAGGTATGCTGGGAAGAAGAATCTCCATTTTCATCTGTGTACTTCAGGGAACACACGTGTTCATGTGCTCTCCTGTAACCTCTCCAACTTGAGTTTGCTATCCTGATAAAGTATATCTGGTAAGATCAATATCTTCTCTAGCAATGCAGTGTTTAGGAGGTTATTAACTGTATAGCAGCCAGTGCATATTAGATGTTATTTGTTATGAATGTGCTAGAGATGGTTTCTGAGCAGAGGCTCCCCCTGGTGGTTACAGACAGTACTGAACCTTTCAGGCAGGAATGGCAATCTGGGTTCACTGACTGGTCTGATATAAGGGAGGTTCCCTCCCATGATGGTTGCCGGTGATCAATTGTTCTTGTCTCAATTGTGGTTCCTGGTTCATTTGGAAGTTTGCTGGAGTCTTGCCTGCATCTCCTGCTTTCAGATAAGATATTTTTGCTTTTCTTTTTGTGCTTGCTTTTTGCACTGTTTTCTGCACTTTTGTGGAGGTCAGCCAGGTCCCTCCTGGGGCCTGAGCTCCTCACAGTTTATCTGCAGCCACTGTTATTTGCTCATTTGCTTTTTCCTGTTTTTTCAGTGGCTGCAGCTTGGTTTTGTTCACACTGAGATCTGATTTAGCGGGTGGCGAGATCGTGTGATCTCAGTATTTTTGTAATCAGAATTGTTGGATTTTTGTAGGGTTTTCTGGGTTGCAGAAAGTAATCTCTCCTTTCCTATCCTATTTAGTCAGCTTGTGGCCCCAGCATTTGCTCAATCTATTTTCTGCCTATGTTTGTGTTTTCATCTTGTCTAACCGCCATTATATGTTTGGGGGCTTCCTATTTTCTTTGGGGATCTGCTCCGGGGCAGATAGCTTTCATCTTTCTGCCTTTAGGTGTAGTTATCTCTCAGGCTGTGACGAGGCGTCTAGGATCAACGTAGGAACCCTCCACGGCTACCTCTAGTTGTGTCGTTAGTTTAGGAATCTGCAACCCATCAGTTACCAACATCTCAGGTGTTCTGCTGCCCTGCTGTTGTTCCTGTCCTCCTCAGCTACCGATACACAACAGTTATTAGAATCCTGTGTATTCCCATGTTAAAGTTTGCATCATACTGTATACTTTCCTGTTAATTGTAAAGTGTCAGCTGTGTGATTATTGCCCAATACTTATCTATGTTATTTGAATTTTTATAGTTTTACTGCGCATGTTCTATACTGTTCACCAATAAACAAGTTAGACTATAGAGAACAGTCTGCTTATTTGGAGGACGGAACGGTGGTTTATGCTGTTTGCTAGATTGCACACCGTGTCAACGTGTATGAAGGCAGAACACAGACGGCCCTCACTCAAAATCTTTATAGGGTCAACAGGTGGCCCGTACTCAAAATCTTAATAAAGTCTTCATGCGGTCCTCACTCAAAATGAACAAGACTTGGCTTGGCCCAGACTTCTCAACCCCACTGGATGACAGCAGTGGAACATAAAGACAATTCAAATGTAGGATCATCAGGCACCCTCACTCAAAATCTTTTTAGGGTCAAAAGGAGGACATCATTCAAAGGTTTTGTACGGTCAACAGGTGGCCTTCACTCAAAATATTTATAATGTCAAAGGCGGCCCTCACTCAAAATAGTTATAGTGTCAACAAGCGGCCCTTACTTATAATTTTTACAGGATAATCAGGTGTTCCTCACACTTTTCATTGTTACTTGCATGGTGTGGAGGAACAATTTTGAATTAGAGGTATATAGTCAACGTTTAATATTGCTATTGTAGTACTTGTGAATTGCTGCTGCACCATTAAAATAACAGTCTTTGTCAAGGCCGCATATTCTCCTTTCCTGTCCTCCTCAGCTACCGATACACAACAGTTGAAAATTATATGGTACTCACAGAAGGGAAAAATAGTGTGGAAAGAAAAAAGTTGTCAGAGTTGTCAGAGATTTTTTTTTTTTCTGTCTGTTGCATTTTTTCCCTCTTTTTCTCTGGGTGCTGAGGAGGATTTTTTTTTCTTTCAATGGAGTTTGCATAGTTGTCTGGCCGTGTGGATTAGCTTGCCACTGAGGTTCGGAGTATTGCTACCAATCTTGCTAGGTTGCCGGTTGTGGAACCTAGGATTCCCATGCCAGATTTGTTTTTAGGGGATCGGGCTAAATTTCGGAATTTCAAAAATAACTGTAAGTTGTTTTTTGCCTTAAAGCCTAAGTCCTCAGGTAACGCAGCACAGCAGGTTCAAATTGTCATCTCTCTCCTGCGGGGCGATCCTCAGGATTGGGCTTTTTCCCTGACACCTGGGGATCCTGTTTTGAATGATATTAATGCATTTTTTCTGGCTCTGGGGTTATTGTACGATGAACCTAATGTCACTGATCAAGCTGAAAAAATCTTGTTGTCATTAAATCAGGGTCTTGAAGACGCTGAGTTGTACTGTCAGAAATTCCGAAAGTGGGCAGTCCTGACCAAATGGAATGATGATGCTTTGGCAGCCCTTTTTCGGAAGGGGCTGTCAGAGAATGTAAAGGATGTTATGGTGGGATTCCCTGCTCCCTCTGGTCTCAATGATTCTATGTCATTGACTATTCAATTTGACAGACGTTTGCGTGAGCGCAGAGGTATGAGTGAGATAGTGTTGCCTTGTGAGCCAGCTTCTGAGCCCATGCAGTGTGATAGAGTGACTTCTGGGGCACAGCGTCATGAGTTTCGAAAGCGCAATGGGTTATGTTTCTACTGTGGTGATGCCTCTCATGCTATTTCAGTCTGCCCTAAGCGGGGAAGACGTTTTGCATGCTCAGTTGTCTTGGGTAGTGTTCAGACTAAATTTCTGTCGACTGTTACCCTGATTTGCACCCTGTCCACATTTTCTGCTCAGGCTTTTCTTGATTCAGGAGCAGCTATTAACCTGATGGATTTTGACTTTGCCAAATGTTGTGGGTTTCCCATGATACCCCTGCGGAAGTCTATTCTCCTACTGGGCATTGATTCTACCCCTTTGGCAGAGAATAAACCCCAGTTTTCTACTCAGGTGATAATGAGGGTTGAACCAGATCATCAGGAGAGTTGCAAATTTCTGGTGCTGTATAATCTGCATGACATTATTGTACTAGGTGTAACGCTGGTATTGTCTGTATTTTGTTTTCCAGCGTTACTTTGCATGTCTTTGCTTTAACCCTTTTGTTCCCTTCCCCCTAACCAGCTGGGATACTGTTGTCTGTTACCTGTATGGATGCTGCTCAGTTCCCAGCTCTGCTGCGTAGCCGTACTTGCGTGAGTGTCTCCGCTGCGTTGCATGACCACCCGCATGTGCGGTCCCTGGCCTGCTGTAGAAGCTACCCATAGGTTGCAAAGTCCTCTGCAGTGGTGCATGACTTACTACATGTGTTGAGGCTGCAGCCACTGTCAGGTGTCCTTCTGTGCTGAGTTGTGTCTGACTCTGCATAGGGGGCGCGGCCCACACCTGTCCTGCTTTTATGAGGAATGGGTGAGCACTAGAATTGCTGCTCCAGCCTATCGCTGTGAAGCAGCTCATATAAAAAGTTCCCCAGCCCTGTGGGGCGTTGCCAGAGCTTTGCAATGAGTTACTGAACCTAGCCATGTGTGTTTGTGTGTTCAGCTCCTGCTCTGAGTGCGATCAGTTCTGGAGAGCTGATTCCCTTTGTCCTGTCTTGTGTTTCCGCCTGTTCTGGGGGCTGAGTACCCAGATCGCCCTTCCTGGAGGCTGCATATCCAGGCCTGTTCCTGTTGTATCTTGTTCCCTGAATCCCTGATCCTGGATCTGTTATGGTACCTGAATGTCTGAACTGTGTCTTGTGTTTCCGCCAGCTCTGGGGGCAGAATACCCAGATCGCCCTTCCTGGAGGCTGCATATCCAAGCCTCTTCCTGCTGTGTCTTTGTTCTGAATCCCTGATCCTGGATCTGTCCCGGTACCTGAATGTCTGAACTGTGTCTTGTGTTTCCGCCAACTCTGGGGGCAGAATACCCAGATCGCCCTTCCTGGAGGCTGCATATCCAAGCCTGTTCCTGCTGTGTCTTGTTCTCTGAATCCCTGATCCTGGATCTGTCCCGGTACCTGAATGTCTGAACTGTGTCTTGTGTTTCCGCCAACTCTGGGGGCAGAATACCCAGATCGCCCTTCCTGGAGGCTGCATATCCAGGCCTGTTTCTGTTGTGTTTTATTTCCTGATTCCCTGATCCTGGATCGGATCCTGTACCTGACTGTCTGAACTGTGTCCTCTGTGTTATGTTCCTGAAGTCCTTCTGTGTCCTGAACCCTGTACCAGTGACTGTGATTCTTTGCTATATAACCTGAGTTCATCTTGGAAGGAGGAGTCCGGTGTGTGTTCTGAGTTTCTGTTACTCTGTGCTCAGCTTCTGTGCAATCCCCGATCAGCTCCCGTTGAGCCTGGCGGGGCTTGCACCAGACCGCTGGGGTTCCTTTTCAGGTCGCTGCCAGATGTCTGATGCCTGATGACTATGGCCTGATGTCCGATGTCCGATGACCACTTCCAGATGTCCGGAGCCTGCCTGATGTCCGGAGCCTGCCGATCGTTGCCAGATGTCCGGAGTCCGATGCCAGTGTTCTGATGTTCCTGAGTTCCAGTCCGTGTTCCTGAGTTCCAGTCCGTATTCCTGAGTTCCAGTCCGTGTTCCTGAGTTCCAGTCCGTGTTCCTGAGTCCCTGAGATCCAATCCATGTTCCTGATGTCCTGTCCGTGTTCCTGAGTCCCTGAGATCCAATCCGTGTTCCTGAGATCCAATCCGTGTTCCTGGTATCCTGTCCGTGTTCCTGAGTCCCTGAGATCCAATCCGTGTTCCTGATGTCCTGTCTGTGTTCCTGAGTACCTGAGATCCAGTCCGTGTTCCTGATGTCCCGATGTCCTGCCGGTTCCTCCATGGTCTACCATGTGATGGCGTCTGTCCTGGGTCAGTGTTTGATGTTCTCCTGCTGAGCCTGTGCTACTCCTGAGGCCTGAGAGAGAGGCTGTCCTAGTATGCCCGTGCCAGATGACCCTGGACTGCATCAACCCGTGATAACCCCGCCATCGTCTGACGTTCGTCCTGGGCCGGTGTCTGATGTTCTCCTGCTGAGCCTGTGCTATGCCTGAGGCCTGAGAGAGAGGCCATACTAGTATGCCTGTGCCAGATGATCCTGGACTGCATCTACCCGTGATGACCCCGCCATCGTCTGAAGTCTGTCTGAGGTCGGTGTCTGATGTTCTCCTGCTGAGCCTGTGCTACGCCTGAGGCCTGAGAGAGAGGCCGCCCTAGTATGCCCGTGCCAGATAACCTTGGACTGCATCTACCCGTGATGTCCTCCTGCACTCGTCTGTGATCCTGAGACATGTACCCTTCTCTGATGTGCGGAATCGGGAGCCCAGCATTATGTTCTGTTTATGTACTGTGTGTGTCTTTAAGTAAACTTTATGTTTCTTCATACCTGAAGTTGTGCGGTGTTGTCTAGTCCTGCAGGTCGCCATCTAGCCCACATGCTCAGCTGCCATGGATCCCGGTCGCTGCCCTTCCCTAGTCTGGGCAGGCCCGGGTCTCCCTCCGTTGTCCAGTGGGTCCACATTCTCCTACCATCTGGGACGCATGCCTCACGTCGTCGTGGACTGGCGGCGTGGGAGCATTGGCTAGTTAGGCAAGCTATGCCATGTCCCAACGCCCTGCAGCCGTGAGAAGAGTCACACTAGGTTTCCCTTGGTTACAGTCTCATAATCCTGTTTTGGATTGGAAATCTGTGTCTGTGACCAGTTGGCGCTGCCAATGTGTTAATACTGACACTCCTGTTATTTCTGCCTCTCCCAAGTCTCAGGATGTTCCTTACTTTTTGACTGATTTTTCGGATGTATTTAGTGAAAGTAAATCTGCATCTTTGCCCCCTCACAGGAGCTACGATTGCGCTATTGAATTAGTGCCTGGTGGTAAATTTCCTAAAGGTCGCCTTTTTAACTTGTCTGTACCTGAACACGATGCTATCTTATATCAAGGAGTCATTGGAGAAGGGTCATATCAGACCAATCTCTTCACCCTTGGGTGCTGTTTTTTTCTTTGTGGCCAAATAGATGGTTCATTGAGGCCGTGTATTGATTATCGTCTCTTGAATAAGATCACTGTAAAGTATTAATATCCGTTACCCTTGATTTCTGACCTGTTTTCCAGGGTGAAAAGTGCTAGTTGGTTTACCAAGCTTGACCTCAGGGGGGCGTATAACCTTATTCGCATTAAGCACGGGGATGAATGGAATACGGCGTTTAATACCCCAGAGGGGCATTATGAGTACCTAGTGATGCCCTTTGGGCTCACTAATGCTCCTTCCATCTTCCAATCCTTCATAAATGATATTTTCAGGGATTTTGTGGATAAATTTCTGATTGTTTATTTGGATGATATCTTGATTTTTTCCAATGACTGGGACTCTCATGTGAAACATGTTCGGACTGTGTTCCAGATTTTGAGAGAGAATGCACTGTATGTGAAGGGATCAAAGTGTCTTTTTGGCGTACAGAAGGTCTCATTTCTGGGATTCATTTTGTCTCCGTCTGTTATTGAAATGGACCCGGTCAAGGTTCAGGCCATCTGTGATTGGGTACAACCTACTTCATTAAAGGCTCTTCAGAGATTTTTGGGTTTTGCCAATTTTTATCATAAATTTATTGGTAATTTCTCCGGTATTGTTAAACCATTGACTGATTTGACCAAAAAGGGTTCTGATGTGGTGAATTGGCCTCCTGAGGCAGTCTCTGCGTTTCAGGAACTTAAGCAGAGATACACTTCTGCTCCTGTTCTACGGCAACCTGATGTTTCTCTACCGTTTCAGGTGGAGGTTGATGCCTCTGAAATTGGGGCAGGTGCCGTTTTGTCCAAAGAGATCCAGAGACCTCTAAGAGTAACCCTTGTGCCTTTTTCTCTCGAAAATGTTCTCCAACTGAAAGTAATTATGACGTGGGTAATCGGGAGTTATTGGCCATGAAGTGGGCCTTTGAAGAGTGGAGACATTGGCTGGAAGGAGCCAAACATCAGGTGGTGGTCCTCACGGACCATAAGAATCTGGTTTATCTGGAATCAGCCAAGCGACTTAATCCTAGACAGGCCAGGTGGGCCTTGTTTTTCACACGTTTTAATTTTGTGGTTTCTTTTCTTCCTGGCACTAAGAATGTTAAGGCAGATGCCCTCTAGAGGAGTTTCTTTGCGGACTCTCCTGAGTTTTCTGATCCTACTGTTATTTTGAAAGAGGGTGTAGTTCTTTCCGTCATCTCGCCCAATTTGAGACTGGCCTTGGAAGGGTGTCAGGAGGATAAACCTGAGCGCTGCCCTATTGGGAAATTGTTTGTCCCAGACCAGTGGAAGAAGAGTGTGATGTCTGAGATTTATTGTTCCGCGTTGGCTGGTCATCCCGGGATTTTTGGTGCCAGAGACTTGGTGAGTCGGTCCTTTTGGTGGCCTACTTTGTCTCGTGACGTCAGGGAATTTGTGCAGTCCTGTGGGACTTGCTCTCGCTCTAGTGGTTTGTTAATGCCATTACGTGTGCCCAAGAGGCTATGGACCCATATCTCTATGGATTTTATTTCCGACCTCCCTGTTTCTCAGAGAATGACCGTTATCTGGGTAATCTGTGATAGGTTTTCCAAGATGATATATCTTGTGCCATTACCTAAGTTACCTTCCTCCTCCGAATTGGTGCCTTTGTTCCTTCAGCACGTGGTTCGGTTACATGGCATTCCGGAGAACATTGTGTCTGACAGAGGAGTCCAGTTTGTTTCCAGATTTTGGAGGACATTTTGTTCTAAACTTGGTGTTCAATTATCTTTCTCCTCTGCTTTTCATCCTAAGACCAATGGACAAACCAAGAGAACAAACCAGACCTTGGAGACTTATTTGAGATGTTTTGTGTCTGCTGATCAAGATGACTGGGTCTCTTTTTTGCCTTTGGCTGAGACTGCTCTTAATAATAGGGCTAGCTCTGCCACCTTGATGTCTCCATTTTTCTGCAATTTTGGGTTTCACCCTCGATTTTCTTCGGGACAGGCGGAGGCTTCTGTCTGTCCGGGTGTTGAGGAGCGAATGCAGCAGATTTAGGACCAGGTACTGGAGAGGTTGTCTCTCTCTCAGGAGAAGGCCCAACGGTTTGCCAACCGGCATAGGACTGATGGTCCTCGGTTTAAAGAGGGGGACATGGTTTGGTTGTCCTCAAGAAATATCCCTATAAGGATTGCATCTCCAAAGTTTAAGCCCAGGTTCATTGGACCTTATAAGATCATGGAGATTCTTAATCCTGTTTCCTGCTGTTTGCTTCTTCCAGGGACATTTAAGATCCATAACGTGTTCCACAAGTCCTTATCGAAGAGGTTTGTCGAGCCAGTGTTTCCTATGGCTGCGCCTCCTGACCCTGTTTTGGTTGAGGGCAATCTGGAGTATGTGGTTGAGAAAATATTGGATTCTCGTTTTTCTAGACAGAAACTCCAGTATTTGGTTAAGTGGAGAGGTTATGGTCAGGAGGACAATTCTTGGGTGTTTGCTTCGGACATCCATGCTAGGAGACTGATCTGTGCCTATCACTGAGCTCATCCTGATCGGCCTGGTTGCACAAGTGAGGGTTCGGTGACCCCTCCTCAAGGGGGGGTACTGTTATGAATGTGCTAGAGATGGTTTCTGAGCAGAGGCTCCCTTTGGTGGTTACAGACAGTACTGAACCTTTCAGCGAGGTATGGCAATCTGGGTTCACTGATTGGTCTGATGTAAGGGAGGTTCCCTCCCATGGTGGTTGCCGGTGATCAATTGTTCTTGTCTCAATTGTGGTTCCTGGTTCATTTCGAAGTTTGCTGGAGTCTTGACTGCATCTCCTGCTTTCAGATAAGATATTTTTTGCTTTTCTTTTTGTGCTTGCTTTTTGCATTGTTTTCTGCACTTTTGTGGAGGTCAGCCAGGTCCCCTCCTGGGGCCTGAGCTCCTCACAGTTTATCTGCAGCCACTGTTATTTGCTCATTTGCTTTTTCCTGTTTTTTCAGCGGCTGCAGCTTGGTTTTGTTCACACTGAGATCTGATTTAGCGGGTGGCGAGATCGTGTGATCTCAGTATTTTTGTAATCAGAATTGTTGGATTTTTGTAGGGTTTTCTTGGTTGCAGAAAGTAATCTCTCCTTTCCTATCCTATTTAGCCAGCTTGTGGCCCCAGCATTTGCTCAATCTATTTTCTGCCTATGTTTGTGTTTTCATCTTGTCTAACCGCGATTATATGTTTGGGGGCTTCCTATTTTCTTTGGGGATCTGCTCCGGGGCAGATAGCTTTCATCTTTCTGCCTTTAGGTGTAGTTATCTCTCAGGCTGTGACGAGGCGTCTAGGATCAACGTAGGAACCCTTCACGGCTACCTCTAGTTGTGTCGTTAGTTTAGGAATCTGCAACCCATTAGTTACCAACATCTCAGGTGTTCGGCTGCCCTGCTGTTGCTCCTGTCCTCCTCAGCTACCGATACGCAACAGTTATTAGAATCCTGTGTATTCCCATGTTAAAGTTTGCATCATACTGTATACTTTCCTGTTAATTGTAAAGTGTCAGCTGTGTGATTATTGCCCAATACTTATCTATGTTATTTGAATTTTTATAGTTTTACTGCGCATGTTCTATACTGTTCACTAATAAACAAGTTAGACTATAGAGAACAGTCTGCTTATTTGGAGGAAGGAACGGTGGTTTATGCTTTTTGCTAGATTGCACACCGTGGCAACGTCTATGAAGGCAGAACACAGACGGCCCTCACTCAAAATCTTTATAGGGTCAACAGGTGGCCCGTACTCAAAATCTTAATAAAGTCTTCATGCGGTCCTCACTCAAAATGAACAAGACTTGGCTTGGCCCAGACTTCTCAACCCCACCGGATGACAGCAGTGGAACATAAAGACAATTCAAATGTAGGATCATCAGGCACCCTCACTCAAAATCTTTTTAGGGTCAAAAGGAGGACATCATTCAAAGGTTTTGTACGGTCAACAGGTGGCCTTCACTCAAAATATTTATAATGTCAAAAGGCGGCCCTCACTCAAAATAGTTATAGTGTCAACAGGCGGCCCTTACTTATAATTTTTACAGGATAATCAGGCGTTCCTCACACTTTTCTTTTTTACTTGCATGGTGTGGAGGAACAATTTTGAATTAGAGGTATATAGTCAACGTTTAATATTGCTATTGTAGTACTTGTGAATTGCTGCTGCACCATTAAAATAACAGTCCTTGTCAAGGCCGCATATTCTCCTTTCTGTAGTAAAACTGCTGTTACCTGCAGTGGGACCATGATCACCATGGTAGGCACAGAATGTACCCTTGAAAGTTGACAGGGCAGACACACGACTGTATTGTCGCCATCACGGGGATGTGCAATCTGCCCTATGTTATCCAAAGTGGAATTGTTATGGGGAAAGCACAGCAAGTGGAAGTCTTGGAGGATAACCTTGACGCTGCACCTGGTTTTCATCTGATAAATGCACGTATCCCTGGCAGTCAGCACTCATTTGCACGTATTATCGCTAGATAATTATTATAATTAATTTTCACAGTTGTCCGAGTCAATGGTTTAAAACAATCAAAGGATCCATAACTGATTTAGTGAGCCATTTGCAGTTTTGCTGTACCGTCAATCTTTTTAGGCGGTCATTATGCGTCACTCTCTTGTCGGTGTCCGGTACCTTCCACTGAGCCTCTAGTCCATAAGTGGCTGCAGCCAACGCAGACAAGTCCACAATACTGTCAGGGTCCTGGTCAAACGGTGTGGCAATGTCTGGCAATGTGGGCAACAACAAACAGTCCTGCACCCTGCCCTGGCTCTTAAGCTTGCGTGCAGCGCTTAGCTGAACAGGGCTCCCGGCTCTCTCCTTGATACTGCGGCAGGCTCCGGCAGCATCCTGGCATAGGGCCGGCCAAGTCTCATCTCGGCTGCGCACCTCGTGAGCACGCTGCGCACGCACCTTGCCCCTCTCACGGCTGGCAGGAAACTCCCTGACCATGCGCGCGCTTTCACTTTTAACCGCACCCCCAGCTTCCGGGTCTGAGCACCTGACTGGTCCCTTATTCATTCCCCTGGGAAACATGGGATGCAGCCTTAACAGTTCTGGACCCAGCTCAATACAAGTACTCGCAGTCTGGTCTTCCGCCTTACACTAGTACATAGGCTTTATGAGTCTAGGAGTCCCACTGCCCAACAATTTTAACAGAATGTGTATGAGGCCCTTCTTAATATCTAATACAGGGTGTATCAGAGTCCCTCTTCCTTCTAATTTTTGGCAGTTCTTGCATTAGCTGCATAGGTTTTATAAGTTTCAGAGTCCCTCCTTCATAAACTAAACAGGATGTGTCTGACCATGTCACACACCACATGACCAGGTAAGGTAATAAAATGTAAAAATTACATTTACAAGTGACTACCGGTGGATGTAGTTTTATTTCACCTTCTATTATGTCATCTACTGTAGTCATAGGTGAAGCGAAATACAGTGAGAGATGGCCCTGTTATGGGTTGTTTGAGGCGTTTTTTTTTTCTCTTTTTAATTTTGCCTTATGTACACGTTATTATACAGGAAAGAATGTTTCCTAACATTTTTTTTCCTGTAAAATCCATTTCATCTTCAGTTTTGTATTTATCAGTCCGTAAAAGAGAAGTAATACTGTGACAACGTTGTTCCTATCAACTACCTGGCATTCAAAGATGTATTTCCCATTCAATTTGAGAGCTGCTTCTATCCATTTCAGCGATTTTCTCACCCCCAGCCCTCCAGGTAGGGTCTTCAGGAAAAATGCTTGACATTCCCATTGACTTCCTGTAAATTCGTTACTCGAATCAAGCCCGTCAAAATGTCCGACCTGCTCAATTCAGGTACCGAGCACTGGAGCATTTTAGTGCTCGATCTACACTAATCAGCACCTTGAGTGTCATATTTTACCCACATATGCATGCACTGCATGGTACTGATATTGTACACATATATATGCATTATGTTATATTATATGCTCCAGTGTGATAACTATTGATATTTTAACAACTTACACCTTTTTTTCTCTATTATTCATTGTTTGCAACTGTGCAGGGGCAGAAAAAAACTAAAGCTGAGACGCAGGCCAGCGTGGGCGCATTTATTCTTGGTAAAACAGCACTATTATTTCTATCTTCAGTTCATAGTATTTTTATGTCCATGGTAGCTCTTTTGAATTTAAAGATTTGTTACATCACCCAAGATTTCCAGGAATAGACTAAAAAAAAGTAGCACAATCTACACAATGGGTTGCTAAATGACTTTTTCTTACTGGTGATTGTATTTTTTATTTAATTGAGCATTAATATTTCAGTAGTATATTATAAGAAATAAGTGATTTTATACTGAATGGGTAGAATATTCTTTTTTTACAGTGCATTGCAATAGCAGCAAATGATCAGGTTCATTGTAGCTCGGCATAGCATAATATACAACAAAAGATGCAGAGAGGTCAAGTCATTTCAGTCATGTCTTGTCAGTCCAGGGAAAACTTCAACTGTGAATTAAAATTACTAAATCTACAGAATTGTCTTAACCCTCTCAGTTCCCAGCAAGTGATGCAACTATTGATATGTAAAGAACACAAATTTTTCTGTGTGTTTAGTCATTGAATATTTTTTTCCTGCACAAGACACAAATGACATGTCAGATCAGTCCATAGGTTGATGAAAGTTCTGGCATGTTGTCACATTAAGTCTGCAATATCACTGTTAGGTGCATGCTTAATAAGCAATCCAGCGAGTTAAATTGCCCATATGACATGGCCTTTAGGAACTTCACAATACATCAGTTGATCCTTGAACAAATCAAAGAGACACTACAACATTAACAGCAAGTATTTTCCTGGAAAAAAATAGAATTGTGTTCAGAATCACACAATCAATTACTTTTTCCTTGCTTTTTTCCCATCAGATTTAGGGATTTGCAGGATTTATACATAATGAATCTGCTTCATCCAGACGTTTTATAAGATTTGCCAACATCTAAAAAAAGAAATTTGCAGTTTTAATGTAATTTGTGAAGCCAATGCCAAGAGTGGATCTTATGGGAGGGGAAGTACAACCCCAAAATCTAAAAAAAAAATTTCTATTATTAATTTAGAGATTGATGGCAGCACCACATTTAAAAAAAGTTGAGACAGGATTAACAAAAGGATGGAAAAGTAAGTGGTACGAATGAAAAACAGCTAAAAGGTCAATTTTCAACTAAGTCACATGACTGTGTGTAAAAAAGAGCATGTTTGAGAGGCAGAGATTCTCAGAAGCAAAGATGGTCAATGCCACTGTTTGTTGAAGCCTGGCAACTCTTAACAGAATTTTCACAGAAAGCCTTAGCACAAGCCACTCCATTTACCAGATCCCATGGGCTTCCATGGCCTTCTCCCTTTAACCCCTGTACAGGAATCTGGACCTACATAAGGACCCTTGGACTGGGGCCACAGAGTCAGCTGCTGACCAGTGAAGCAAGCTGAGCTGAGATGAAGAGGTATGCAAAATGCAAGCTGAGACCGGAAAATAGGATAAATCAGTAGACACAACAGGAGCAAGGACTAAGGTAACAGACTAGGTAAGACAAACTTATTGACTGGCAGTAAAAGTCAAAGGTTCAGTGGTTTAAATATTATACAGTACTGCACAGAGCTCTCAGGAAGGAATAATCAAAGCCAGATAAGAATTAACCCCATAGCTCCCTGATTTAGGGACTTCAAATGTCCTAAGAATAAAATTGGACTGGTGCTGTCATGCATCACCAGCAACAAAGGCGCAGCACCACCCAGTAGCCGAAGCAGATACAGAAGAGACCGGAATCAGCATAGATTCTACAATAACCCACCACTCACAAAAGGCCACTGCATACTTAGGACCAGGCTTTTCCAGGGAAAGACAATTGGAACTTTCCAATTAGATTGTCAGCTTTGATATTATTAGCGGATATCCAAGATCTTTCCTCTGGTTCACCGGCTTTCCAATGAACAAAATTATTACAAGGACCACCTTACTATCTGGGAAGCAAGAATTTTCTTTCACTGCATATTTACGATTGTCTCCAACAAACACAGGTGGGGGAATTAACAGGGTGCACAGGCAAACAATATGTCTTTAGCAAATTTTTGTGAAAAACATTGGGAATCTCACCCGAGAGTGCAAATTTCAAATGGAGGGCTACTGGGTTGACAGCCTCAGGTAACTCCCAACGACCAATGATCTGTGGACCCAACATAGTGAAGGACATATTGAGTATGATATTATTACCTTGTCCCCAACACCAAAGCACCGCACATCCATGCACCTCTTATTAGCGGAAGAGGTCTGTCTACTCAGTGCCCTTCTCATGTTTTCTGTGACTTCAGACCAGACAAGCTTCAACTTACTGTATCTATGGATTTACCAGCCTTTGGAGTATCAACTTATGAGATCACAAAGTGACCAAAATGAGGATGATACCCTTGATTATAGAAGAATGGAGATGTCTTAATGTATTCTTGATATTGATTATTAATTGCAAACTCAGCTAATGGCAAGTGTTCCACTCAGTCAGACTGGTGATCATAGACATAACACCAAAGCTATTGCTTGAGTGTTTGATTGGCACATTCAGCCTGACCATTGGTCTTTGAGTTATAAACTGATTTAAAAGGACAATTGAATATTAATCTTACTACAGAATACCTTCTAGAATTTAGAACAATCTGAGTTCCTCATTCGGAAACATTTTCTGGACTCCAATGTAGATGCAAAATGTGTTTTCTAAACCACTTATTTAAGGTTTGAGAGCTAGGCAAGGTAGTGGTGGCATTACTCAAAGGTCCACTTGATTACCAACAATCCATAATTGCCAGTATCATATTTTTTTTTTGACCGATTTAAATTTTCATGAAAAGAAGGCACACCCTTTGATAACACCACTCACACACTAAACTACTCATGCTCTAAACTCTGAAGCATCAATCTCAATTACAAAAGGACACTATATCTGGCTGGACCAATACAGGGTCATATGTGACACACTCTTTTATCTAAGTGAAGGCCCCAGACTTCCAATTAGCTACATTTGTCCTCTTTTTACTCAAGTCATTCAGTGGTTTGGCAATCTTGGAAAAAAGCTTTATAAATTTATGATAGTATTTGAACACATTTTTCATATTTAGCCAATAAAAAATTGTTTCTGAGTCTTTGAAGTACAGCATGTACATGTCTAACGGGGGCCAGGGCAGTAGTCGTGGCTCTCAATGGGTGCTTTGTCGCACCCTGGCCTCCTGCCACATATATACATTGTCCCTGCTGTAGCGTACCTTTTAGTCCACTCTCCTGTACATTAGGGTCCTCTCTGGTATGCCAGAGGTTTCTTCATTCAAGTACCATGCAAAGACAGGCAGAGTCCAAATCCAATTTTAAATAATCAACTTTACTCAGCTCCTTACACAGCTCGTCCGGATTAGTCTCAGGTACAGCACAAGTTCCTTCACAAAGCAAAGCATTTCCTTTCCCTGTGCTGTCCCTCACTCCTTCAGGAATATCACAGGGTCGTACCATTGCCTCCGGTACCACAGCACTCTGTCTGGCCAGCCTATCTTCAGGAGTTCCCTGTCCGTTTTGCCCTGGACATTTAGGCGTCTTCCTGGGTAGTTTACTGCCACCATGTTGAAGCTGCACTGTATTCCTTCACCTTCCAAGTGACTGTTTCTCCTCGCTCCTGGACGAGCAGGGTTCTTCTATTACATTGCATGGCACAACGGCTCAGCCTGGGTTCCCAGGCCCTACTAACTTAACTAGCAATCCTATGAGTCTATCTTTCCTATTGTATTCTATTGTGCCCCTCTAGTGGGCTAATCTAATTATTATACTTTCCCTATATCCATATAATACATATACATTTACAATACACATAACATACTTCAGACATACGCAATATAGCAGCATTAGAAATATACTATACATTTCACAGTATAACATATTAAAGGTACCAGATTCTCAGGGACACGGAAACACGGGCAGGGGAAGTGGAGCACAAACTAGTCCTGGTACACCCCTTATGCTTCTCCCTCCTTTAAATATGGTCATCCTTGACCATGTAGTGCTGATGGAATGCAACTTTAATTTTATACAGTAAAGTACTCCATGCAGGAAGGTAAACAGTTAAATGAGGTAAAAAGTCTGTTAGCTCAACATAAGAGTCCATGAAAAAAACATTTACTTCCTATAAAAAAATTTTTACAATTGGACAAAGTCTTTTGGCTCAGCGGAAGGTACCGGACACTAGCTGCTCCGGAGAGAGTCCTTTTCCTTAAACAAGTGCCTGGTCACAGTCACTCAGTTAGCACCTTAAGTCCAATTAGCCCCAGTCCCGTCTGCCTACAGGACCCGAGCACGTACACTGTCCATAATCAATTTTCAAAACAGTCCATGTAAAATCATTCTGACCTGCTCATCAGGTCCTCAGTTACTTGGGGGTCTGTCCCCCTCCCCTCTTGCACGGAATACGGCCCTTTAAACACGTGTACTGCTCACTCAACAGTCACACGCACAGTTCATTTTCAGTCCACGGGCACGTAACCTTAGTATTAGGATCCTGCAATCCAGCAGGGGAGGCACGACAGGCGCAAAAAAACTTGGGGAGGGGAAGAAAAACAATTAGTGACAACGTTCAACCGTGGCCCATACAGGCCACACTGCACCTGACTTTGGTGCTTCCGGGCTCCTTTGCCCACAAGGACATGAAACAGTCCCATTCCTTACTGATCCGGTGCAACAAGCACAACTTTCCTTTAAAGTTCAAGCAACACTTCAGCGACACGCATCCCGTGCCGCTTTATCCCACTTCAGACTCTGTGCCCGTGCTCCAGTAGACGACCCTGCAGCCTCAGGTGTCATGTCCTTCTGCTGCAATGACAGAGGAGGGGTAGGCCTTGGTCGTTCAGGGAACAGGGAGGCGATTGTGTCTGTTCCGGGCCTGCGTACAGTTCCATATCATCCTCCTGGCATAGGGTGACAGCTGCGGTGAAATACCCCAAGGGCTATCCTCCTTGAAAAAGGAGACCCAACCTCCTTCCCTCAGGGGCCTTCCAAATTTAATGGAACTAGCATTCACGTAAATTTTGGCATTAGTGTCTTTTTTCACTGATAAAGCCATACCCGTGATCCGAGTTGGTGTAGACCAGCTGCCCGCTGGTACGCCGGCTAGCCATGGCGCCCTCTCCTGGTTGGCGCAGCTCTGCCTGTATCTCCTCCCATTGTTTCTTCCGCTCAACTACCCCCGCAATCCATGCGGCCTGCCCGGAGGATGGGAAGGAACCCTCCGCTTCAATATGGTAACATGATGGGCCGAGGGACAGGGCTTAGGTTCTGGGGACAGGGTCCAAAGCTCACTCACCACCTCCTGCTCCAGCACCCTGGCCGTAATCGTCCATGACCCCAGACCCTTCCACCACAGCTGCTGCGCCCTCCGACTCCTCCACTTCTGGCTCAGGCTCCTCCAGGGCAGGTGCAGCTTCCAGTTCACTGGCCTCCTCCAGCTCCCAATGATGCTGCAGCTCCGGCAGCCACCAGCTCTGCTCCTTCACAGGTACGGGTACCCCGGTGGACCAGTAGTCATCGGTGAATCCTCCCAACCTACTGGACCGGGTCTTCTTCTCTGTCTGTCTGCATCTCCATTCTATGCAGCCTAGTCCGCTGCAGCAACGTATGCAGGAGTGGTCCATCGCTGACAATGCCGTGTCTCACAATGGCACCGTGCAACTGCATATTGGGTTTTCTTCTGGACCCCACCCATTCCAGAGTGGAACTGCTTCTGATTGCTCCGTCCATTCTGCAAAGATCCACTGCAAGTAGCGAGGCTTTATTCTCCTTCATCGCGCCCACCATGGGCGGCACCGCCCATCTGGGAACACATCTCAGGCTTGGTCCACTTTCTGTGGCCGACGGAATTTCACGCCATTTCCTGGTCAGGACGCCCACAAGGGGTGGAGTTAAAGTTGTCCATTGGCCATTTTCCACCATATTCAAAGTTGCCATCTTTGTCACATTCAAAGCACATTGTTTTGTCACATCCAAAGTAGTTGTCACATCAGAGGCATCTTCACATTTCAGGATATCTGTCACATTCAAGGCATATTTCTTTATCACATTAATGGCATCTCCACATTTCAAGGTTTCTGGATCCTGCTGTTGGGTACCTTTTAGTCCGCTCTGCTGTCCATTAGGGTCCTCTCTGGTGTGCCGGAGGTTTCTTCCTTCAAGTAGCAGGCAAAGACAGGCAGAGTCCAAATCCAATTTTAAATAATCAACTTTGCTCATTTCCTTACACAGCTCATCCAGATTAGTCTCAGGTACAGCACACATTCCTTCACAAAGCATAGCATTTCCTTTCCCTGTGCTGTCCCTTACTCCTTCAGGAATATCGCAGGGTCGTACTGTTGCCTCTGGTACCACAGCACTCTGTCTGGCCAGCCTAACTATCTTCAGGAGTTCCTGTCCATTTCGTCCCGGACATTTAGGCGTCTTCCTGCGAAGTTTACTACCACCATGTTGAAGCTGCCCTGTATTCCTTCACCTTCCAAGTGACCGTTGCTCCTAGCCCATAGACGAGCTGGGTTCTTCTATTTTTACGTTGCGTGGCAAAACTGTCCTGCCTGGGCTCCGAGGCCCTACTAACTTATCTAACAATCCTATGAGTCTATCTTTCCTATTGTATTCTATTGTGCCCCCTCTAGTGGGCTAATCTAATTACTATACTTTCCCTATATCCATACACTACATACTTCAGACATACGCAATATAGCAGCATTAGAAATATACTATACATTTCACAGTATAACATATTAAAGGTACCAGCTTCTCAGGGACACGGAAACACAGGCAGGGAAAGTGGAGCACAAACTAGTCCTGGTATACCCCTTACACATGCAGGATGTGTGATTTAATATTAGGTAAATAAACCAAGATGTCATCCAGATAGACAACCACATAATCACTTACATCTCTAAATATGTAATTAAAATCTTGAAAAACAATAGACTAAAAGGTAAGATACTCATCGTGACCCTCAAGTGTCTTCAACTCATTTATTTCTCCTTTATGTACCAGGTTACATGTACGCCTGAAATAAGGTTTGGTGAATAAACAAGCACCCATCAATTGGTTATAGCGATCAGAGATGAGTGGTAAAGGATATTGAGTCTTCGCCGTAATTTTATTAAGTTCCCAATACTCAATACATGGTCTGAACCATCATCTGTTTTACCAACAAAAAGAAACCTGCCACGATTGGTGACATGGAAGGTTTGATGAACCCTTTCTGTAGACTTTTTGCTGTATAATCTTTCATGACCTGGCATTCTAGACCATAAACATTATATATTTTACCCTTGAGGAAGCAGGAGTTATTGTTCCAAATAACAAAGAAAAAATGTATGCAACTTTCAACTGGTCTGAAAAAATAATGAGTACATGTTCAACAAGTATGGTGCATTGGTTCACTAAGGCCTGGCAAGCTAAATGATCTGTATCATAACAGGCAGGAGTAGGTAAATGTTGATATATTCCCAAGCAGAATGTCCCAGATAATAATTAGACTGTGCCTGGGTTGGTGAAACTGCCGGAGTCTGAGGAAGTGTGTCCTTACAGGATGAGTGATCATACAGAGCCTGAACAAACTCTCCTTGGCCCACAGCATAACCAGTCCAAGAAAATCCTGTATTTCTGATGGCAATAGTGTTGCTTCAACAGCACTTTGGAATCCATGGCCTGCTTTTAATAGTTATTACATGCAGATATAATGCAACAAAGTCTCATGAATGACTTACTTCTTGTAGCTTAAAATCCTGGAGTCTTGACCTGGTAAATATTCCTTATTAACTGATTTGATAGCAGCTGGTATTAGGCACTTTAAAAACCTGTAATTTCTTTTGAAACCTACCATGGCACTGACAGCACAGCAGAACTTGCCTAAACAAATCAAATAAAACGCAGTTCAGTTTACATCTGATGGATGTGGAAATAATGATGTTTTCCTCTTTATTTGTAGCTTCTAAAGTTGCTATTCATTAACATGTCAGATGCAGTGGTGAATGTCTGCTACTAATGAAACCTAAAATGAACATATTCACTTTGATTGTGTATCATTTAAATAGACAATTATTCAGCTTGTATGCTAATTAAACTATGACAATTACCTTGTATTTTGCAATTGAAATGAAGAAATAATTTGATAACTGATGCCTAATGTTTATTGGCTGCTAAGTACCTTAGGCTGAGAACATTTATTTCCCTAATTAGGCAATTTAAGTGTAATATTTGTTGGATGACTACTGCAAACTTTTGCTTCAACAGAATGAATTATATTTTAATTAATATTGCAGAGTTTTAATGCTTTTGGGTTGAAATGTGAATGTAGTAATTATTCCCCCTCATGCATTACTCTGACATTGCCTTTTTGGTTACAGGCAATAATTTAGATATCTTCACAGCTTGTTCTCAGTAAGAAGAGTACAAGCTGTTATCGTGGCCCAGTGTTACCTATCTTGATATAAAACAAGAAAATGTAGCCATAACCTGCAATGTAAGGCCTCTTTCACACATCCGTTTTGCGCCTGACGGTGCGATCCGGCCTTTTTTTATAAAACCGGATCCCGCGTAATGTAATGCCGGATCCGTTTTTTTCCCATTGACTAACATTAGCGCCGGATCGCGCCGCATTGTCTTGCGGCGCGTCCGGTTTTTGCCGGATCCGGTGTCTGGTCTCATTCCAGCGTCTGGAAAAACGGCAACTGTAATGTTTTTTGTCTCCGGCGAAAAAGCCGGAAGCCCCGGATCCGGCGCTTCCGGCTTTTGTTACAAGGAAAGTCTATGAGCGCCGGATCCGCCAAAAGCCGGATCCGGTGTCCGGATCTGTTTTTTTTAATTGTTAGCCCAGCCCACAGCAAACATATATAAAGCATGTCAGTGGGAAACTCAGCCATTAGCATGCAGCCAGCAAATAGAGCAAGAGCCAGCCAAAGACCACCACCACCAACAGCACCAGCAGCAGAAATGGAGCGACAGGACAGCTCATCCGACAGCAGACGGTAAATATCACATCCACCATTCCCCAAAAATTTAACCAATTTTTTCTTTTTCAGCCAGGGCTATGGAATATCCATATATTCACTGGCTGTTTTTGTTTCCACAGCAGAGGACGCCGAACCCAGGCAGCAGCCATGGAGCAGCATCATTCCCTGGAGAGGTCATCCAACAGCAGACGGTAAATATCACATCCTCCATTCCCAAAAAATGTAACCAATTTTTTCCTTTTCAGCCAGGGCTATGAAATATACATATATTCCATGGCCCTTTTTGTCTCTTTATTCCACAGCAGAGGATGCCCAAGTCAGGCAGCAGCCATGGAGCAGCATCACTCCCAGGAGAGGTCATCCGACAGCAGACGGTAAATATCACATCCTCCATTCCCAAAAAATGTAACCAATTTTTTCCTTTTTAGCCAGGGCTATGGAATATACATGTATTCCATGGCCCTTTTTGTCTCTTTATTCCACAGCAGAGGACGCCCAAGCCAGGCAGCAGCCAAGGAGCAGCATCACTCCCGGGAGAGGTCATCTGACAGCAGACAGTAAATATCACATCCTCCATTACCAAAAAATGTAACCAATTTTTTCCTTTTCAGCCAGGGCTATGGAATATACATATTTCCATGGCCCTTTTTGTCTGTTTATTCCACAGCAGAGGACGCCCAAGCCAGGCAGCAGCCATGGAGCACC
>JARQOD010000001.1:900454357-900494465 GCA_033576555.1 Oophaga sylvatica
AAAATTCACTTTAATTGAGGGGGGTGATCCCCGGCGGGGAAAAGTCGGGTTCACTTGTATGAGATTGGGCGATTCCCGGCGATGGAACAGGGTCACAGGTCGAGAGGCCCCCCCCTTTTTCCCGGTTCAGGGTGCCCCTGGTCGGGTAACCGCGGCGGGAGAAAAGCAGGGGGGGAAAAGGGGAAGGCCCGGTAAAAAGGACCCCCAGCCCTTTATAACTTATAACTTCGAGGACCCCCTAAGTGTTTGATTAAAAGAATTTTAATAAATGGCGCTGTGGCGTTTTTCCCCAAATTGGAGGGTTGTCTGGTCTTGGCTTAACGTGGGGTAGGGAGATGGTCGGGGGGGGGGTATTGGATCAAAGGGGAATGGGCCTTCCGGGCATGTGTGTGCGTACGGCTTAACAGATTGTGTGTGTGGTGGTACGGTGTATAAGGTGTGTTGTTGGGTGGTATGGCTTTTCAGTGTGTGTTTG
The DNA here is from genome assembly GCA_033576555.1 of Oophaga sylvatica. Lineage (NCBI taxonomy): Eukaryota > Metazoa > Chordata > Amphibia > Anura > Dendrobatidae > Oophaga > Oophaga sylvatica. Next base: position 900,454,833 of record JARQOD010000001.1, read on the forward strand.
TGTGTGTGGGGTGGTGCATATGGTGTTACTGTGTGTGGGGTTGTTGGTGCGCGGTGTTCCATGGGGGTTTCCCCCAAAATGGTGGTACCACCCAGTTTCCATATTGAGACCCCCTTCCTTTGGGGTGCCCCAATATGGCGGTCAGTGAATTTCCCACCGCTTGGAATTCTGGGATCCGAAAACATCTGAAGGGAAGGATGTGAAGACTTTAAAAAGGTAAGTATATATTATTATGGGGGATCGTGCGCTTATACTTTATTTTTTAAGGGTGTGTGGAAATTTTTAAGGTGTGGGGCAAAACGATTTAATGGGGGCATACAATATTTAAAAAGTGGGGACCCTTTTTTTTGGGGGGGGATCTTTTCAAATATTTTAAATTTTTTCCAAAAAAAAAAATTTCCCACACATCCATAACCCTTTTAATTAATTCTTACCCAAAACCCAAAAAAAAATCCAACTTCCCTTTTTAAAAAATTTTTCTTCCCTTTTTTCTCCCTCTTTTTTCAAACCTCATAAATCACTTTTTAAAAAACCTTTTTTTTTTTTCCCCCATTTTTTTAAACAAATCCCCCCATCCCAAAAACCCCCCCCCACAACCCCAAAAAAAAAAATTTTTAATATACCCCCCCAAAAAAAATAAATTTTTTTTTTTTAAAAACCTAAATTTTCCACTTAATAACACACCCTTATTAAAAATTTCCTCTTTTTTTATTATAAACCCTTTCCCCTTATTAACCCCCACCTCCTTTATATATTCCTCCCTATTAACTTTCCTTTCTTTTTTTATTTCGTCTCTTTAATATTTATTTTTTTTATTCACACGCCCCTTTTAAATAAAAAGTCCCCCTTTGTTATATAAAAGACTCTATGGGACATCTCCCAACGACCAAATTTCCCCCCTCCTCTATTGAAAAAAGCTTTCCCTGCTCCACCCAAGTCTTGCATTTAACTAACGAAGGACAGTATGTAATAAAAAAGGGCTATAAAAATCGATATTAAGGGACGTGCTGTACATAACAAAAGGGCATATGTAATGGGCGACAATATAAATATTAATAAAAGGAGACTATGTAAGATATATGCTGTGTGTGTGTGGTTTATTTATATATTTTTATATATATATTATATATTTATATATTTTAGGGAAAAAAATAAAAAAAGGCAAAACCCAAGAAATTAGCATTATTTATATAGTCACAAGGTGTTTTATGTAATCTGAAGACTTAATGTAGAAGAGAGACTTTTTTTACGTATCATGTTACTGGCTGTGTTTTGCTTTTAAATACACCATTGTTTAGGGCCGGAAAACTGTCCTCTGCATCCCGTCTAATATGGCCCCAGCACTGAAAGGACTGAAAGGCGGTTTCTATACAATGTCACAGAAAGCTGTGGTGTGGGCTGGATTAATCGATTAACAATGAGCTGTCCCCATCAGTGTTGGGTGTGGGACCGGGGGGTCCTTACCTGTCCCTAACATAGGGGGGGTCTAGCCGCCCTATTCCCAGGTATTCGAAGGTGTAAAAAAACCCATTAAAAAAGGGAGGTGTTCCAGCCAGCGTAGGATCATTTGTGTGTGGTCTTCTGTTCCTCTCTGTTGGGTAAACCTCTTGAATGAGCTCTGCTGTCCGCAGAAGAATAACTGGTTTGTCTAACTGCAACCCCGAAAACTAAGGATTTTTGTGGAACCCGGGGAAAAACCTCTTACCTGGTGCTGTCAGGTTCCATGGGTAACTTTACAAACTCAAAAAACAAAAAAACCCAAAACTTTTCCTTTTTCCCTTTTAAATATTCATTAAAAAACTTCCCAAAATTTTTTATCTAAAAAAAAAAAAAAACCCCAAATTTAAAAAAAATCAAAAAAACCCAAAATTTAAAACTTAATTTTAAAACATTTAACCCCCCTATTTACTCAAAATATCACTCAAATATAACAGGCACCTAATTTTCCAAAAAAAAACTGGGAAAATTTTTATCAATAAACCGGTATTCTTTTGTCCCCCCATTTCCATCCGGGTAGCCGGGCTCTTATACCACCCAATTCAGGGCCCCCTCATCCCCCCCCTGGTATAATAGCCTTCTATCCCCATTTGTTGCAGGCCTCCTCATCCCACCCTGGTTGCAGGCTCCTCTTCCCTATCCTGGTATGCAGGCTTTCCCCCCTATCAGGTATGCAGGGATCTTTATCCCCCCTGGTATACATTTTAAAAAAATTAAAAAAACCCCACCCAAACAAACCCATCCTGTGCCTTTGCAGTGGCTTCTTACAGTGCCAGCACGGCGGGGGATCATTCTGCTTAAGGGAATGAATATTCACTGCCCTCCATGCGTAAGGCAGTGGAGAGAAGTGATATTCATTTCTCTTTAGTAGTGGGCACAAGTGATAGCCCCGGTTGCTTTGACTATTGTGCCCGCTATTAAAAAGAGATGAATATTGACTGCCAGCACAGTGAACATTCATTTCTCTTTAGCAGCAGGCAGAACCTTTAGCTGCAGCAGCCGACTAGTAATGAGCGAACATGCTCGTCACTACTCGGTGCTCGCTAAAGCATCTCACTGCTCGAGATGCTCGGAGCTCGCCGAGTATTTCCGAGGCTATTCGTCAGGAGCTCGGGTCCCCGCCCTGAATGTTTGGTGTTCTTTAGAGAGCCAGTGAACAAGCAGGGATTGTCTGCCACACACTGTAATGCCACAGCCATGTTGGTTATGGCATTACAGTAATTGGTGGCCTCCATCTTCATCAGATCTATATCAGACCTGGGGCCGCAATGCTCGTGACAGCTTGCTCTGGAATCAGGCAGTGAAGGAGATTTGATGCTGATCTAGGGAGAGATTTTTTTTGTTGCATCATTAGTGTGGGTATACCATCTCTAATAGACATATCCATCTTAACAAAACAGTCCTTCTGAGGACTAATAAAGGTTTATAGATATCAGTTCTAGGCGGGCAGGCAGTGTATGTGGCAAACTTCATTGCATATAGCAAAAGGATCCATTGCAGTACTGTTTGCTGATGCTGCTGCTATTACAGATATTTATATACATGGCCCCAGGTATTAGGGGCCAGGAAATAATATATTTGGATCTTTTCTTAGAAAGAATCCAGAGCACACAATTTTTCTGATCCATTTGCTTGTTGGCACTGCATAACACAGCCAGATCCTTTCCATATTAAAATCCAGCTAGTTTAAACTGTGGTTTGTCCGTCACACGGATCACATATCAGTGCGCTCCAAATTGTGCCATTTCAGGCCTCAATATAACTTTTGCTGCTGTGTCTTAGTCAAGTTATTGACACCAGTTTTCTGAAAAAAAAAAAAAGGTTACCTACAGGCCAGATATTTCAAACTGTGATGTCATGATCCAGGTCAGGGTTTGTTTCTTGTTATTCTCTCCCTGGTCTGGTCATGCGGAGGTTAACTTTCTTGGCCTTGTTTGGGATCTGTTTGGCTATTTCAGCCTGCTGCTGCCTGCAGGCAGCGGTCAGTTATAGTTCCTGCCCCAGGCTTGAGTGGCTGACCCCGTTTACACCCTGATTTGTCCTCTGTCGTTTACTCAGTTCCCGTGCCTTCCCACTCCTGCTACTCCGTCGACTTAGTGTTTGCTTCCCGTGCTTTGACCTCTTGGTATTTGACCTGGCTTGTTCTCTTACCTGTTTGACTGACTCACGTCCCTGGCATCTCTGCTCCTGACTGACTCTGACTTCTCTGGCTTGTATCTGACCACGTGTATTGTTGTTTCCTCTGCTACTGCGTTTTCTGTCCATTACTGACCCAGCTCGTCTGACCACTAGTGAGGCCTGCTCTGCCGCTCTGTGGTGCTATGCGGTGTGTGCAACCTTTCTTCCCTCACCAGCACCCCTGGTGAAGGTTTGCGCGATACTGCACTGAGGCAGCCTGACATGTGGTTTGTCTGTCAAAAGGATCACAGAGTGTGCTTCAAAATTTGTGGCATTTCAGGCCTCAATTTACACATTTTGTTGGCAAGTGTCTTAGCCAAGTTATTGACACGGGTCAATAAGGTTATCTACAGGCCAGATATTTCAAACTGTGGATTGTCGCCACACTGATCACATATAAGTGTGCTCCAAATTCAGCCATTTGTAGTGAAGTGGAAAATATTGTCCTCCATTTAAAATGTGCAAGGCGCATGGCAAGGGATGGGGAACTTGATTGATGTGATGGTGCTTGCAGAGGCTGAGGCCGTGGGGAAGCTAAAATTGTGCCACAACAAACACCCACATCTTCTTGCCTGACATTCCTGTCCTATTTACTAGGGGACAGCCACAGCACACCACTATTGAACCCTGGGCAGTGTCAAAAGGTTGTTGGTTGGATAGCAGATAACGCTTCCAGTCACTTTACCACCACCACCCTATCTTCCACAAGGTCAATTCTCAGTAGCCGTGAGTCTGGACTGCATATTCCTCATCCTGATCCTCCTTCCTCCCACCATGCCGATTGCCCAGAGACAACTGATCCCACACTTTGACACTCTGAATAGCTGTTCACTTTTTCCATTTAAAGATTTGGCCTCTCACCCGGTCCACTTGAAGCAGGGCAAGAGAAGATCGCATGAAGCGATGCCCAAATATTTGAGCAGCCACGGTCCATGAATCCTAATGCTGGATGTGGGATTGCTCCGCCTCATGCTGGCTGTGGATAAGCTCTCTCCTCATGATGGCTGTGGGATAGCTCTCTCCTCATGCTGGTGTGTGATATCTCTATCCTCATGCTGGCTGTGGGATTGCTCTCTCCTCATGCTGGATGTTGGATTATTCTTGCTTCATGCTGGCTGTGGGATAGCTCTCTCCTCATGTGGATGTAGGATTGCTCTCACCTCATGCTGGCTGTGGGATAGCTCTCTCCTCATGCTAGCTGTGGAATTTCTCTCTCCTCATGCTGGCTGTTGGATAACTCTCTCCTTATGCTGGCTGTGGGATAGCTCTCTCTCATGCTAGCTGTGGGATTGCTCTCACCTCATGCTGGCTGTGGGATTGTTCTCTCCTCATGCTGGCTGTGGTGTAGCCACCCAGACATAAATATAAATAGTTTCAGATATGTTAATAAAGGACCTGCAAGCCTACCACTTGCTAGGGGTGATTCAGAAGTAAACGGCTGAACACAGTGCCCTCTTTCTATACTAATGTTACAACCAGGGCATATCCAGGGGGTGGCAGCCGGGGCATGTGCCCGGGCGCAGCCGGTAGGGGGGCGCAGTCGGGCCACCTAATGCTGCGGTACGCGTGTCTCCCCCACGGCTGCATGGCTGCAGTCGGCGGTTCCCTGTGGCGGCTGTAAAAGCTGACAGCCGGCGCATAGAAGCTGCCGCGTGCCGGCTCCCAGGGATCAATTGTACTGGCGTCTATACAGTGGAGTGGGGATGGGGGGTACTTTATGTGGGGGGATTTGTAGTGGGGATGGGGGTTCTTTATGTATGGGGGATTTGGAGTGGGGATGGGGGTTCTTTATGTATGGGGGGTGTGGTTGTAGTGACCCATGCTGCAGCTAGGGGACGCTGTATATGCTCCTCTAGATATGCAGGGAGGCGTAATTTGGATGGAAGACAGTCCCCGGCATTGTTGTGAATGGCAGGTATGTGTCGCAGAGCTCCTCTGCGCTGTAAGCCAGTAATGTTGTTCTGGGACTTGTAGTCCTACAAGAGTTCTGTTTATTTTCTAGGGTGGCTTACAGGGTTAGCCAGAGAGCTGGGTGGGACTGGCTAACCACACATACACCGCCCACTTTATGGTTATGTGTTTTAGGACCTGTGATGAGGTCATGAACATATACCAGACCATTGCTCCATACCTCACCTGTGGGAGTGTCTACAGGTATGTAAGGAAGTGTTTGGCACATGGTGGGAAGAGTCTGTGTAGAGGGTGTTGAGACTGAGTCTGTGTGGAGTGTTGGGAGACTGTCAGGCTGGACAGAGCTCCCATATTTTCCAGGCTGGATGTTGCACACACTGGGGAAGCAGTCCTGGCGAGTCTGAGCCAGAAAGGAAAGACGGTCTTGAAAACCGTGAGATATACGGATCGGGGTCCGTGAGAGATGTATTGGACGCCTCTGAGGTGAAGAGGTGTCCGAGAACCTGCGACACCAACAGGTAACGGACAGGGGTCCGTGTGGTACTGACAGGGGTCAGCAAGACTGTGTTTTGTGTAATTTCTGCTGCATACTGGTGAAGAATAAACCAAATGGACTGTTGTTTTAACCCTGAGCGTGCCAGTGTTTGCCTCTAAGACCAGCAAAGCGAGTGATCCCCGTCCACAGGCAGTGTGGAACATCACAGGGGATTTGGAGTGGGGATGGGGGGTTCTTTATGTATGGGGGCATTTGGAGTGGGGATGGGGGGTTCTTTATGTATGGGGGCATTTGGAGTGGGGATGGGGGGTTCTTTATGTGTGTGGGGATTTGAAGTAGGATGGGGGGTACTTTATGTGGGGGGATTTAGAGTAGGGATGGGGGGTACTTTATGTGGGGGGATTTGGAGTGGGGATGGGGGTACTTTATGTGGGGGGGATTTGGAGTGGGGATGGGGGTTATTTTATGTGTGGGAGGATTTGGAGTGGAGATGGGGTTATTTTATGTGGGGGATTTGGAGTGTGGATGGGGGGTTATTTTATGTGTGGGGGGATTTGGAGTGGGGATGGGGGGGTTATTTTATGTGTGGGGGATTTGCAGTGGGAATGGGGGTACTTAATGTGTGTGGGGGATTTGGAGTGGGGATTTGGAGTGGGATGGGGTACTTAATGTGTGGGGGATTTGGAGTGGGGATGGGGGTACTTAATGTGTGTGGGGGATGGGGGGTACTTAATGTGTGTGGGGGATTTGGTGTGGGAATGGGGTACTTAATGTGTGTGGGGGATTTGGAGTGGGGATGGGGTACTTAATATGTGTGGGGGATTTGGAGTGGTAATAGGGGGTACTTAATGAGTGTGGGGGATTTGGCATGGGGATGGGGGATTTGAAGTGGGGATGGGGGGATTTAATGTGTGTGGGGGGATTTGAGGACACTGAAGAGTGTATGAGGGCATGTATGGGAGGGGGGGGAACAGTATGGTGATGGGGTGGGTAGACAGTATGGGAGGAGGTGAATTTATGTAGACACAGTATGGGGAGTGAGGGTGATGGGTTGTGTGCAGACACAGTATGGGGAGTCAGGGGTATGTGTGAGCAGACAGTATAGAGAGTGAGGGGGTAAATATATGAGGATACAGTATGGTGAACAGGGGGGATGTGAGAGGAGACAGTATGAGGAGGGAGGGGAATAGTGTGAGGCCACAGTATATTGCAGATATTTTTATTTAGGAGCATTATAATGACTCTTCTGTCTTTAAGGGCGTCGTGTGGAGATTTGCTGCAGAAGACCAGAGAAGATGGAAGTCTGCAGAGACGGCTGTGGATGAGAAAACTCATCATGGGGTCTGGACAAGAAGAAGAAAAGAAGGAGACGACGCCATCTATAAGGTACCTGAATGTAAATATTATTTGTTAAATTGACTAATTCTCATGTCTTTATTTATGCTAGGAGCATTAAAGGGGTTCTCTAGGTCTGTTCTGAGTCTGCAGTCATTCTATGTGACTGCAGACTTCTGAATTCTCACAGTGCTCACTGCACTCTCTTAGGATTCTCTTGTGCCGGCGATTTACATATGTGCAGTCAGATGCTGACTAGACATGTGTGGCCTCACTCAATGAAAATGAACGGAGTGAGGCCGGGCACGTCTAGTCGGAATGTGGCCAGAAGTATATAAATCACATGCTTGTACTGACATGACCGTGTACTCTTGCCACCGGTAAGGGAGAACCTAAAAGTGTGCAGTGCATTAGTTGTGAGGATTCAGAAGCTGCAATGCCAGGATTCAGCTTTGCAGGTTCCAGTAGTCATCACATGGACACTTCACTCATATGCGATTTTCATACTTATGGTCCTGTGACAACGAGCTTCTCTTCCTGCTTGTCTCAGTTTTCACTGAACATTGAGAGCATTTGGGAGAGCAGCTCGTCGGTACATGACTAAGGCTGGTTTCACACTAGCGCTTTATCGCGCAGTGCATCGTGCGCTATCGGTCCCATGCGCAATGGTCCCCTATCTTTAACATGGCGGGCGCAGGGTCTAGCGCTTGCATGCATTCTTTAGCGTTTTCGTGCGCTGCTCATTTTCCGTTTGTGCGCCCAGATGCGCTAGACGCTACATGTTGCATTTTTTGTTCCGCCCAACCGCGTTAAAAAGCGCGTGCGCATGTTATGCGCAAAAATTAAGATTACAGTCTATGGGGCGCTGGCCTGGCATGGCTGTGCACTCGTCAGCGCTTTTGCGCGCATGCGATTTTTAAGTAAACAATGTCTAGATACTTGTTTAAACCACCCCCTACACAAGAAACATTGTTTGTGAGGAGTGTAGATAAAAGAAGGTGTCTGCAGACACTACTCTTCAGACTGCCTGGAAGACACAGCCTGGAAGACACTAGAAAATTTGGATCCAAGGTGCATCACCAAGAATGTGAGTATTCTTAACCAAATGACTGCCTGTCCTTTCAAATGTAATATGTACTAATGCTTTGTATTTTTTTTTTTGCAGCATGTCTTCTTCTGGATCACAGTATTCCCCATCCCGGCAAGAACTGGCCCAAGCAGAGCGTGATGTGAGTATCTTCCTGCCTTTGGGTAAGTATAGCTACCTCATCTACAAATGTGTAGTTTTTTTTTTTTCTTTTTCAGACATCATCGTCGGACACGGCAATTGTGTCCGAACAGCGGGAACAGTCGCAGCCAAGACAAGTCCCAGTGGTGAGACTTAATGTAAGTATATAGTCTTTGAATGTCCCTTTTTTTTGTTTTACATTTATTTTTCTCTTCCTTTTTTCTGTCCTGTTTTTCATCTTCTATCTTGCTTCTTTTCTGTCTCGCGTTTAGTAAGTATTTCCATGCTCTGTGATGCCGCAATGACTATTGTTCATGATGATACTGTTGTGTTTCCTGCTAGATATATTCTAGCAGGAAACACAACAGTGTCATCTGGATTAACAGTTACTGCACTGTGTATTGTATTGCTTTTTTATGCTGCATACATCTTGTTACTGATGGCACTGTTGTGTTTCCTGCTAGATATATTCTAGCAGGAAACACAACAGTGTCATCTGGATCAACAGTGACTGCACTGTGTATTGTATTGCTTTTTTATGCGGCATTGACTCTTGTTACTGATGGCACTGTTGGTTTCCTGCTAGATATATTCTAGCAGGAAACACAACAGTGTCATCTGGATCAACAGTGACTGCACTGTGTATTGCATTCCTTTTTTATGCGGCATTGACTCTTGTTACTGATGGACTGTTGGTGTTTCCTGCTAGATATATTCTAGCAGGAAACACAACAGTGTCATCTGGATCAACAGTGACTGCATTGTGTATTTAATTCTTTTGGGATGCCGCATTGACTCTTGTTACTGATGGCACTGTTGTGTTTCCTGCTAGATATATTCTAGCAGAAAACACAAGTGTCATCTGGATCAACAGTGACTCACTGTGTATTGTATTGCTTTTGTTATGCGCATTGACTCTTGTTACTGATGGCACTGTTGGGTTTCCTGCTAGATATATTCTAGCAGGAAACACAACAGTGTCATCTGGATCAACAGTGACTGCATTGGTATTTAATTATTTTGGGATGCCGCATTGACTCTTGTTACTGATGGCACTGTTGTGTTTCGCTAGATATATTCTAGCAGAAACACAAAGTGGCATCTGGATCAACAGTGACTGCACTGAGTATGTATTGCTTTTTTATGCGCATTGACTCTGTTAACTCATGGCACTGTTGGTTTCGATGCACTGTTGTGTTTCCTGCTAGATGATTCTGCAGAAACACAACGTGTCATCTGGATCAACATGACTGCATTGTGTATTTAATTCTTTTGGGATGCCGCATTAACTCTTGTTACTGATGGCACTGTTGTGTTTCCTGCTAGATATATTCTAGCAGGAAACATAAGAGTGTCATCTGGATCAACAGTGACTGCACTGTGTATTGTATTGCTTTTTTATGCGGCATTGACTCTTGTTACTGATGGCACTGTTGGGTTTCCTGCTAGATGTATTCTAGCAGGAAACCCAACAGTGTCATCTGGATCAACAGTGACTGCATTGTGTATTTAATTCTTTTGGGATGCCGCATTGACTGTTTGCCATGTTCACTCAGGTGTGTGTGATGAGACAGATTTTGCCCTGAGTGCATTGTATAATTTTTTTTTTTTCCAACAGTGAACAAAGTCCGCACACGTTGGCGCTCGATGAAGGACCACTTCAACACTGATGTTCGTGCTGAGGGACAGGTTCGCAGTGGTTCAGCGGCAAGGACTAGAAGAAAATATATTATCGCGAGTTGGCGTTCCTGAGACCGGTCCTTGCCAGCAGAGCGTAAGTTTTTTTTTTTTTTTTTTTTAATCAGTGCTTTTCTATTCCACAGCTGATGCTTCTTGTAAATGCATGATAGTAATGTTTTTCTTTTCTTTCCACAGCACCTGGAGCAGCACCATGCAGCCTGTCCCTGAAGCGGTCCTTCCTCGGACGACCTTGAACCCGTCCCAGCCATCCGATAGCCAGGAAGCAACTTGCAGGTCAGCAACACGGATAGCTGGTGATCAGGAAGCTGGTCAATCAGGTGTTCCCCTGTCCCAGGTCTCTGCCACTGGTTATGCCGGCACTTCCCGACAGCGGCAGAGGGCCTTGGACAGGAATGTCATGCCAAAGTTCATGCACTTGAGCGAGGCCTTTCATGCCAGTCTCAATTCGCTGTCAGACAGAGTGGAAAGCGTTTTTTCACTCATGGAATGCGGTTTTACCCACATGGAACAGCGCTTCCACTCTGTCGACCAGCACCTTGACCGACTGGAGGCCGACCTCAACAGACCAACGCACCATTTTTTCAGTAAAATTGAATGGGGCATGGCGGAACACCTTACTCCTGAGCAACAGCTGAGTGTGTTGCAGGCCTGCAACACTGCTTACTTGCAGGCTATGCAACAGAATCGGTACGTGCAGCAGTCAGTGATTGCATTTCCAACTGTGCCACCACTGACTCGCCACACCTCACTACCGACTTCTGCTGCATACCACTGCACAGCCACCTGCTTTCCGAGCCAAGCTGGACACCACTACACCACCACAAGTCCGAGTGCTGCTGGACACTCCACCATCACCACCACCATGGCAAGCGCTGCTCCTGTCTGGAGCACCACCAACACAGACACCGGTACACGTTCTTGGAGTACCGCCACTACAGCACCTGCTTGGGCCACCGCCACCTATTCTCCTGTACGGAGCACCGCCACCACTCCTCATCTTTCTTGGATCACCGCCACCATTCCTCACCATTTTAGGAGCACCCCCACCACTTCTCCTCCTATGAGGACCGTCACCATTTCTCCTCGGAGCAACGCCACCAGTTCTCCTCCTATGAGCACCACCACCACTTCTCCTCCTCAGAGCACCGCCACCACTTCTTCTCCTTCTAGGAGCACCGATACCGCCACCACAGAGCATCACAGGGGTGACAGACATTCCCTTCTTTTACGCATCAAGGCCACGGTCCATCAGCTCAAGGCGGTCGAGCAATGTAAGGCGGTCACACGGTGGAAGTCGGTCCATGCAGGAGACTCCTGCCCCAAAGAAGACAAAAAAGCAAAATACTTTGTTTTTCCATCCCCCCTCTCCTCCTAATGTGTCTCACCTTGCCTCTAGTTCCATCCCTGATCTCCCTTCCCCCACTACTTTCGTCGCCCCTTCCCCTAGAACCCCTTCCTCGCTTTCCAGCCATTCCTCGTCTCTCCACACCCCCAAAGTATCCCAATCTTCCCCCAAACATCCTTCACAATAAAAATTAATTTTTTGGTTTGTTTTAAATAAATGTGCAATTCTGCTTTCACAAAATACTGTTTGATTAATGTGTCTTTCGCCTCCTACACACACTGTGCCTTACACTTTGCGTTTTTGACAAAACATAACTCCAGGAGTGACACATGTTTCTTGTGTTATTCCTGGAGATATGTGTTGTCAAAAACACAAATATATGACTTGTATTTTCCCCACCAGTCTCTTCAGTCTGCTAATATTGCACATATTGAATAGAGGATGGTGTTGTGTGCAAGGCATATCTATTGTTACCTTGCCAGGTATCATAAAAAGTTAATTGAGTATGGTGTGTTTTAACCATCATTTAACTATTTGTGATACAAGGCCAGGGATTCTAGATATACCTTGTAATTAACCACATCCTCTATTCAGTGCGTGCTGAATAAGCTGAGGAGATGATGGTGAAAATACACGTTATATGTACAATACCCTGGCCTTGTATCATTACTATCACACCTGGCCAGGTGAATACACATGAGTTTTAACCTGCAGCTTTGCTTCAGTCTGCATATATTTCAAGCATACTGTAGCAGTGCTGCAGTTTATAACTCATACAGTATGTGTATTCTCCTGCCCATGTGTGATAACATTCTGAAGTGAGGATGCGTTAGTTTGGGCGTCCTCACTTCAGCATGACACTAGGCCTGGGGATTGTAGAAGTTGCATAAACTTTATTATCTCTCCAGTCTGCATTCAAAATCAAGCCACAGTGATGATACTACAAATAATATTTATAGTCACATGGTCAGGTGTAATAAAGAGTGACGGATGCTAGTGCATCCCCAAATCACTATTTGTAACATCAGGCCAGGTGACACAAATATTAGTTGTTTTATCTCCACCGTCACTGCAAATTGAACCCAAACTGTAGAAATGATAAAGGTCATACAACTTGTGTGTGTGTGTATGTATAGTCACCTGGTCAGGATTACTAGTAAATTCATGATGCACAAAAAACACAGCATCATGAATTCACTGGTAAACCTGGCCAGTTGATTATTGTGTTTGAGTGTAAAAACACAGACTGCACTCGGTACAGGTATCAAAACAGTATTTTATTAACATACACACAAGAAACATTTTTACACCATTTGATCTTGCCATTCCACTTGTCCTACATCTGAGATGAAGTAGGCCGCAAATTGGTCCCTCATTTGGCAAACTTCAACGGATGACCTGAGAGGGTGCTGAGTGAATTCAGGCAATGGGTTAGGAGCTGCATCATCGAGTTCAAAGTTCAGGTGCTCTTTAGCCATCACAAAATTATGTAGAACCACACAGGCCTTCAACACCTCATCCACTGTTTCCAGTTTCAGATTAATGGCTGTGCTGAGAATTCGCCATCTGGAAACAAGTATACCAAAGGCACACTCTGCAGTTCTTCTGGCCCTGGTCAGCCTGTAATTAAAAATTTTTTTGGTGTGGTCCAAGTCCCGGCTGAAGTAGGGTTTGAGCAAGTGTTGGCACAGCTGGAATGCCTCATCACCAACCATGACAAATGGCTGTGGTGGACCTTCGGTGTTGGGAAGAGGCCATGGCATGGGGAAATTGAAATGGTTGCAATACAACCTCCGGCCCATGTCCGAGTTCTTAAAAGCTCGGGAGTCATTCCCACGGCCAAATGACCCAATGTCCACTGCAACAAACATACAGTCTGCATCCGCAATGGCCTGAGTACTGTAGAGAAGTACTTTTTGTAGTTGTAGCACTCCAAGCCTGTACTTTTGGGTTTGATTATACGGATGTGTTTCCCATCAACCGCTCCCAAACAGTTGGGAAATTGCAGACTGTCCAGAATTTTTTGGCTATTTCCATCCACTTTTCGGTGGGCAGGGGCATAAAATCTGGACAAAGAACATTCCACAGAGCCCCGCAGGTGTCCACAACAATTCCTGACGAGGTGGTGATTCCAATCCGGTACTGGAAGTGGAATGAAGATAGGGTCTCTCCAGTAGCCAGGAATCTGCGAAACATAGAAAGAACAAAAATATATATTATTGTATATAGTTTTTAAAACATTAAAAGAAAAAAATATATTAGTACATGGCATAAAAATAATTCTGCAGGTCTTTGTTTACTACATGGCAGAACAATAATTCTGCCAGCTTTGGAATAGTACATGGCAGAACAATAAAATTTTGCAGGCAGTGGTTTAGAAATATTACGTACCGTAAGGTGACCAGGAGCCGTTCCTCCTGAGGAATCGCACAACGGAGCTGTGCGTCCTGTCTCCGGATGAATTCTTGGACATGACCAAGCAAATCCCTGAAGGTTTCTTGGGACATGTGTCAGAGACACCGCACTGCACTTGATCACTGAGCCAGTGCGTGTGTCCTGAGTGAACAAACTGTGCACAACGATACCTGTATAGTAGAACCGCAGCAGAGGAGACTTGTGTTTCTGAGGACACAGGACCTTCCGCACCATGTGACTGCCAAGGGGCGGAGCCAGCCACACGTCTCTCAGAGCAGTATCAGGTAGAGAATGTTTCAGGCCGAAGGACCTGCAGGCACGTGACTGCCTGGGGGCGTGGCCTAAGCTTCAGAAATCTAGGAGGTAAAGGAAAACTCCTAGAAGGGTAACTACGAAATAAAGTTACCAAGGGGCATAGACAGAATGGATGGTCAGGATAGCCAGGTCATACACATAGAGGGCGACGAAGTACAAAAGGAGCAGGCAGAGAATAACCAGAACACAGCCAAGGGGTCATACACAGACAGAGCAACGCAGTACAAAAGGGACAGGCAAAACTCGTAACAGGTACACAGCCAAATCAGAACCAAGCAAGCATAAAATGTAGCACAGGCACAAAGCACTGGCACAAGCACAGGGTCAGACACACTCAGCCAAAGGTCAGAGTATAAACGACAAAGGCTGGCTTCACAGTGAGGCTATAAAAAGCCTCCCAGGACCCAGAAAGATGCCAACCAAGTTAACCCCGCGACTACCTGATCCAAGAACCCAGTAAACCATGACAGTACCCTCTTCTTAATGGGGGGCCTCTGGACCCCCAGGTTTCCCAGGATTCCGAGCATGGAATGCCCGAACCAGACGGTCAGCGTGTACCGATCTGGCCGGCACCCAAGACTGGTCCTCTGGACCGTACCCCCTCCAATGCACCAGGTACTGTAAGGACCCCCGAGACCGCCGGGAGTCTACAATATGTTGTACCTCAAATTCCATGTGCCCATCAACCAAGACTGGGGAGGGAACAGCAGCTGGTTCTTCTACTACCGATCCAAGGGTTTTAGCAAGGATCTATGGAATACGTTATGGAGTTTCAAAGCGGGGGGAGGCGAAGGCGATACACCACAGGGTTAATTACCTCAATGATCTCATAGGGACCTATGAACTTGGGCCCCAGTTTGGCGGAGGGTAGACGAAGACTTATGTTTCGCTAGGAGAGCCACACCTTGTCCCCACACTGCAACACCTGAGCAGGGTTCCTTTTTTATCTGCAAAACGCTTATAAGTCTCCTGAGCCCTGAACATATTCAACCGAACTTTTGACCACAGATCCCTGATTCGGTTAACACAGTCCTCAGCTCCTGGACAGCCCGAATCTAAACGTGAGAATTCACCAAAATGAGGGTTCAAACCATAATTAATAAAAAACGGTGACCTACCGGTAGATTGATTGGTACGGTTGTTGAAGGCGAACTCCGCTAACGGTAGGGCATCACACCAGTCGCTTTGCAGAGTAGAAACCAAAGATCGAAGAATTTGTTCAAGCGACTGGTTGGTGCGCTCCGTCTGCCCATTACTCTCTGGTGGTAGCCTGAGGAAAAGGACAAAGATATCCCCAACCTTTTGCAAAAAGCCCGCCAAAACTTGGCCACAAATTGTGCCCCCCTGTCAGATACAATATTCATAGGCACCCCATGTAACCGCACAATCTGTGCGAGGAAATGCTTAGCGAGAGTCTCTGCAGTAGGTAGACTTGCCATAGGTACAAAATGTGCTAACTTAGAAAACCTGTCCACAACTACCCAGATAACCGTGTTACCCCGAGAAGAAGGAAGGTTGGTAATGAAGTCCATGGACAAGTGGGTCCATGGCCTTCCTGGAATTGGCAAAGGCACCAATTCCCCGGCCGGCCGGCAATGAGAGCTCTTAGAACGAGCGCATACCCCACACGCAGCGACATGCTTTTAATATCTGAAGCCATCAAAGGCCACCAAAAAACTCTAGCCACTGCCTCTCGTGTGGCAGAAATGCCTGGGTGAGCACTCAGTTTTGAACCATGGAACTCCCGCAGGAGCCTGGTGCGTAACTGCTGAGGAACAAACAATTTGTTTTCAGGTTTGGACCTTGGAGCTAAAGATTGAGCCCCACAATCTCCCGCTCCATTCCGACGACACTTCAGCTATAACGACATTGGGTTGAAGAATGGGGGATGCGGGTCAGGGGCGGAAAGCGGCTCAAAACTACGTGATAAAGCATCAGCTTTCACGTTTTTAGACCCTGGGCGAAAAGTTATAGAAAATTGAAATCTGGAAAAAAAAAGTGACCAACGGGCTTGCCTAGGAGTCAGTCTTTTAGCAGATTTGATATACTCTAGGTTTTTGTGGTCGGTAATGACTGTGATGGGGTGAGCCGCCCCCTCCAAAAAATGCCTCCATTCCTCGAACGCCAATTTGATTGCTAAGAGTTCTCTATTACCAACGTCATAATTTCTCTCAGCCTGAGAAAATTTTTTCGAGAAATAGGCACAAGGTTTGAGGTTAGTCAGAGAAGTAGGTCCCTGTGACAACACTGCCCCCACCCCAACCTCCGAAGCATCAACTTCAACCACAAACGGCTTGGATGAGTCAGGTTGAACCAGAACAGGAGCGGATGTGAAACAATTTTTCAAAGTTAAAAAAGATTGTTTGGCCGACGGGGACCAGTTCCTAACATCTGCCCCTTTACGTGTGAGATCCTTGAGGGGTTTCACAATCTGAGAAAAACCCTTGATAAACCTGCGATAGTAATTCGCGAATCCCAAGAAGCGCTGGAGTCCTCTAAGGTCCCGAGGCTGGACCCACTCCATAATGGCTTGCACCTTCTTGGGATCCATACGAAACCCCTGTGGAGAGATTATGAGACCCAAAAATGATAGCTCCTGAACAAAGAAAGAACATTTCTCCAGCTTACCAAATAAATGATTTTCCCTGAGTCTTTGAAACACAGTTTTAACATGTGATAAATGTGAATGTCTGTCAGCGGAATATATCAGTATATCATCCAAATAGATCACAACAAAACGGCCAATGAGGTCCGAAAAAACTACATTAATGAAATTTTGAAACACAGCTGGAGCATTGGTGAGACCAAAAGGCATGACGAGATTCTCAAATAACCCCTCAGTAGTAAGAAAAGCAGTTTTCCACTCATCCCCTTCCCGTACTCTTATCAAATTATAAGCCCCCCTGAGGTCCAATTTTGAAAACCACTTGGCCCCAGAGAGCTGGTTCAGAGATCAGGAATCAGAGGCAGGGGGTATGTATTCCTGACTGTGATTTTATTAAGTTCTCGAAAGTCGAGGCAGGGACGTAGACCGCCATCCTTCTTTTTAACAAAGAAGAACCCCGCAGCTACTGGGGACACTGAGGGCCTTATATGCCCTTTGCGAAGACTTTCAGCGATGTATTGCTTCATAGCCAGGCGCTCCGGGCCTGACAAATTAAACAGACGGGCCTTGGGCTGGCTCCCGGGACAAGATCAATAGCACAGTCAAATGATCTATGCGGGGGCAGAGCCTCAGCCTCACTTTCAGAGAACACGTCCTCAAAGTCTTTCAGGTACTCCGGAATACCCTCCAGACCAACAGAAGACACTGAGACAGGTTTTGCAAGTTTCATACAATAAACAGGTTTATGGCAACAGTCGACACATTGGGATCCCCATTTAATAATCTCCCCTGATTCCCAGTCAATCACCAGGTTGTGGCGTTGAAGCCATGGCATACCCAGCACTAGCCCTGTGGGCAATTTGTCCATGACAAAACATTCCATGTCTTCCTTGTGGGAAGAACCGACCTGCAAAGAAAACCTTTTGGAAACATAAAGAATCCCTGTTCGGGTAAGAGGGGAAGAGTCGATAGCAACAATTTTAAGGGGTGTCTCCAGCCTGACTGTCCCTATCTTATGTTGGGAGACGACACAGGAACTGATCAGATTGAGAGATGAACCACTGTCCACCAATGCTGTCGAGAAAAAACGATAGTTGTCTACCAATAGTTCCACCTTTAATACGACTTTCGAACATGAGGAAAATAGTACCTGAAGGTCTGGGCAGCCTCCTCGACCGCTACCCAGACCTAGTAGTTTTCCGCCGTCTTAGATGACGGACAGGTGGGACAATCTTTTCTCCAATGTCCGGACTCTCCACAATAGAAACAGAGTTGTTTCTCCCGGCGATGTCTTCTCTCCTTCTCTTTTAGCGAGGTGGTACCAATGTCCATGACCTCAGTAGTGGCTCCAGTCTCTTTGCTGCCAGCAAACAGTGAGGTTTCACACTGCATGATACCCCTGGCGCGTAGCCTGCGGTCCATTCGTACGGCCTGGGTTATGGCGTCCTCCAAAGTATCAGGTGGAGGATGAAGGGTAAGGGCGTCTTGGAGACGTTCAGACAGGCCTCTGCGGAATAGCCCTCGAAGGGCGGCATCATTCCAGGAGACCTCCGCTGCCCAACGTCGGAACTCCGAACAGAACCACTCGGCTGAATGTTTACCCTGACGAACACTCATTACCATGTCCTCAGCCATATGGACCCTGTCAGGCTCATCATAGATGCGGCCCAGGGCATGAAAAAACATATCAACAGTCATCCTCTCAGGAGCAGAAGGAGAGAGAGAAAAAGCCCAGGCTTGTGGGGCCCCCGAAGTAGGGAAATAATGACCCCCACCTCTGGAACTCATCCCCAGAAGAGCGAGGCCTCAGGGAGAAAAAAAGTTTACACCCCTCCCTGAAGGCTCTGAACTCATTTTTATCCCCTGAGAAGTAATCGGATAGTTTAACTGGAGATTCAGGACATACCAATGACACATCCTTACCACCTGTACCCAGAGACCCCGCAGCGACAGCCCCCTGTACGGTATCTACCAGCTGCTGCTGGGTCTGAGCCATCATGCGCTGCTCAACATTCAACTCCTGGAACCTTTGCGTCAGATGTTTCACCTGACCTGCTAACACCTGCATGGGATCCATGGGGATAACACTCCTAAATCTCCCCCTCAGAAAAAAAAATGTAACGGTCGTTTATAATGTCAGGGACACCGCACTGCACTTGCTCACTGAGCCAGTGCGTGTGTCCTGAGTGAACAAACTGTGCACAACGATACCTGTATAGTAGAACCGCAGCAGAGGAGACGTGTGTTTCTGAGGACACAGGACCTTCCGCACCATGTGACTGCCAAGGGGCGGAGCCAGCCACACGTCTCTCAGAGCAGTATCAGGTAGAGAATGTTTCAGGCCGAAGGACCTGCAGGCACGTGACTGCCTGGGGGCGTGGCCTAAGCTCCAGAGATCTAGGAGGTAAAGGAAAACTCCTAGAAGGGTAACTACGAAATAAAGTTACCAAGGGGCATAGACAGAATGGATGGTCAGGATAGCCAGGTCATACACATAGAGGGCGACGAAGTACAAAAGGAGCAGGCAGAGAATAACCAGAACACAGCCAAGGGGTCATACACAGACAGAGCAACGCAGTACAAAAGGGACAGGCAAAACTCGTAACAGGGACACAGCCAAATCAGAACCAAGCAAGCATAAAATGTAGCACAGGCACAAAGCACTGGCACAAGCACAGGGTCAGACACACTCAGCCAAAGGTCAGAGTATAAACGACAAAGGCTGGCTTCACAGTGAGGCTATAAAAAGCCTCCCAGGACCCAGAAAGAGGCCAACCAAGTTAACCCGCGGACTACCTGATCCAAGAACCCAGTAAACCATGACAACATGCGGGTATAGTCACTAAATTTCTCCGGGTTTGCCTGGAGCTCGCTATAGAGTGTGTTGTACGCTCCACAGCTCTCCCGGAGTTCAACTATGGATGTATCCACAAACGCCGCTGCTGCTGTCTTCGCTGTCTCTCTCTCTCCCTTTGTTGATGGAAAGCAACTGCATAAGCCTGAGCCATTGCGATGTCCAGATCCAAGTTAAAGTGAAAACTCTTCCAGCGCAGATCCATGTTCACAAAGGAAAATGCAAGCAAATGTGAAGAATTCGGCTGTAAACAGGCTCTATATAAAGATTTCCCATAACACGCCCACTGGTGTCCCATTGGTGGAGTCTGTTACAAGAATTTTGCAAGGATTTTCCCTCCTTTGAAATGTGACACCTAGACAACCCATAAGCATAAAAAACGCAAACGCATGCAAAAACGCTTAAAATCGCATACAAACACTGCGTTTTTTGGTCGTAATTCGCTGATGCGACAAAATATTGCAGCGTTTGCACGCGTTTTTTCCATGCGTTTGATGTGCACTCGAAACGCAGCGCAAAACGGTGCAACTGTCAAAGTAGCCTAAGTGTGCAAATCGCATGTGTGCTTGGGGGGGGCGCCGAACCGAATTCTTGCCCCGGGTGCCAGAAAGCCTAGATACACCTCTGGTTACAACTGCCATAAACAAGTTGCTTTATTGTATAAGCAACCACTAACCAGTATAAAAAATTAAGTTCTTGTTTGCCAAAGGTGACCCCTACCTCTAATATTCAAAAGTCATTTCAGTCTCTGTAAAAGAAATGTAATTAATTTTTAGAGGACTAATAATATTGCATGTTTAGCACTCTTGCTAAATTGACTGGAACAGAATTTTGTAGTAAGCATACAAGGGAATATGTGTCGCTGAACTGAGCATGTCCTATTTTGTCTATATATTAAACTATTGCTCCAGGCCATCTTGTTTGGAATATACAGTACAAATCACTTTCAGCACATAATTACTTTTTTCGAAGTTGTTATTGCTACAGCAAGACTGATCTTTCTTGATGATCATTGTTCCTTCAAGCAATACACTACCTAAATATAACTTGGAACACTGTACCTTTAATGATTCTTTTATAGCTTGTTATTTTTATTACCTCTGACTAGTTTGATTCCCTAGTATTGACCGACCATGTTCTATTTGTCACTATACCTTTGTCTTCACTTCTATAAACAGATGCTGACACCTAGCTGGATGTACAGTCATGGCCAAAAGTTTTAAAATTGACACCCATTATGGCTTTCACAAAATTGTTGGTTCTGTATTTTAGATCGTTTAGTTAATGTTTCTAAAGGTTAATGAAGTACTGAATATTTCTGGTGCATTTGGGAACAGTGGAGAGTTGCCACGAGTCAAGCTTCTTGAAGGAATCGCCAAACCTGATGATGCGTAAATCTTTATGGTTATTCCACAGGAATTCATTTTGTTCAACATGGAAAAGGAGATTACCCATATGGTGTGAAGCAATATGTGCTATATGTTTGCAGACTTGCCAGGGGAAAAGACAAACGTTACATGCGGAAAATGCAAGCTTGTGATTGTGTTTTAAGAAAAGGCGCAAAGTCTTCAGGAGAGAATAGCTACACCGAAGCTCATCAAAGAAAATGAGGATTTCCTTGACAGAGCAGAAGAATCTCTTCAGAATGTTGCAAGAGAAGAACGTTTCAGCATTCCTGCAGAAGCTAATGACAAAGCAGAAATAACTACTCATAATGTTCGAAGACATACACCTTTCAATGTACCTGCAGAAGTGGAGAAATGGAAGCATGTGACCCAGAAAAGCAGGAAGATGAGGAGGCAGTTAGCACCCATACTGCTGAAGAACTGCTACCAGGCCCTCACGCAGGACAACTATGAAGATGTACTTCAAAAAAGTGCTTTGATCACAAACAACACTCCAGTAAGAAATCAGAAGCCACTAGAGAAGAGAAAAAGAAGCGCTGTGGTAAAGAAAAAAAGGAGAGTGGTGATCATGGGGGTTGTCTACTGGGAGAAACAGAAGTTGCTATCTGCTGAACAGACATTACCTCAGGAGAAGTGTGCTGTCCTCTAAGTGCCATAATCAAAGATATGTCTGATAGGGTATTAAGATTCTTCAGTGCTACAGATGACTACGCATGCCCATTAATACACGTAGGCATGGGCGTACCAAGGATCAAAACTAGGGGGGGCAAGCCAATGTCACATCTTATACAGGTTACATCATATACACTGTACATTCTACTGCATATTAGGTATGGAGCATTAGAACTGTTGTATATTGTATAATACAGCAGTGTATGCAACACTACGCTGTATATACCATATATTATACATGGCACACTCACCTCTATACAAAGAATAAGAGGTATTATAACCTGTATATGAAAAGTATAATACAGCAGTGTATATACACTCTATATACCGCACACGATGTGTATGACCCTGTATACACCATATACTACACTCTATATACCGCACACGATGGGTATGACCCTGTATACACCATATACTAAACTCTTATTTTGAAGTAAAAAAATAAAAATAAACAGGAACAAATACAATACTTAAAATAAAGAACAAGTAAAGTTAAAAATCAACAAACTTACTGGTATTTCAATGGGAACTATGGGTCTGCTTTTGGCTAATGAGATGGTCAATGTTCGGTTCCATATTTGTCACAAGTGAAGCAATTTTTCTCTTTCTTGATATCATTATTTCCTAGGGATTCCAAATTGCTATTAGTAAAATACCAATATATATACAGCTCTACAAAAACAATATACCAGCAATAAAACTGCCCACACAGAGACATACAGCCTGCACTGCCCATCACTGCAGCCTTGCCAATCCATATCATTTCATCCTCATCAGTGCACATATTGGCGCAACTCCGCTTTTAGCTCAGGCTCAGACTGGTGTGGTGCGAGAGTCCCTAATAGGCCGGTTAAATGTCCCCAATAGGCAGCGTTGGTCCCCAATAGGCAGGTAATGTCCCCAATTGGCAGCATTGATCCCCAATAGGCAGCATATGTCCTCAAGAGGCAGCATAGGTCCCCAATAGGCAGCATAGGTCCCCAATAGGCAGGTAAATGTCCCCAATAGGCAGCATAGGTCCCCAATAGGCAGCATAGGTCCCAATAGGCAGCATATGTCCTCAATAGACGGCATATGTCCTCAATAGGCAGCATAGGTCCTCAATAGGCAGCATAGGTCCTCAATAGACAGCATAGTCCCCAATAGGCAGCATATGTCCTCAATAGGCAGCATAGGTCCCAATAGGCAGCATAGGTCCTCAATAGACAGCATAGTCCCCAATAGGCAGCATATGTCCTCAATAAGCAGCATAGGTCCTCAATAGACAGCATAGTCCCCAATAGGCAGCATATGTCCTCAATAGGCAGCATAGGTCCCAATAGGCAGCATAGGTCTCAATAGGCAGCATAGTCCCCAATAGGCAGCATATGTCCTCAATAGACAGCATATGTCCTCAATAGGCAGCATTGGTCCCCGATAGGCAGCATAGGTCCCAATAGGCAGCATAGATCCCCAATAGGCAGCATAGGTCCCCAATAGGCAGGTAAATGTCCCAATAGGCAGCATAGGTCCTCAATAGGCAGCATAGTCCCCAATAGGCAGCATAGTAGTCCCCAGTAGGCAGCATAATCCCCCATAAGCAGCATAGTCCCCAATAGCCAGCATAATCCCCCATAGCTAGCATAGTCCCCCATAGCCAGCATAATCCCCCAATAGCCAGCATAATCCTCCATAGCCAGCATAGTCCCCTATAGCCATCATAGTCCCCCATAGGCAGCATAATCCCCCATAGCCAGCATAGTCCCCTATAGCCAGCATAATCCCCCAATAGCCAGCATAATCCCACATAGCCAGCATAGTCCCCTATAGCCAGTATAATCCCCCAATAGCCAGCATAATCCCCATAGCCAGCTTAGTCCCCATAGCCAGCATAGTCCCCCATAGCCAGCATAATCCCCCATAGCCAGCATAGTCCCCTATAGCCAGCATAATCCCCCATAGCCAGCATAGTCCCCTATAGCCAGCATAGTCCCCTATAGCCAGCAGAATCCCCCTTAGCCAGCAGAATCCCCCATTGGCCGGGCCGGGTGTAAAATAAAAAAATGCCAGTACTCACCTATGTCCACCGCTGCTCTGAAGATGCGCGCGCTCATCTCCGTCTTCTCCTGGCACAGGCGGCGTGACGTCATCAGGGCGCGCAGGCGGCGTGATGACGATCACGTCGCCTGTGCTGCATATGGAAGGCCGCAAGGCCTTCCTCAGTCAGCACATTGCGCCCGCGATTAAAGGGCCCGCCAGCACTTAACTGTCAGTTCAATGTCGGCGGGGCCGACGGGCCCTGCTTCTAGGGGGGGGCACCTGCCCCCCCTGCCCCACGGTGGGTATGCCCATGCACGTAGGAACAAATGACACAGCAAAAAATGACCTGCAAACTATATGCAGACACTTTGAAGAACTAGGTTGGAAAGTGAAGAAACTGGGAATGCAGGTCATCTTCTCATCCACTGTCCCAGTGGATGGACATGGAATTAGGAGATTAAACAGGATTCTACATGTGAACAACTGACTACACAGAGCAACGTGTTGAGTTTCTTGACTATGGAGTGAATTACCTGTGTGATCGACTCCTTGCCAGCACCCGATGCAAGCTGCAGTAGCGAGCACTTGCGCTCAACACTAATGATGACATATTCAATATGATGACCTAATGTGATCAAATTCTGTGTCGTACCTGTGGGTTCAAAATGCTCACTATCACCCTGGATAAAATCCTTGAGGGGTGTGGTTTCCAAAATGTTGTCACTTGTGGGTGGTTTCCACTGCTTAGACACATCAGAGGCTCTGCAAATGCGACATGGCATCCGCTCTCAATTCCAGCAAATTTTACATTCAAAGAGTCAAATGATGCTTCTTCCCTTCCGAGCCCTGCCATGCGTCCAAACAGATTTCCCCACCACAGATTTACACCTCCAGGCTGTGTAAGGGCTATTTGATCAAGAAGGAGAGTGATGGGGTGATGTGCCAGATGACCTGGCCTCCACAGTCACCAGACCTGAACCCAATCGAGATGGTTTGGGGTGAGCTGGACCGCAGAGTGAAGGCAAAAGGGCCAACAAGTGCTAAGCATCTCTGGGAACTCCTTCAAGACTGTTGGAAGACCATTTCCGGTGACTACCTCTTGAAGCTCATCAAGAGAATGCCAAGAGTGTGCAAACCAGTAATCAAAGCAAAAGGTGGCTACTTTGAAGAACCTAGAATATAAGACATATTTTCAGTTGTTTCACCCTTTTTTATTAAGTATATAATTCCACATGTGTTAATTCATAGTTTTGATGCCTTCAGTGTGAATGTACAATTTTCATAGTCATGAAAATACAGAAAAATCTTTGAATGAGAAGGTGTGTCCAAACTTTTGGTCTGTACTGTATATATACTAGATGGTGGCCCGATTCTAACGCATCGGGTATTCTAGAAAATGTACAGTAAAGACCAAAAGTTTGGACACACCTTCTCATTTAAAGATTTTTTTGTATTTTCATGACTATAAAAATTGTACATTCACACTGAAGGCATTAAAACTATGAATTAACACATGTGGAATTATATACTTAACAAAAAAGTATGTAACAACTGAAATTATGTCTTATATTCTAGGTTCTTCAAAGTAGCCACATTTTGCTTTGATGACTGCTTTGCACACTCTTGGCATTCTCTTGATGAGCTTCAAGAGATAGTCACCGGAAATGGTTTTCACTTCACAGGTGTGCCCTGTCAGGTTTAATAAGTGGGATTTCTGGCCTTATAAATGGGGTTGGGACCATCAGTTGTGTTGTGCAGAAGTCTGGTGGATACACAGCTGATAGTCCTACTGAATAGACTGTTAGAATTTGTATTATGATTAGAAAAAAGCAGCTAAGTAAAGAAAAACGAGTGGCCATCATTACTTTAAGAAATGAAGGTCAGGCAGTCCAAAAAATTGGGAACACTTTGAAAGTGTCCCTAAGTGCAGTTGCAAAAGCGATCAAGCGCTGCAAAGAAACTGGCTCACATGAGGGCCGCCCCAGGAAAGGAAGACCAAGAGTCACCTATGCTTCTGAGGATAAGTTTATCCGAGTCATCAGCCTCAGAAATCGCAGGTTAACAGCAGCTCAGATTAGAGACCAGGTCAATGCCACACAGAGTTCTAGCAGCAGACACATCTCTACAACAACTGTTAAGAGGAGACTTTTTGCAGCAGGCCTTCATGGTAGGAAACCACTGCTAAGGACAGGTAACAAGCAGAAGAGACTTGTTTGGGCTAAAGAACACAAGGAATGGACATTAGACCAGTGGAAATCTGTGCTTTGGTCTGATGAGTTCAAATTTGAGATCTTTGATTCCAACCACCGTGTCGTTGTGCGACGCAGAAAAGGTGAACGGATGGACTCTACATGCCTGGTTCCTATCGTGAAGCATGGAGGAGATGTGATGGTGTAGGGGTGCTTTGCTGGTGACACTGTTGGGGATTTATTCAAAATTGAAGGCATATTGAACCAGCATGGCTACCACAGCATCTTGCAGCAGCATGCTATTCCATCCGGTTTTTAGTTGGACCATCATTTTTTTTTCAACAGGACAATGACCCCAAAACCTCCAGGCTGTGTAAGGGCTATTTGACCAAGAAGGAGAGTGATGGGGTGCTACGCCAGATGACCTGGCCTCCACAGTCACCAGACCTGAACCCAATCCCATAATTTTACCTCTATACAAGTCACTGGTGCGACCACACTTAGAATACTGTGTACAGTTCTGGTCTCCGGTGTATAAGAAAGACATAGCTGAACTGGAGCGGGTGCAGAGAAGAGCGACCAAGGTAATTAGAGAACTGGGGGATCTGCAATACCAGGACAGGTTATTACACTTGGGGTTATTTAGTTTGGAAAAACGAAGGC
This sequence comes from Oophaga sylvatica, assembly GCA_033576555.1. Classification (NCBI taxonomy): domain Eukaryota; kingdom Metazoa; phylum Chordata; class Amphibia; order Anura; family Dendrobatidae; genus Oophaga; species Oophaga sylvatica. The sequence goes on from JARQOD010000001.1 coordinate 900,481,662, forward strand.
TTAGGGGTGATCTTATTACAATGTATAAATATATGAGGGAACAGTAAAAAGACCTTTCTAATGATCTTTTTACTCTTAGACCTGTGATGGGGACAAGGGGGCATCCTCTACGTCTGGAGGAAAGAAGGTTTAGTCATAATCACAGATGCAGATTCTTTACTGTAAGAGCAGTGAGACTATGGAACTCTCTGCCGTTTAATGTTGTAATGAGTGATTCCCTACTAAAATTTAAGAAGGGACTGGATGCCTTTCTTGAAAAGTATAATATTACAGGCTATATTCACTAGTTTCCTAGATACAGCGTTGACCAGGGAGATAGTCTGATTGCCGTATGTGGAGTCGGGAAGGAATTTTTTTCCCCAATGTGAAGCTTACTGTTTGCCACTTGGTTTTTTTTTACTTCCTCTGGATCAACATGTTAGGGCATGTTAGGATAGGATATGGGTTGAACTAGATGGACTTAAAGTCTTCCTTCAACCTTAATAACTATGTAACTATGTAACTATGTAACAATCGAGATGGTTTGGGGTGAGCTGGACCCAGGGCTGGCTCCAGGTTTTTATGGGCCCCGGCGAAAGAGCCTCAGTGGGCCCCTTTAACACAGACCACGATTCATGATGCACAGATATGGCGGAGAAATATAGGTACAGTACAATGCCAAATACTTCACTTCTTCCATTACATGAGTGATATCTATTGTAAATTGTACAATAGCTCAAAAACCGCCAAATCCTCGCAGCACACAGTACAGACTGGACAGTACAGTCCTCCATACAATATTATGGGCACCACATAGTCTCCCCCTCATCACCCATATAATACCCCATGCAGGATGTCACCCCCCCCATCCCCCATATAATACTCCATACAGAATACTGGACCCAAAATAATGCTCCATACAGAATACTGGACCCAATATAATGCTCCATACAGGATACTGGTCCCCATATAATGCTCCATACAGGAAACTGGTCCCCATATAATGCTCCATACAAAATATGGAGCTCTCTGCGCTGTGCTGCGTTCTGCACTGTTACGGCTCAGGAAAGGGCGCTGTGGAAAGACTCCCCATTATCATCATCATTGCCTCCCCATTATCATCATCGCCTCCCCATCATCATTGCCTCCCCATTATCATAAATGCCTGCCCATCATCATCATCGCCTCCCCATCATCATCATTGCCTCCCCATTATCATCAATGCCTTCCCATCATCATCACTGCCCTCCCCCCACCACCATCACACATACAGCACCACACACAGACAGCACCGCAGCACACAAGCACTCTCTCACATACACACAAAGCACCGCACTACATACACACACACTGATACACACAGACACACACAGACACATACACATCACATCTCACCTGTCCGGCATCCACACGCTCTCTGCCACAGCCGGCCGCTGAATGATGACGTCATTCAGCGCCGCTGCTGTGAGAGGAAGCGCAGGCGCCCCCTGGAGCCCGGAGCTGTGGCAGCGGAGGCACAGGGAGAGGTAAGTATTGTGCCAGCTGCTGCCGGGGCCCTGAGCAAGCGGGGGGGGGCCAGTGGCAACGCTGACACCGCTCTCCTCCGCTAACGGGTGCCAGGGTGCCCGACGGCGAGTGGGCCCCCCCACCTACTCAGGGCCCCGGCACTTGCCCGGGTATGCCGGGTGCTGACGCCGGCCCTGGCTGGACCGTACAGTGAAGGCAAAAGGGAAAACAAGTGCTAAGCATCTCTGGGAACTCCTTCATGATTGTTGGAAGACCATTTCCAGTGACTACCTCTTGAAGCTCATCAAGAGAATGCCAAGAGTGTGTAAAGCAGTCATCAAAGCAAAAGGTGGCTACTTTGAAGAACCTAGAATATAAGACATAATTTCAGTTGTTTCACACTTTTTTGTTAAGTATATAATTCCACATGTGTTAATTCATAGTTTTGATGCCTTCAGTGTGAATGTACAATTTTAATAAAAGAAAAAATAGGAACAGCATCCAATCCAGGTGAAGTATAACAAGTCTTTATTCAGCCACCATAAAATAGTATTTTATGGTGGCTGAATAAAGACTTGTTATACTTCACCTGGATTGGATGCTGTTCCTATTTTTTCGTTGGACTGTTGTTCATTTGGATCCTTGAACGCCTGAACGTGCATCCGTGCTAACTCCCGAGTGCTGTCAGCTGCTTGAATACTTGTGTACAATTTTAATAGTCATGAAAATACAGAAAAATCTTTAAATGAGAAGGTGTGTCCAAACTTTTGGTCTGTACTGTTTGTAGTTTATTTATGAAGATTTAAGAATATTGCAATGAATACACAGGATTTTCCGGTAAAATATATACATTATCATTAAATGTTATTGCTCATAGAACTTAATACAACTGAACGAAATTATTAAACAGATCATCAAAATATATAAACTATTACATGAATATCTAACTGTATTTAAATAAACCATAGGACGAAAGAAGTGCATCGACACTATAATATATTTGTTAACAATATTAACCCAAAATATTTTAATCGTTTGTTTTGTTTTTTTACTGTGTGCTGGAGGCTGTTGTTGGGGTGTATATGGAGGCTGCTAGGGTGTATATAGAGGTTACTGCGGTGTATATAGAGGCTGCTGCTGGGGTGTATAAAGAGGCTGCTGGGGAGTATATAGAGGTTACTGCGGTGTATATAGAGGCTGCTGCTTGGGTGTATATAGAGGCTGCTGGGGTGTATATAGAGGCTTCCGGGGTGTACATAGAGGCTGCTGGGGTGTATATAGAGGCTGCTGAGCTGTATATAGAGGTTTCTGGGGTGTATATAGAGGCTGCTGGGGTGTATATAGAGGCTGCTGAGGTGTATATAGAGGTTGCTTGGGTATATATAGAGGTTGCTGGGGTGTATATAGAGGTTGCTTGGGTGTATATAGAGGTTGCTGGGGTGTATATAGAGGTTGCTGTGGTGTATATAGAGGCTGCTGGGGTGTATATAGAGGCTGCTGCTGGGGTGTACGTGGAGGCTGCCTGGGGTTTTGGGGTTTCTGCTGGAGTATATGTGGAGGCTGCTGCTGCTGGTTGTGGGGCTGTGCTGGGGTATATAGAGGCTGCTGTTGTGGGTTATGAAGGCGCTGGGGTTTACGTGGAGGCCGCCGGTCGGGGTACTTCGGCTGCGAGCAGCCGGGACATGACCAGCTGGCGCCAGTCATCTCCCGGTTGCGTCGCCACTGACCTCCATTCGGCAGAAGATGACCCGCGGCTACAGTTGGGCGATCAGCACCTAGCGCCGCAGATCTCCCGGCGATAGCGGTGGCGTGCGTGGTACGAATCCTGCGCCAATTCGCGGCCGGACTGCGCCTGTTGCTGATTGGTCGCGTCTGGCCAGGCGCGACCAATTAGCTACACGGGATTTTCGTTACAGACAGGCAGAATTAGACGATTATATAGTATATATTTTATATATATATATATTATATATATATATTTATGTATACAGTACAGACCAAAAGTTTGGACACACCTTCTCATTCAAAGATTTTTCTGTATTTTCATTGCTATGAAAATTGTAGAATCACACTGAAGGCATCAAAACTATGAATTAACACATGTGGAATTATACATTACACTTTACAAAAAAGTGTGAAACAACTGAAAATATGTCTTATATTCTAGGTTCTTCAAAGTAGCCACCTTTTGCTTTGATTACTGCTTTGCACGCAGAAAAGGTGAACGGATGGACTCTACATGCCTGGTTCCCAGCGTGAAGCATGGAGGAGGTGGTGTGATGGTGTGGGGGTGCTTTGCTGGTGACACTGTTGGGGATTTATTCAAAATTGAAGCGGTGAGCGGTCCAGCTCACCCCAAACCATCTCGATTAGGTTCAGGTCTGGTGACTGTGGAGGCCAGGTCATCTGGCATAGCACCCCAACACTCTCCTTCTTGGTCAAATAGCCCTTACACAGCCTGGAGGTGTGTTTGGGGTCATTGTCCTGTTGAAAAATAAATGATGGTCCAACTAAAGGCAAACCGGATGGAATAGCATGCTGCTGCAAGATGCTGTGGTAGCCATGCTGGTTCAGTATGCCTTCAATTTTGAATAAATCCCAACAGTGTCACCAGCAAAGCACCCCCACACCATCACACCTCCTCCTCCATGCTTCACGGTGGGAACAGGCATGTAGAGTCCATCCGTTCACCTTTTCTGAGTGCAAAGCAGTAATCAAAGCAAAAGGTAGCTACTTTGAAGAACCTAGAATATAAGACATATTTTCAGTTGTTTCACACTTTTTTGTAAAGTGTAATGTATAATTCCACATGTGTTAATTCATAGTTTTGATGCCTTCAGTATGATTCTACAATTTTCATAGTCGTGAAAATACAGAAAAATCGCTGAATGAGAAGGTGTGTCCAAACTTTTGGTCTGTACTGTATATATATATATATATTATATATATATATTAATATACAGTATATATACATAAAGTGTATATGTGGGTCTGCAGGTTTTTTGTTCTGTGATCCAATGGCATCATAGTCTAAGTCAAAGACACATATTTAAGGCACTGTTACACACTGGACTACTAGCTGTATTTCTCATTTAATCACTGTTTTGATTGATTCAGATTATTTATCACTAAAGGACTAAACCTGCTGCCAGGTAGTCCTTCATTTTGAGCTCTGTATAACTCCCATAACTGTTGTATGTGTTCCGTGAAGACAAACATTTACATTGCTCAGCTTATAGAAAAAAAATAGGGATTGACAAGATTCTATGTAGAGACGCTCCCTCTTTATACCATTTACACAGGAACTTATGAGTACCAACTGTCCTCTATCACATCTGTCTTTACTGAATAACGATTTTACCTGTGAATTGAGAGTTTTGAAAATTAATTAGCAGTCCTGGTGGAGAAAGAAGTGGATATCTCTTATAAGGAATTAAAAAGCTACTTATTTTCATGTGAGCTAAAACCCAAAATTACACTAATCTTCAACCTTCATAACCATTTATTGATCTGTTCAAAAAATAAATTAACTCCTTTCTTACCCCACATTCCTCCTTCCCTTCTATTAGTATTAATTATATTTTTTTGCATTGTTGTGTATTGTATTGTAAAAACTTCAATAAATATTCAGTTGAAAAAATAAATAAATGTATGACAATGTTCATCATACATTAAGTTAAATTATTTTGTAAGTTCTAAAATAAAATATTAATTAAAAGCTGGAGTGCTACAAATCTAAATTCCCTAACATACGTAACAGCCAAAATCTTCAGTTCTTGCCGGCGCTGTCTCTGTTCAGAGTCATATTCTTGTGACCACAACAGGTTTTTGACAACAGTGAAACACAATTATCTTTCACAACTGGTTCAGTACCCAACAAGAGGTGGAGAGGAACTTTTACGCCTAATACTGACCAATAGGCCAGACCACACAAATCAAATTTACGGGTTGGTGATCATTTGATTAATAGTGATCACAAATAATTAGTTTTCATGTATCCTTTAATAAGGTGTATATTGTAGGAGCTACAAGGACATTAAACTTCAGGAAGGCAAATTTCCTACTGCTGAAAGATGATCTTAGTGCTATAAAGTGGAACAACGTACTAAGAAATAAAAGCACACAAAGCAAATGGGACACTTTTATAAGCATACTGAATAGGACCTGTGCACAACATATACCCTATGGGAAAAAACAAGCTAGAAACAGGAGGAAACCATTATGGCTAAATAGAGCTATAAATGGCACAATAAATTACAAAAAAAAGTGTTTAGAGAATTAATACAAGAGTATAATGATGAGGCATTGAATAATTAGTAAGAATAAATAAATTGTGCAAAAATCAAATCAAGGCAGAGAAGATTGAAACAGAGAGGCTCGGTACCAAAGAAAGTAAAAATAATTCAAAAATATTTTTCAACTACATAAACAGTAAGAAATTCAAAAATGATAGAGTGGACCAGGGAGAAATGGTGGAAAAAGTTGAGAGAAAGGCCAATATGCTAAACTCCTTTTTCTCTTCAGTATTTATACAAGAAAATCCCATGATAAATGACATGATCAAGGATACTAGATATTTTCCAATAAATGTCACCTGCTTAACCCCTTAACGACCACCGATACGCCGGCAGTTAAAGGTACTTTTTCCTCAGCACCACTTTTTAACAGCGCTGAGAAATAAGGTTATGGCGCCCCTAGTGTCAGGAATTTTTCAGGGTCTTGGCTACCGGTGGTAGCCAAGACCCCAGAGAACATGATTTGGGTCAGTTTTTACTAACCCCAGTGTTGCGATCACTGTTTGTTAGGCTTCGGGATTCTCCCGGTGAGCGGGATAGATCCCAAGCATTACCTGGTACTGCAGGCTCCCATTCAGGTCCAGCCACTGTGATTGCTGCTTAGCATAGACATCGGTCCCAGCGTCTTGCTCAGCCTCGTGGTAAAAGTTTGGTCACTGCTGGTTCTCCAGCCAAGTCTGTGGTAACCAGTGATATGCAGGTGCAGCCTTGCACTCTGGAGTCAAAGTCCAGAGATCACCTTACTGAGCATGTCCGTGATGTGGCATCTTCTCACTGGTGGTCAGACGTTGCTACTCTGGTGAGGTGGCAGTTACGGATTGGCCCGTGAGCGATGTCTCGGTCAACTGGACATGAGTGTTTGGGGTAGAGGCTAGCGTATAAAAGACTCTCAGCAGGGCACACGGGTGCGCTGGTGTCATTTATGTTTTGGTGTGTGTGGATGGATACTTTACCATTCTGTCTGCATGTTTTCTAGTGTCTGTCTGTGCTCAAAGACTACACGTTGGCAGGCAGGTAACACTCTTATGTGGTTCTGTTCCCATGGCTCAGCAACTGTGTCTGTAGTTGGCTACTTGCTTAGGGCGCCGGTCAGGCACAAATTCTGTAGCATCAGGACAGGGGTAACTACCGCTTGGCTTAGCATCTGTTTCATTCATGTGTGCGGTTAGCACAGTTCAGTTACAGAGCAAGCTCAACCCTTATGCTACTCTCAGTAAAGGCAACAGGGTATTGTATCTAGCGTCATAAGAGTTCTTGCTGTTGGCACAGCATCTGCACCATTCGTATGTGCAGTTATCACAGTTTAGTCACAGAGCAAGCTCAATCCATGTGCTAACATCCCCAGGGCCGGCGTCAGCACCCAGCGTACCAGTGCAAGTGCTGGGGCCCTGAGCCTCACTCACAGTCGGGGACACCGGCATGCTATGTGGGCCCGGGGCCTGTGCCAGTACCGGGGGCGGTGCCTTGAGCAGAGCAGCGGCCAGTGAAGAGAGGTATTTCATTTTTATTTTTTTTATGTTTGGCGCAATATATGGAGACCATCATATGAGGCCCATCATACACTGGAGTATCATATATGGGGCCCATCATACACTGGAGCATCATATATGTCGCCCATCATACACTGTAGCATCATATATGGAGCATTACATGGAGCCTATCATACACTGGAGCATCATATATGGGGCCCATTATATATGGAGCATTATATGGGGCCAATCATACACTGGAGCATTATATATGGGGCTTATATATGGAGCATTATATGGGACTCATTATTCTGTATGGAGCTCTATGTGGTGACCATAATACTGTATGGAGCAATATATAGAGCTCATTATTCTATATGGAGCACTATGTGGTGCCCATAATACTGTATGGATGACTATACTGTTTGTCTTTTTAGCTATTGTAGAATTTACAATAGATATCACTCATGTAATGTAAGAAGTGAAGTATTTGGCATTGTACTATACCTATATTTCTCTGCCGTATCTGTGCATCATGAATTGTGCTATGTGTTAAAGGGGCCCATTGAGACTCTTTCGCCCGGGGCTCATGAAAACCTGGAGCCAACCCTGAACATCCTTGTGACGTTGAACAGGGTGTAGATTTTAGCATTCTCAAAGCAGTACCTCTTTGTGAAGTAACTGAGCTTGGTACTGTGCGTTCCGTTAACACTGTGTGGCGTCTGCCAAAGAAAGGGAGTCGAGTAGCCAGTCCAATAACACAAGGTGTAAGTTGTCTTTGGAGAGGAAGAGATAGTGTTTATTCAGTAGACCTTTCAGTAACATTACCACCTACCCCACGTACACCTCGAATATCAAGCCTATTTCCTCTTCTACCACAACTTTGCTTTTTCCCATTCATGTTCCCCTTTTTAACCAGCTGTTTCACAACCCTAAGCCATGACCTGTCAGTCATCTGTCACTAAATTAATAATCAGTATTTATTGGCTGAAATAGTGTGATTGGACCTCAGAATTAGCATAAAAGATTTATATGCTGAAATATGGACTGGTGCCTGGATCACACAATTAGCACAAAGGATATAGATGCTGAAATGTGGACTGGTGGCTGAACCACACAATTAGCACAAAGGATATAGATGCCAAAATGTGGACTGGTGGCGGGTCCACAGAATTAGCATAAACAATTTAGATTATGAAATGAGGTATTAGCCAAGTGATTTGGGTTATTAAATGTACTTGCCATACTTCTGACGTTTGTAGATAAAAACTTTAGGTTTCCCTCTAATTTTCCACATTTACTTTTGGAAATGGTTATTCCTTAAATGTTGATGTTTTTAATCTCTGTTATATTTGTTCTCTTTTTTTTTCATAATAAAGTCACATCTTTTAGGATATGCAGTCTTCCTTTTGAATATACATTTTGTTTTCTATTGGTTTATTTTCTATGCCCAACTGACACTCCATGCAAATTTATAGTTGTACCTGTTGCAATTTCTTTCTTCTGAATTTGTCTCTTCACAACATAAAATATTTGGTGATTATATGTTGCCATGAGTCATAAATCAAGAGAAAGGTATTCACAAAGATGAATGCACTTTTTTTTTATGCCACTTTCTTCGCGCCGGATCCGGCAAATAGTATGTAAAACCGGATAAGACGGATCCGGTTTTTCGCCGGATCCGTCTCGGGCATCCGACCAAAAACCGGATATGTCCCATCCGTTTCATCCGGTTTTTTATCCGTTTTTTTGCCGGATTACGACGGATCCGTTTTTTTAAAAATGCCCCTAAAACGTGATTGGCTACTGTAATCCTATTATATATATATATATATATATATATATATATATATATATATACACTGTTTCTACAGTCCATCTTTGACAGGTTGTATAGGAGCAAGTACAGGTTGGAGAGAAGATGGATGTTATTATTGGAAATATATTGAAGAATCTGGTGAATTTTACAGCGGAGGCTAATCGCTTGAAGGTGATAGTTCTGGAGAAGGAGAGAGCGAGTCGTCAGTGCATTATGCATCAGCGCCAACGACGACGCTGTATGTGGATCCACCCATCACAGCCCAGAGACTAACCCGTGGGGTGTATTCTACACTCTGCATGGAGCTGAGAGAAGATCTGAGAAATTTTTTGCATACCTTCGGATGAAGAAAGAAAATTTTGATTTTTTTTTGGTGGAGCATATTGGAGACCAAATCCGAAGATCCGACACCTATTGTCGCTTCTCAATTTCTCCGGCGGAACGTCTCATGGTCACTATAAGGTAAGCTATATGTATTGGATCTGCTTGCTTGAGCACACTTGTAACTGGAATGTTGTTGCTGGTAGTTTTTAACCTTTTTTTTATAGTATCTCCAATTGTTAGAGCTGAGTTCTGGTATGTAATGCTGTGATTTTAAAGTAATTTGTTTTTTTGTTTGTTTTTTTTTTACAGATTTCTGGCAACAGGAGAATTGCTGTCATCGCTACATTTCCAGTATCGTCTGGGAATTTCAACAATATCAGGCATTATCAAGCACACTTGTCGTGCTCTGTGGGACTCTTTGGTTGGAGAATTTGTTCCAGAGCCAACTACAGACCAGTGGATTGAAATAGCGTACCAGTGTCTCCAGATCTGCCAGTTTCCCAATTGCCTGGGCGCTGTTGACCGCAAACACATCCGCATTCTAAAGCCTGCAGGAACCGGATAGGAGTTCTTCAATTATAAAAAATATTTTTCGGTCGTCCTCATGGCTATTGCTGATGCGGAGTACAAATTCATTGCTGTGGACATTGGGGCTTATGGACGGTCCAATTGAGTCGCACAGCCAGGGCCTGTGGGGTACTCGGCACCGAGCCCGTTCACTTCAATGGGGGATGTCACGGGTAGCACAGCTCGGTCCGTTGCCCTGGGCGATCACCATAAAATGTGGGATATTTACAGGGGATTAAAGGATGTATACAGTTTATTCGTGACGCCACCTGTGGTACCTGGTCAGGGTGACCAGCGCTGCAGGGTAGATCCGCTGAGGGGTTGTTACTTGGCAGCAAGGTGTTAAGTCTTCCACAGGCAAGACTGATCCCTCAGGGTATATGGCAGTGTAGGGGTGCAGGATCAATACGGCAGACACACACACGAAAGTCTCTTTCTGTACCTTTACTGATGGTAGTTGCAGGCACGTCCCGGGAAGCTGTCAGGGTGGAGGATGCACTTCCAGTAATCCCACTGAGTAGGTGTAGGGCCTCCAGTACTCCTGTATGTGTGTGAGTTTCTGACCTGTATGGAACGAAGTCTATCTCTGTTTTCTCGTATACGCCCGGCTGACCTTGTAGTGAGGCCTTCTCTAGGATAGAACAGTGTCTCTGTATGCAGGGCCCTGCTAGACTCCGTCTTCCTGACCCCGGTTACGTATCAGCTCTGATGGGCCCCTGCGACTTGAAGTCCCACAGGGTCTCCGGTATCTCCTACTAGTCGTGTAGATGCTAGCAAGCTCGGACCCGGTGTCTGGAGGTGCAGAGTAGAGGTAAGCGATCAATGCTGTTTCAACCTCTGTCACTCTCTTTTCCTTCCACTTGCCTTTCGTCCTACTTCGACCTTCAGCATAAGTACACTCTAGCAGTAGATGGCAGTTTCTCCTTTCTCTTCACCGCTCTCAAAGCGTCAGCACGCTTACTCACTGAAACTACCTCAGTTGACTCAATTCTGACCAGGCTAAAGTGGCTATCCTTCTCCACTGTTACTGGACTCCACACAGTGAACTAAGTTAGAGTTTCTGACCTGTATGGAACGAAGTCTAACTCTGTTTTCTCGTATACGCCCGGCTGACATTGTAGTGAGGCCTTCTCTAGGATAGAACAGTGTCTGTTGTGAATGGGCTTGAGATGAGTTCTGAGCAGAGGCTCCCTCTGGTGTTACAAGCGGTACTGGTCTGTTCAGTGAAGATTGTGAGGACTGGGAATCAGGTGTTACTGACTGGTCTTATATAAGGGAGTCACCTTCCCATCAGGGTTGCCGGTGATCAATTGTTCGGGTCTCAATCCTTGATTCCTGTTTCCCTTATAGCCTGCTGTGTCGTGTCTGCATCTCCTGCTAACAGATAAGACATTTTCTTCTTTTTGTTTCTGTGCTTAATTTTTGCATTTTGTCCTGCACTTCAGTGGGGGCCTTCTGGGTCCCCTCAGGGGGCTTTTGCCCTCTCAGTTTAGTTCAGCCACTGATGTTTGTACTTTTGCTTTTTCCAGTTTTTTCAGTGGCTGCTGTTTTGATTTTGTTACACCAGAGAACTAATTTAGGTGGTAGAGGTCGTGTGATCTCAGGTGTTTTTGAAATTAGTAGAGTTGGTGCTTTCAGGGTTTTTTTTGGGATTGCAGTAAGTACCCTTCCTATCCTTTTCTATTTAGTTAGTTTGGGCCCCAACGTTTGCTCATACTATTTTCTGTCTGTGTCAGTATTTCGTCTTGTCTAACCGCCATTACATGTTTGGGGGCTTGCTATTATCTTTGGGGTTCTGCTCCGGGGCAGATAGCTTTCCTATTTCTATCTTTAGGTGTAGTTAGTTTCTCAGGCTGTGACGAGGCATCTAGGACCAACGTAGGAACGCTCCACGGCTGCCTCTAGTTGTGGTGGTTAGTCAGGGTACTGCAATCTCATAGATTCCAACTGCTCTGGTGTATTGCCTTTTTGCCTGCACTCCTCAGCTACCGAATCAAAACAGTATCACCGGCCTAAATTTAAAATTGTATCGTACTCACAGAAGGGAAAAATATTGTGAAAGAAAAAACGGTTGTCAGAGTTGTCAGAGATATTTTTCTGTTTGTTGCATTTTTTTTTTCCCTCTGTATCTCTGGGTGCTGGGGAGGATTTTTTCTCTCAATGGAGTTTGCACAGTTGTCTGGCCGTGTGGATCAGCTTGCCACTGAGGTTCGGAGTATTGCTGCATATCTTGCTAGGTTGCCTGTTGTGGAACCTAGGATTCCCATGCCAGATTTGTTTTTAGGGGATCGAGCTAAGTTTCAGAATTTCAAAAATAATTGTAAATTGTTTTTTGCCTTAAAATCTAAGTCCTCAGGGAACGCAGCGCAGCAGGTTCAAATTGTCATCTCTCTCCTGCGCGGCGATCCTCAGGATTGGGCTTTTTCCCTGACACCTGGGGATCCTGTTTTGAGTGATGTTGATGCATTTTTTCAGGCTTTGGGGTTATTGTACGATAAGCCTAATGTCACTGATCAAGCTGAAAAAGCCTTGTTGGCATTAAATCAGGGGCTTGATGACGCTGAGTTATACTGTCAGAGATTCCGTAGGTGGGCAGTCCTGACCAAGTGGAATGACGACGCTTTGGCGGCCCTTTTTCGGAAGGGGCTGTCAGATAATGTAAAGGATGTTATGGTGGGATTCCCTGTCCCCTCTGGTCTCAATGATTCTATGTCATTAGCGATTCAAATTGACAGACGTTTGCGTGAGCGGAGAAGTATGCGTGGAATAGTGTTGCCTTGTGAACCTGCTTCTGAATCCATGCAGTGTGATAGAGTGGTGTCTGGGGCACAGCGTCATGAGTTTC
>JARQOD010000001.1:900494565-900574953 GCA_033576555.1 Oophaga sylvatica
CTGAAAGTATAGTGACCATTTAAGTTAGTTCAATGGATTATCTGTTTTGGACAATCCTTTTCATTATAAGGGTTCATTGAAAATAGGGTAATGATAGAGAATCCCATTGTTGAGACATCCATCAATTGGCGGTAATCTGTGGTGAGAACAAGCAACAGTCTTTCAGTTTTTCTGCAGCAGAACCTAAAGAAAACCTAAAGCTTTACATTGTGCTATTGAAAATTAATGAGTGGTCCACAAACAAAGTCTATCGGAAAGAAAACAATTCCTGCAATATATTTCAATGGGTTCACAAGAAGAACCCTATAAAAAAATTGAGTTTCTAAATCAGAAAACTACTTTGTTTCTTTATATTAAAACTCTATCCATGCAAATAGTATATGCAATTACAGTTAAATGCACATCAGTCAATTACATTTTAATCTCGCCATACATTTTCTTGGACCGTAAAATACCTTATTAAAGATAGGCTGTATTTTATAACTGACTACCATAAACCAAATGCATTGATTGAAAACTCTAGGTTTTATGCAATACTGTATTCTGAGTTATTCAGTTTTTTTATAACCAGTTTTATAACTTCACGATGAAAATGATGAATTTAATAATCCTAAAATAAGACATAAAACTTCAGGTAAGCTTTTTTTCTGGATTACAAAGTTTTATGTTTTCCTGGTCTACAAACTTCTATGAAAAAAAAGTTTTGAAAGATCAAACCTATTTAGATATCCTGTCTTCTGCATGTGAATATTCTGAGATTTGAAAAAAAAAGACTTTTAATGTTCTACTGTACTAGCAATCTATCATGGAATATATGTAAAACTTGTTCAAGCCTATTTCATACAAATTAGGAGAAACAGTAATAGGAGAAACCCTGGCACACAACTCATACACAATTTCTTCAACAGTGGCCTAAATGTGCCAAACATCTATGGATGAAATCACGTGTGTCCGCAGAATTCCTCCATTACAGATTAATGATTAACAATTAATAATTAGGTTGTTCACTACTTTATCATTGATGACCTACAGTGGGGAAAATATGTATTTGACAAATTTCCGATTTTGCAAGTTTTCCCACCTACAAAGAATGGACAGGTCTGCAATTTTTGTCACTTCAGCTGTGAGAGAATCTAAAAATAAAAGCCAGAAAATCACACTGTATGAGTTTTAAATAATTAAATTGCATTTTATTGCATGAAATAAGTATTTGATCACCTACCAACTAGCAAGAATTATAGTTCCTACAGACCTGACAGTTTTTTTTTAAGAAGCCCTCCTACTTTGCTCTAATTACCTGTATTAATTGCTCCTGTTTGATCTATTTACCTGTATAAAAGACACCTCTCCACACACTCACTGACACTCCAACCTCTCCACAATTGCCAATGCCAAAGAGCTGTCTAAGGACTCCAGGGACAAAATTGTAGACCTGCACAAGACTGGGATGAGCTACAAGAAAATAGGCAAGCAGCTTGGTAAGAAGGCAACAACTGTTGATACAATTATTAGAAAATGGTAGAAATGCAAGATGACTGCCAATCCTTCTTGGTCTTGGGCTCCATGCAATATCTCGCCTTGTGGGGTAAGGATGATTCTGAGAAAGGTTAGGAAAGAGCTCAGAAGTGAATGGAATGACCTGGTCAATGACCTGAAAGAGCTTGGACCACAGTCTCAAACATTTCTGTTAGTAACACACTACGCCGTCATGGATTAAAACCTGCACTGTTTAATATGAAGGTGAAGTGCTTCTAATCAGGGTAGGAGTAGCAGAAATCAGATGCTGTAGTCTCATGGTTCCTCTTCGTCACAGTAAAACCATGGCAATCTGAATGGAGGAGTGATCCAAAATCACTTCTGCAGTGTCTGGAAACTTGGTCAAGAACTACAGGAAATGTCTAACCTCTGTAATTGCAAACAAAAAGTTTTTTTTTTTACCAAATATTAAGTTCTGTTTTACTATTGTATCAAATAATTAGTTTGCATTTTAATGCATGAAATAAGTATGTAAAAATCATACAGTGTGATTTTATGGATTTTTTTTAAGATTCTGTCTTCCATAGTTTTTATATACAAATAAAAATTACAGACTTCTCCATCCTTTGTATGTGGGAAAACTTGAAAAATCGGCAGTGCATCAAATACTTATCCACTGTATATATAGCAAGAAATTATCTCATAATTCCCTGGTAGCATCAATTCCAATACCTATTGCACTTTCTATTGTTCATCTTTTGCTTTTGAGAAAAAACAGAAGTGTTCATGCTCCTCTCTCCTTCTCATGCTTCTAACTACACTATTGGCACTATTCTCACGTACCTTGTCTTGTACTTCTCCCAAATGTTCATGCATAAATAAAAATTGAAGATCAACAAGTATGTGAGTACTGAGCACTTGGCTTGTACACTATACCAAGGCAATATCTCCTAAACATGTCCAATGTAGTAGGGCTCAGTGGCAATTTTACTGTATATGCATCAGTCCCGCTCCCCAACTGTCACTACTTGCGTACCTAGGATATTTATCCTCTTTTACTTCTGGTATCAGCTTTCAAAGGAAATCTGTCACCACTTTTTTGGGCTACCAGGTAAAAATATAATTCAATTGAGTGTCATCTATGCATTACACAAGTGCTTTTGATACCCCATGACTCCCCACATATGATCCATAAATAACTTTTTTATTCCTCCCGTGCTGTATGTAAATATGGTCGGTCCGGTCCGATGGGCGTGGCTTATTTTCCATTTCCCCCCTCCTTAGCTTGATGTACGTACTCCTTTCTGTGAATATCACAGATTGCGTAAAGTTTCCGCAGGTGTGCATTCAAATGGCCTCTCGTGCGTGCGCAGTATGCTTTGCCCAACTATGGGCAAAGCATAAAATCATTATTGCTCATGTGTCAGCATACTCCATGACTTTCTATGGCCCAGAAGTATTTTGCTGCAAATTCTGTGTTCCTTGATAATGGAAACCTAGCGTATACCAGAGCATGCGCAATACTGTTTTTCGGCTTTGCCCACAGTCGGGCAAAGCATACTGCGCACGCGTGAGATGCCATTTGAATGCGCACGTGCGAAAAATACGCGATCGCAGAAATTCACCGAAAGGAATGCGTAAACCAAGCAGGAGGGGGGAGAGACGCTAAATAAGCTAACCCATCGACCGGACCGACCATATTTACATACAGCTCGAGAGGAATAAGAAAGGTATTTATGTATCATATATGGGGAGTCAAGGGTATCAAAAGTACTTGTGTAGTGCATACGTGACACTAAATTGAATAATATTTTACCTGGTAGCCCAAAAAAGTGGTGATAGATTCCCTTTAAACATGCCAATAAAACCCCATTATAGAAGAAAATACACAAAAACAAAAAATATATACTGTTAATTAGAGAACTGTGCATAATATATATATATATATATTATAATATATATATATATATATATATATATATACATACACTGTGTATATATATATATATATAATATACTTGTATATATATATATATATATATATTATATATATATATATATTTTAATGACTATCTGAACATCAGATTGTTCTCAAATCCATGTCTACCAATGGTTTGCAGTTAAATATCTTTATATTTAAGTTTAGGGATATAATACAAATGCTACAAGATCATCATTTTTTTGTCTGCTTTGCAAAAAATGTGAATCCTTTTACTGTTTTCTATTTTAAAGAGAAATTTATGGGCCTAAAAAGTACTAAAACTGTCTTAGGTTCAAAAGTAAAGGACAGATAAGATAATTTCCCAAACATCTGGATCTGTTCTGCCAAAGAATGATTTATGGATTTGGTGACAAGAATATCAATTTAAGCAAGATACCTTTGGCAGGTAAAGCAACTTTTTTTTCTTCCCTATTAGATCTTGGCTGAAAACCATGGGTTCTACTAAATGTACACTCTCTCTTTCGGGACTTTTTGAACCAACAGCTTGTATTCTTTGTACTAAGAGCTTGAAAGATTTACAATCACATTTGGATTCAGTAGAATGCAATTTAGAAGATGAAGTGAGAAAGTGTTTGGACAGAGCCAGATTAAAGCAATTTTTCAACACTAGAAAGATTCTTTAAGGATTGAGAAATTTGTAGAACTTTTCTTTCATTGCATAATTTATTATGGTTTAAAAAGATAGACTACAGAATCTTCCATTAAATATATTTAAATTGAGCAGTAAAATAAGCCTTGTAGGTTAGACAAACAATGCTTTTCTATAGAAAGAATAAAGCAGTACTTTTCTATACTACATTTCCAATGGTTGGATGAGTTTATATACATTGCAGTTTTCTTTACCAAAGCACCAACATGCCCTGGTGTTCTCAAACTTATTTATAGTGGAAGTGAACAGGTGATCACTGTAGATTTTAGCAGCATATGCACATAGGTTTAAACTACAAAATTGATTTTGACTAATGCTTTCATATATATAGAAAATGTTTTAAACAACAGGGTGAGTGGTACAATTTGGCACCAGTTCTCCCCAGCTCTTGGGCCCATAGCAGTTGCATGGATTACCGCTATTGCCAGAATACCACTGTGTGCAAGTAAGCAACAGTAGCTTCTATCCTATACTGCATATAGCTTACTTCTGATTACTGTGAATCAACTCTACATTATTGACACTTCATGTGCTTTAATATAAATCCTGCATATGGTGCTGTACCACAAAAATATTCTTCACTATTTGTACTGTGGTATACAGCACACAATATGGACCACAACATGGTGCACAAAATAATTTTGCATCAGTCAGTTTTAATGCATTTAGCAGAACAAAATTATTAAATTGGTTACTAGTTAGAAAAATCTATTTTCATTTATCATATAAGAGACTTTTGAGATACAGTATGATCTAATCAGAAAATAACTATAAAGAACATTTCTTGCTATTTAAGACTTGTTCTGCTTGGAAAAAAACAAACTACCAGCAAATAGCGAATCTTTTGAAATTTAAATTTGACAAATTTCGACAGGTGATTTAATTCGTTCCTAATAAAAAGGACTCTAAAGTCACTAATAGCCCTTAAAATGCATATATAAAACATTGACTCTCCTATTTTTTTCTCCGTATCAGATACATCTGTTTTGTTCTCTTTTCCTCACAGACTAATATTCTTCTGCTGAGCTGTTGCACGCACAAAAGGGCGAATTCATCAAAGTGTTTATGGCAAAGTTGCAAAATCCAAATTGTTCAAATTTGCCAGGTTAATGGAATTTTAAAAAATTCGACACAATTGTAATTATCATTGAATTGATTCACTGATTTCTATAAACCAAATAGACACTGTGCTAAGTTCCCCTGTTGCTAAGTGCCCAGAAATTCCAGGACAGTCTGTAAGAATTGGTCACTTTTTTTGCCCTGTTTGTAAAACAGATTAAAGCGACCAATAATATTTTTTATGAAAATGTAGAGATTATTTTGACTGCAATTATCCTTATTTTGCAGTTTACAGTGAATGCAGCTGATGTCAACATATCAGAATTATGGGCTGTAGACACATCATTTACAATCACAATGTTATTATTTCTTAAGGTTTTCCAGTGTGTCTATAAAAAATATTGTTTGTCCTTGATTTTCTGATAAGCCATCAAAAACAGAAAAAGTCTACTGTAGTTGTCAACCCGAGTGGTGGAGCTATAGGTAAAATGAACACTTGTCAGGTTTCTTTGCATCGGAGAGTTGTCCAAAGAAGTGGACCTCAAATTGAGCAGGTATTATGTTTCTTGCAGTCTTTAATTATAATTTTAAAAAATTTAAAAAATGATTCATGTTTTCATAGAGGTTTGCTCCAGGACTAGAGTTGAGCATTCCGATACCGCAAGTATCGGGTATCGGCCGATATTCGCTGTATCGGAATTCCGATACTTATTTCCGATATTTTCCATATATCGTATACCGGAATCGGAAATTCCCATAATTCTTTGAGAGGCAATGTGATTTTAGTCAGCCAATGAGGAATCCTAAGAAGTGTGGGCACATCCTGTACTGCTGCGGTCAAATTTTAAATAATGGCATGGCTGTTATTGGATGCTGAAATGATGTCAGAATGCACTATAAAAGGCGCCGCCGCCATTTTAGCGTCACTGTGCTGTGAATTCAGTAAGGGACAGAACGCTGCTGTGCTGACTCTGAGGGACAGTTAGAGATTGCGATTTTGTGTACTGTGCTCTTGGCAGGCTAGTTTACCAACCGCTGTGTAAAGCTTCCTTTTGCCAGTGTTGTTTTAACAGCTCTGTGCAAGGTGTGTGTGTGAGAGTGCAAGTGACGCTGCAGTTTGCTCTGCATCCAACGCTGTTTGTAGGCATCTGCACGTGTCACTCACAGACTCTTTTTTTTTTCTTTAGTGTAATTCTTGCTGCTCCATTCAATTGAAATTATAGTGTGACGCGCTTCCATCCGTATCCAATACATTGGTTGCAAACACTATAGAATTACAGAAAGGAGCCTTTCAGAGATAGTAAACAGTTGTGTTCAGTGTTCACTCTAGTCTGTGAGGTTTTTTTTTTTTGAGTGCAGATCACGCTCCAGTTAGTTCTTCAACCACTGCTGGTTGTAGTTTGCTGAACGTGTGTCACTGCCTCATCCTTGTCATTTTTCTCTAATTGGTGCTGCTCCATTCCATTTCAAATAACTCAAATCTATTAGTGTGACGCGCTTCCATCCGTATCCAATACATTGATTGCAAACACTATAGAATTACAGAAAGGAGCCTTTCAGAGATAGTGAACAGTTGTGTTCAGTGTTCACTCTAGTCTGTGAGGTTTTTTTTTTTTTGAGTGCAGATCACGCTCCAGTTAGTTTTCAACCACTGCTGGTTGTAGTCTGCTGAACGTGTGTCACTGCCTCATCCTTGACATTTTTCTCTAATTGGTGCTGCTCCATTCCATTTCAAATAACTCAAATCTATTAGTGTGACGTGCTTCCATCCGTATCCAATACATTGGTTGCAAACACTATAGAATTACAGAAAGGAGCCTTTCAGAGATAGTGAACAGTTGTGTTCAGTGTTCACTCTAGTCTGTGAGGTTTTTTTTTTTTTTGGGTGCAGATCACGCTCCAGTTAATTCTTCAACCACTGCTGGTTGTAGTCTGCTGAACGTGTGTCACTGCCTCATCCTTGACATTTTTCTCTAATTGGTGCTGCTCCATTCCATTTCAAATAACTCAAATCTATTAGTGTGACGCGCTTCCATCCGTATCCAATACATTGGTTGCAAACACTATAGAATTACAGAAAGGAGCCTTTCAGAGATAGTGAACAGTTGTGTTCAGTGTTCACTCTAGTCTGTGAGGTTTTTTTTTTTTTTGAGTGCAGATCACGCTCCAGTTAGTTCTTCAACCACTGCTGGTTGTAGTCTGCTGAACGTGTGTCACTGCCTCATCCTTGTCATTTTTCTCTAATTGGTGCTGCTCCATTCCATTTCAAATAACTCAAGTCTATTAGTGTGACGCGCTTCCATCCGTATCCAATACATTGGTTGCAAACACTATAGAATTACAGAAAGGAGCCTTTCAGAGATAGTGAACAGTTGTGTTCAGTGTTCACTCTAGTCTGTGAGTTTTTTTTTTTTTTTTGAGTGCAGATCACGCTCCAGTTAGTTCTTCAACCACTGCTGGTTGTAGTCTGCTGAACGTGTGTCACTGCCTCATCCTTGTCATTTTTCTCTAATTGGTGCTGCTCCATTCCATTTCAAATAACTCAAATCTATTAGTGTGACGCGCTTCCATCCGTATTCAATACATTGGTTGCAAACACTATAGAATTACAGAAAGGAGCCTTTCAGAGATAGTGAACAGTTGTGTGCAGTGTTCACTGCAGTCTCTGCGTAATAACCACACTTAGGCCTTATAACTTTCCTGACTTTCTTTAACAATCTACCAAGATGAAGAAGGCAGGGAGTAAGGCACGTGGTCGTGGCCGTGGAGTTTCAGCAGGGAGAGGACGTGGGGATTCTGTGGCTGCTGCCGCCCCCAGTGACACAGCATCCACCAGTTTTTCCCGTGAGCGTTCCTTTATGTGCAGTTTTGTAGAAGCTCGGCGTACCCCCCTGCTGCGGGAAGAACAAATTGAAGCCGTTGTTGGTTGGATGGCAGCCAATGCATCGACTTCAATTGCTTCCACCTCCTCTCAGGACCACAACACTGTTGAGCAACCATCTGTCTGTTCACCGCCTGTCAAATTGCCCAGGCAGTCAGAGAGTTCTGAACTGGAGCCAGCTGAGTCTCTGCTTCTGTTCTCAGAATCTGTTGGCTTGCAAACAGGGGCCCAGCCAAGCAGCATTCTGGAATTTGAAGAAGAGGGAGTATGCAGTGATGCGCAACAGCTGTGTCTCTCTGAATCTGAAGAGGCGGGTGAGCCAGTGCCGATGGTCAGCACACCGCAGAACGCATCTGATGATGATGAGACTCAGTTGCCAGTTTCTGTTGAGCATGGTGCTGTCCAGACCACCCAACAGCAGCAGGTGTTGGAAGAGGGTAGTGGAGATGATGAGGTCCAAGACCCAACATGGCGTGAGGAACAGGAAGGTGGTGGGAGCAGCTCTGAGGAAGAGATTGGCCCAACGGTACAAACAGGAGGGAAAGGTAGGCTGCAGACTCGGTTGCCTGTAGCCTCCAGTTTGGCACCTGTTGGGAGCAGTTCGCTTCCAAAAGTCAAAACGGGCGCTCCCAGGACTTGCACTGCGTGGTCCTTTTTTGACACACTTGCAGATGATATTTGCTATGTCAAATGCAAGCTGTGTAAGCAAAAAGTAAAAAGAGGTAAAAGTGTCAGTAACCTCAATACCACTAATATGTGGAAACATGTGCGGACAAAGCACGTAGTTGAGTTACAAAGACACACTGGAGATGTAGGCCAACCTACAGCAGCACCTACATCTTCAGCTCGTGTTGGAGCCTCTTCCTCCAGCTCACACACAGCTGGTTCGGCTTCCTCACACGATCGCCATGGAAGAACCTCGGTCACTGTTGTCCAGAGACAAAGTGTTATTCCACCCACAGCTGCAAGTTCCCTGTCATCCTCACACTCCCAGGCCACAAAACAGCCATCGGTAGCACAGGCATGGATAAAAACGGCCATACTCGGCAAACCATCCACGAGCACAGGCTCTGAATGCTGGCATTGCAAAACTCCTGTCCCTTGAAATGCTGTCATTCAGGCTGGTGGAGAATGACAGTTTCCGGAACTTAATGGCATTGGCAGTCCCACAATACAATGTGCCAAGCCGATTTTATTTCAGCAGGCAAGCCGTCCCTGCTCTGCAAAAGCATGTTGAGGGAAAAATAAAACATGCGCTACTAAACGCTGTCAGTAGCAAGGTCCACCTGACCACCGATGCGTGGACCAGTACCCATGGCCAGGGACGATACCTTTCCCTCACTGCCCATTGGGTCAATGTTGTGGAGCCGGGTACAGATCTTGCAAGTGGCGCTGTACGTGTTCTGCCAACTCCAAGGATTGCAGGAATCCAGTCTGTACACATTGACTCCTCCTCCTACTCCAGTTCCTCCGAATCATCGCTGCAGGAGCCGTCACGGTCTACCTCCACATGGACCCGTGAACGCTTACCTGTTGCGACCGATATGAGCACAGCCGTGGCCAAACGTCAACAGGCCGTCCTGAAATTAATTTCCATGGGGAATCGAAGCCACACAGCGCAGGAGGTCTGGAATGCCATCAAGCAGGAGAGCGACGTGTGGTTTTTGCCAGCGAATCTCCAGCCAGGCTGGTAGTGTGTGACAATGGCCGAAATCTGGTGGCAGCTCTGGCCCTTGGCAACCTCACTCACATACCATGTCTGGCACATGTGCTCAACTTGGTCGTGCAGAGTTTTTTGAGGGACTATCCGGATGTTGATGCACTGCTGCACAAGGTCCGCCTAGAGTGCGCTCACTTGCGACGTTCCAGCATGGCCAGATCGCGCATTGCAGCTCTGCAACGCAGATTTCGCCTTCCTGAACATCGCATCATATGTGACGTACCCACCAGGTGGAATTCCACGTTACATATGTTGGAGCGGTTGTGTGAGCAGCAGACAGCAGTAATGGAGTATCAGCTGCAACAGGCGCAATCAACACGCAATTTGCGCCGTTCACACTTCACCACTACTGAGTGGGCCTCTATGAAGGACATCTGCCACGTTTTGCGTGCGTTTGATGAGTCAACGCGGATGGCGAGTGCAGATGATGCACTAGTCAGCCTGACTGTCCCCCTTATCTGCCTGCTTCAAAAAACACTGCAAGCACTAAGGGATGAGGTTTTGGAAGAGGTGGAGGATGAGGAGACACAAATTCCATCACCTTCTGGACAGTCAGCGCAACGTGGTTCCTCCCAAAGGGCTTTGCAGGGCTCACTTTGTGAGGAGGATGAGGAGGAGTCAATGGAGGAGGAAGAAATCGCTACAGAGGGAGGTACACAACGCTCTAGTCAGTATGTAGAGCGAGGGTGGGGTGATGCAGAGCAGGTACAGATGACGCCTCTTACAGAGGACAGCGTTTGTTGGCCAGTTGGGAGTCTGCAGCACATGGTTGATTTCATGCTGCAGTGCCTGAGAAACGACCGCCGCATCGCCCACATTCTCACCACGTCTGATTATTGGGTGTACACCCTCCTAGACCCTCGCTACCAGGACAACTTACAAAGCCTCATCACACCGTTGAACCGGGAGCGTAAAATAGCTGGAGTACCAAGACACACTGGTGAAATCCATAATGTTCTCCATTCCAGCCGAGAGCAGTGCTGCTGATACTGCTTTACAAAGCAGCTCTGTGCGTGGAGGCAGTGGAGACAGCTCTGCAACAAGAGGGAGCACAAGCAGCGCCTCTGCACAGGGGGGCAAGACCAGTATGTTCCAAATGTGGCGAAGTTTTGTGGCAGCGCCACCAATGTCTACACCATCCGAGACGCCTCCAGTCACCAGGAGGCAACGTTTCCGTAAGATGGTGACAGACTACTTGTCTTGCCCTCTCAGTGTACTCCCAGATGGCTCTTCCCCTTTCAAGTTTTGGGTCTCTAAGCTGGATACATGGCCAGAGCTTAGCCAGTATGCATTGGAGGTGCTGGCTTGCCCTGCTGCCAGTGTATTATCGGAGCGCGTCTTTAGTGCTGCAGGTGGTGTACTAACAGACCGTCGCATGCGACTATCCTCCGATAATGTAGACCGGCTTACTTTTCTGAAAATGAACAAGGCATGGATCTCGCCAGAATTTGCCTGTCCGTTTTCAGATTAAATAACTGGTTGGCAACGTTATCAATTTCTCCTGTTATGTTCATCTATCTACCACCTGAACTCTACTCCCTGGGCTACAACACTGCCAGTCTGAGGGGAATGATCAGTTAACAACCAAAATGTTCTCCCCAACAGATAGTCAGCGCAACGACTCCAGTGCCCACTTGATCGCCAGGCACTCTCTCTCTCTACAATGCTGTATCTGGTTTCAGCTGGAGTTAGCTTTCGACTCTGGAAAGTAATGTAATGCTCCTCCCCGTTAACCTCCTGAGACAAAACGGCACCCACACCTACCTCTGACGCATCAGTCTGGACAATGAATTCTCTTTTGAAGTCGGGTGTGATCAAAAATGGTGACACACACACAGTGCCCCTTTTAGTTTTAGAAACGCTTCTTCAAGCTGATCATTCCATCGCACCATTACTAACTTCCTGCCTTTTAGGCAGTCATTTAACGGCGCCGACAGTGTTGCAAAATTGTGAATAAACCGCCGGTAGTATCCCACTAACCCCAAAAACCCTTTCACTTGTTTTGTGGTGAGGGGACGGGGCCAGTTTTGGATTGCCTCCACTTTGTTTATTTGGGCTTTGATAACTCCTCTCACAATCACATACCCCAGGTAGCGAGCTTCCTCCAACCCTATGGAACACTTCTTTGGGTTGGCAGTTAGCTCTGCTTGTCTCAGCGAATCTATCACCGCCTGTACCTTGGCTAAGTGACTTTCCCAGTCTGTACTGTACACCACAATATCGTCCAGATTGGCCGCGGCATATCGGCGATGAGGACGAAGAACAACGTCCATTAACCTCTGGAATGTCGCTGGAGCGCCATGCAACCCGAAGGGTAGGACTATATACTGGAACAGTCCCTCGGGTGTTACAAAAGCCGTTTTCTCTCTCGCTGCTTTTGTTAGTGGCACCTGCCAATACCCTTTTGTGAGGTCAATGAGTGAAAAATAACGTGCCTGCCCAAACCGCTCTATTAACTCATCGACCCGGGGCATGGGGTAGGCGTCAAAGTTAGAAATTTCATTCAGTTTTCTGAAGTCATTACAGAACCTTAGTGTCCCATCTGGCTTTGGTATTAGGACTATTGGGCTGGCCCACTCACTCTGGGACTCTTCAATGACCCCTAACTGCAGCATCTTCTTGACCTCTTCCTTGATGGCTTGTCGCCGGGCCTCAGGCACCCGATATGGCTTTAATCGTACTTTGCCCTGCGGCTCAGTGACAATGTCATGTTGTATTAGGGAGGTACGACCAGGAAGTTCCGAAAAAACATCTGTATTTCGGCTAACAAACTCTCGGACTTCCTGAACTTGTCTGTGCGACAAAGTGTCTGATATTTTGACGGCGGAGAGGACTTCTCTTGCCTTCTCCTGAGGCAAGGAAGCCATCTGTACTGGAAATGCAGGCCGTGGACAATCCTCACCAAGCGGGTCTCTGTCTTTCCATGGTTTGAGCAGATTCACATGGTATACGTGTTCTGGCTTTCTCCGCCCTGGTTGGTGTACTTTATAGTTTACTGGTCCCACCTTCTCTATAATGTCGTAGGGTCCCTGCCACCTTGCAAGGAACTTACTATCCACTGTAGGCACAAGTACCAACACCCGATCCCCAGGGTTAAAGGACCTTACCCGTGCCTCCCGGTTATAGACCTGCCTCTGTGACCTTTGTGCTGATTCCATATGTTCTCGGACTAATGGTAGGACTGTCTCCATTCTCTCTTGCATTTTGGCCACATGTTCTATCACACTTTTGTGGGGAGTTGTATGGTTTTCCCAGGCCTCTTTAGCTATATCGAGTAAGCCACGGGGATTCTGCCATATAATAGTTCAAAGGGCGAGAACCCCGTAGATGCCTGGGGCACCTCCCGCACTGCAAACATCAGGTATGGCAACAAGAGATCCCAGTCCTTAGCATCTTTAGAGACTTTTTTTTTCAACATATTCTTCAGGGTTTTATTGAACCTTTCTACTAAACCGTCTGTTTGGGGATGATAGATCGATGTGCGCAACTGTTTAACACGTGGCAGAGTTCCTTCATGATTTTTGACATAAAGGGGGTCACCTGATCTGTTAAGATTTCTTGAGGGATTCCCACCCGAGAGAACATACCCATGAGTTCTTTTGCGATCAGTTTTGCCGAGGTGTGTCGCAGGGGAATAGCCTCAGGATACCTGGTAGCGTAATATAGAACTACGAGGATGTGTTGATGACCCCTTGCTGATTTATTAACCGTCCACACCAGATCCATAGGCTATTCTCTCAAACGGTACCTCTATAATTAGTAATGGCACCAAGGGACTCTGAAAATGAGGCTGCGGACTGGTTACCTAGCACACGGGACAAGAGTAACAATACCGTTAACTTCTTCATAGACCCATAGCCAGTAAAACCGTTGTAGAATTCTGTCTAGGGTTTTCTTTGGTCCCAAATGTCCCCCTAGTACATGCGCATGCGCTAAGTCCATTACCAACCTCCGATATGACTGCGGTACCAGCAATTGCTCGACAATTTCCCCATGTATTTTTTCAACCCCATACAGCAAATCTTGGTTCAGCTCAAATCGGGGAAATACTTTAGCTGCCCTGGGGTGTTGGGGTTCCCCATTGACAACCAGTACATTTTCCCGGGCTCGAGTCAACGTAGGGTCCCGTAGTTGCGCCGTACCAAAATTGTCACCTGCCACATTTAAGTATGACAATTCTGGTCCCGGTGGCAAATCTTCCATCTCCCCACCTAACACTTCTATAGGAGAGGGGTTTCCTCCTCCACCGAAGGCAAAGGTACTCCTACCGCCAGTACATCTTCCTCTGGGCCACCATGTTCATGCACGATTTCTGGAGAATGCAACCTGTTTGCCACTGGTGCCGACGACTGTTCTGTGGGAGGGGTAATTACAGGCCAAAGCACAGAAAATAACGGAAAATCTCTCCCCATTATTAATGCTAATTAACCACCACCCCCACCTCGTGTCACCTCCTCCCCGCTGGCGTGTTTATCATCACCAGGGTGGTAGGATAATGTTTTAAGTCACCATGTATACACAACACACCCATTTTCACAGCAGTATACTCGCTGATTTGGACGTGGCTGGCTCGTATTAGGGTCACTCACGAGACTCCCTGAGTCCACTAGAGCCACAGCAGGGTTACCCTCCACCTGCACATTTACACAAATGGTTCATATTGGGTCCCTCTGGTTTGACCACTGCACACATGTGTTCTGCATAGTGAGACTGATAGTAGCCAAAGTTGTTGTCCATGGGCTCTGTCAGGTGGGGGCAAACAGCTCTCACATGTCCTGGTTGTTGGCACCGCCAACAGATTATGGGGCCCCTTTCGTTCCCCAACCGTCCTGGGCGGCCCTCCGAGTCTCTGCTCGACGAGCTGTGGGTGAAGGTTTGTGGAATTTACTTGGTACCTTCCGGGTAGTCTCTCCCTGTATCTCCTTGGTAGCCCATATCTTTCAATGAGGTCTACCATTTGGAGACCATCAGTAGGGGCTGCCTGTCCAAGCCATGTTTGAAGGGTGTGTGGCAAATTTCTCAAGAATTTATCAGTCACTATACGATCCAGCATAGCGCGGGGTGACAACACCTCCGGCTGCAACCACTTTTCTATCAGGTGTATCAAGTCATAATACTGTGACCGAGCTGGCTCGGAAGGGGAAAAGTTCCACTGGTGTACCCGCTGTGCCCGGACCAAAACATTTACCCCAAGACGTGCAAGTATCTCACCCTTGACGCTCTCATAGTCCTCCTGTTGCTCGGGGGTAGGTCCCTAGAGGCTTTTGGGGTCCTGAATAAAAAAACGGAGCCACGATCTCGGCCCACTGGTACCGGGGCAGTCTCTCCCTTTTAGCCACGCCTTCAAACATCTCCAGGTACACCTCGACGTCATCTGATTGCTCCATCTTTCGGATCGCTGTACGCACCGCTTTCCGGACATCCTGCCATCCCCGGGCAGCTCCTGCTGTCTGCGGCGCTGTGATGTGCTGCATCACTAGACTATTGGTTTCCTGTTGCTGTCGATTAAATATCTGCTGCTGCTCCATAGCTGCTGCTGTATAGCCTGCTGCTGCTCCATACCTGCTGCTGTATAGCCTGCTGCTGCTCCATAGCCTGCTGCTGTATAGCCTGCTGCTGCATAGCCTGCTGTTGCTGCCGCATGGCCTCCTCCAGCATTTTTACTGTGTTCTCCATCTTGGGACAGTTATCCACCGGGTTTTGCGTCACTTTATTTACCTAGGACATTTACTGTCATGCAGGAAAAAACAGCCTGACCTCACTGCGTTGCCCGCATTGAAGCCACCAATTGTAGGGATCCGCTCTGGTAGGCAGGGCTGGGCCGCAGTAATGAGGCAAACACACCGCCTTTTACTTCAAATTTCAGTGGTTTTAATCATGAGTTCAACAAAAAGTCCAGATAACAAAATAAAAACAGAACATAAATCACCCCAGTTTGGAGAACCACTGGTGCCAGACTCACCCTTGCTTGGGACGGGCTTAACTAAGCGGCTGCAGGTCAGCAGAGACCGCCAGGTCCCATTCCGGGTGGTCTGGTACTCGCTTCCTGGTGCACACTGGCACACAGTAACAAAACAATCTTCCAGGCTGACTCCAGCCAAACTCCTTCCTTCCACACACCAACTACAACAGCTCCTTGTTTTATAGGCCTACTCCACACCCTCAGGTGAGGTACACATCAGATGACCAGATCACGTGACTATGACCTTATCACAGGTCCTTGTGATCATGGAAAATCCTGAGCAAACTTCAGTCTGCTAGAAGAAATATATCTCACATCCAGCAAGATCCCCTTTGGTGTACCACAGCGGCAAGAAGTCTCCTGTTCCCTACACATGCACAGAAAAACCCATGTCGAACATGCTCCAAATAGGGAAGAGCCGTCACCCTGATTGTTATGCTTAAAACAGGAAAGATTGAAGTTTTCAAGGGCTAAAATTAAAAATTTTAATAAGAAATATGGACAAATATTAATTTGTCATCACAGCGCATATCTGCACATGGCTAGTAGAAATGGTAACAAAAAATAAAACATAGTGTTTACTTTTTTAAATTAATGCATAAAAATACATTTCATAATTATCAATTAATGCTTCTTAAGGAACTTATCTGTACCTGTAAGATAATGCAGTCAATGGATGTACGAATCATAAAACATCATCATCATCATCCTCACGAGTTTTATTAATGACAGACATAATAAAATACACAGACTGAGGACAACTGTAACTTCACACACCATATATGAAATGGCCATCATTAAACCTGGTAATAATGGCAATAATAAATAATTACACCAAGAAAGTGCATCATGCATACAAACAATAGGTAGTTAGACCTGCAAGTGCTGTTGAAACAACCACAACAGATTTAAATTAATAATGCTATATAGCTATCACAGTGCATAGTTACTCATGGACAATGTCGATCTAATACTGTACCTCAATAAAGGCAGCGTCACCCATATGCTTGTTTGTCTTGTAGATTGTTGAAGAGGGAATTTTTTTTTTTTTTTTTTTTTAAAGTTCCTTTTTATTTGGATTTTCAAAAACAAAAAGGCCACATAAGGCGGTACACATCTCGGTCGCAGCCGATATGGTCATAAAATAAACATTCTAAAAGTCAAAGTAACAAGAGAACAAAAAACCGAAACTCGTTAATAATTGTAAGGAAACCCCTAACTTGTAGGATTCCTCCCGTCATCTTCCTTCTCTAACTTTGCTGTGATCCTGATTAAACTATTTCACTCGTCACCCTTCTGTGGCGTGTATTTTTTCAAATTCTCGCCACCTTTACATTCATTTCTCCGATCATGTTAAAATATAAGGCTTTCCTCAATATCACCATGATCGTTCATCATGATCCCATGTTTACTCATTAACGCTGTAATATGTTGAGGAATGTGATTTGCTTTCGCTAGTCGTGCTAATAGTATCCCTGATTTGCTACCATAACGATATAGATCGGCTCTATAATTCAAATTACTGGTTCTCTCGCGTCGATCTACCCATAGGTCAAAGTCAGCCTTAGCCTGCTTCCATCTATTTTTATCCTGTGTCCATGAAGTTGTCATACTAGGCCTCTGCCTACACCCTCCTTGACCCTGTGCTCCAACACCGCCAGTTGTTGCTCGGAAGTGCTGTTAGCACAGTCAACACTTGCTCCTGTGTTACTGGGGTTCAGTAATGTCAGCTGTTCCCCTGCTGTGTGTACGGCAAAAAGTCCTGCTGCCTCCACCCTGTTCTCTTCTCATCCCTGGGCTCCAACACCGACAGTTGTTGCTCGGAAGTAATTGGCAGGGGTACGGGCTCCTGCCTAGCCTGGTTACAGCACGACAGCTGTTTCCTGGCAGTGTCAACGTCAATTAGCCTACAATAAGTTGTCCTGTCGCGTTGCTTTCGGTTAGCCGACTGTATGGTGCCTGCAGTTTAGGTGATTCCTATGTGTGCTGTGTGATAAGTAAATAAAGGCTGTTTCCGTTGTGACAATAGGACAAGCACCGACTGTAGGACTGTGTGATTCGGTAACTGCGGACGGCTTGCGGCCTGTCAAATTACATTTTCATGGGTGCCTTCTGCTACCCGTCCGGGTTCCAGTACCGTCACCTGGTTCTCCGCAGTGCCTTTGGCCTAGGTGCCTCCATCTCGGTATCCGAGTTCTAGCAACGTCTGCTGGTCCTTGGTAGTGCTTTGGAGCACAGGTACCTCCTGCTTAGTAACCGTGTCCCAGTAACGTCAGCTGGTCCTCGGTTGTGCCATTGGCTCTTTTCCTTCTGCTGCCCCTCCGGGTTCCAGCACAGTCAGCTGGTCCTCGTTACTTCCATTGTCTCATGTACCATCTGATACCCGTCCGGGTTCCAGTAACGTCAGCTGGTTCTCGGAAGTTAGTCAGCCTTCTTGTACCTTCAGCTATATTTACAAATTGAACATTTTTTAAATGTTTTTTTGGGTAATCACTCTGGATCTCCAACAATGAAGACGACGACCCTGATGACCACCCCGAAGAAGATGATGACCACAAGGATGACGAGCATGAAGCCAACCAGCCTGAACACCATCACAAAGAAGAAATAAAAGATTACCCAGAAGAAGATCACCAACAGGACAAAGAAGGTTAAGACAAACTACAAGATACAGAACAAGAGACAGAAGAACAATAAGCAGAAGATGAAAAAGCATAACAACATGAAGTATAAGACCAAAGTGAAGAGCAAAATATATTCTCTAAATTATAAGCAGAACAAGACTAAGCAGTGTATGGGGGTGAGTCCGTTCCTCCTCGTGGTGCCCCTGGAAAATGCCTGCTGCTGCAGGCTAAACTCAACACGGACAAATACTGTTGTAATTTAAAACTTTTGTGACAGCAAGAACGCAAGGATGAAAAATTCATACTTTTACAGATTACAAGTACAGGAATCTCTGTCAAAAATAAGAATATGATGAAGAATAAGAAGATGAAGTAGAATATGAAGAAGAATAATAGTTGAATAAGAACAATATGAGTAATGTTAACAAAAAGATGAATAGCAAGAAGTTTAAGAAGAAGATAAAGAAGGTGAAGATGAAGAATAATTTGATGAAAAAGATGATGCTGCTGAAGATTATGAAGGAGAAAGTGTGTCAAAAGTTAAAAAGGTGAAGAGCATGGAAGTTGTGAAACATACATATTTGCCAAAATAGAAAAAAGGTTAACAACATTGTCAATTTGTTCGTCAATCCGAACATCTTTACAAAAAAAAATATTAATGCTATTCCATTTGATTGGGTTAAATATCTATGCCTTATAATGTCTCCTCAACCTCCCCCAATACATTCTACATTACTCTTTGTTGTTTTCCTTCATGTACAATTAACCAACAAGGCAAGAATGGGCTTTTTTTAATTCCGATATTTTTTTCCCATAGACTTACATTGGATTTCCGGTATCGGTATCGGGTATCGCCGATATTTCTTGTGTATCGGCGATACCATTCCGATCCAATACTTTTTGATATCGGAAAGTATCGCTCAACTCTATCCAGGACATAAAAAAATGTGGTTCATGAAAAAATAATGTATGCAGGCAAGAGCAAAGAACCAAGCATATTGTTGGAATAATAATGGCTGGTGGAATTCAAAGTATTTTCCAAATGCAATTTTAAGCCAACTGTATAATCATTTTCACAAAAAAAAGCCCTTTAGGTAGACGAGCAAAGTTTATAGAAGAATTTCAACAACGATAACAATGTGTAATCTTTTTAGATTTTTATGCAAATGCAACTGCATGACTGAGCACAGAGAGACAATTAGGCCGGGGTCACACTAGCGAGAAATACGGACGATTGCTATGCGAGAAAAAATCGCATGGCACTCGGACCACTGTTAATCTATGGGGCAGCTCCCATCAGCCGATTTTTTTTTTTGGGCCGTATTATACGGCTGAGAAAATCGCAGCATAACATATCGCTGACGTCACTTAGGCTGTGTTTCCATGATCAGGAAACACAGCGCTTTGGACGGAGCGGAAAGTCCGCTCCGCCCAAAGCCCCGCCCCCTAGTGAATGCACGGTCAATCCGGATGTGTTCATTGAACACATCCGGAACACATCCGGAATGACTGCAGGGCTACACAGACCTGTGTTATTTCCCTTGCGGCGACGCAGCGTCGCCGCAAAGGAATAGGACATGCTGCGATCTAAAAAGACGCACAGCATGTCCATTAATGCAGGTCTGCCGCCTGCGTGTTTTTAAGCATAGTGGAGACGGGATTTCTTGAAATCTCCTCCACTATGCTGTAACATCTGGACGCTGCATATTTGACGCTGCGCCAGCACACAGCATCAAACACGCAGCAATTACTGAGTGTTTCCTGACCGTGGAAACACACCCTTAGGCTGTGCTGACTCCCCACCTGACCTGCGGTGAACTGACAGGGTGGGAAAAAGTTCAGAAACTTTCCCACATTAATTAGTTCATCCCCAGGCGGGGAGCCTGCGCAGGCATGATTTCGTTCATTCTGCAGTGGTTTACAGCCGGGCCAGTAGCATTAGCACCGGTCCCTGTTGTAAACTAGTTAACACCTTGTGATGGATTGCAGCGGGGGACCTG
Source organism: Oophaga sylvatica (assembly GCA_033576555.1). Taxonomy (NCBI): domain Eukaryota; kingdom Metazoa; phylum Chordata; class Amphibia; order Anura; family Dendrobatidae; genus Oophaga; species Oophaga sylvatica. Next base: position 900,514,939 of record JARQOD010000001.1, read on the forward strand.
ACTGAACAGCGGAGAGGTATGGATATTGTTGTTTTTTTATTTTTTTTGCATTTAGAAGAACAAGGGATTCAGCTGGATTGGCAGCATAATAAATGTGGTCAAAAACTTTGTGTAATTATTTAATTAAAAGAATTTTCAATTAATGTGTGTGCGTCTTTTTTAACCCTTTACTACTATAGGATTGATAATGGATAGTTGTCTTATTGACACCTCTCCATTATTAACTCGGATTAATGTCACCTTTCAATAGCAAGGTGATATTAACCTCTTATTAACCCATGAGCCACCACTAAAGGAAATGGGAATAGAGAGGCTAAGTGCCAGAAAAGGCGCATCTTATAGATGTGCCTTATCTGGGGTGGCTGGGGCCAGATGTTTGTAGCCAGGGAGGCCAAAAACCTTGGTCCCTCTCTAGGCTATTAATATCTGTCCTCAGTCACTGGCTTTCCCTCTCTGGCAGAGAAAATAAGGCAGGAGCCCACACATTTTTTTTCAATGAGTTTGCCTGTTAATTTAACATCTACATATCTCAAATTTTTCACACATGCACTAATTATTATTATTATTATACATTTATATAGCGCCATTTATTCCATGGCGCTTTACATGTGAAAAGGGGAAATATAGACAAGTACAATAAACATGTGCGAGACAAGGGACACACAAGTACAGAAGGAGAGATGACCCTGCCCGCGAGGGCTCACAGTCTACAGGGATGGGTGAGAATACACTAGGAGAGGGTAGAGCTGGTTGTGCGATGGTTCAGTAGACTGAGGATCATTGCAGGCTGTAGGCTTGTCAGAACAGGTGGGTCTTCAGGTTCTTCTTGAAGATTTCCGTTGCTGGTGAGAGTCTGATGTGTTGCGGCAGAGAGTTCCAGAGTATGGGGGAAGCACGGGAGAAGTCTTGTAAGCGGTTGTGGGAAGAAGAGATGAGGGGGGAGTAGAGAAGGAGATCTTGAGAGGATCGAAGGTTGCGTGTGGGTAGGTACCGGGAGACCATGTCACAGATGTATGGAGGAGACAGGTTGTGGATGGCTTTGTGTGTCATAGTTAGGATTTTGAACTGGAGCCTCTGGGCAATAGGAAACCAGTGAAGGGCCTGCCATAGGGGGGAGGCTTGGGAAAAGCGGGAGACAGGTGGATTAGTCAGGCAGCAGAGTGTAGGATGGACTGGAGTGGTGCCAGAGTGCTAGAGGGGAGGCCAGAGAATAGGAGGTTGCAGTAGTGAAGGCGGGAAATGATAAGGGCATACACTAGTGTTTTGTGCATTCATGGTTGAGGAATGCGCGAATTCAGGAAATTTTTTTGAGCTTGAGGCTGCAGGAGGTGGCGAGGGCTTGGATATGTGGTTTGAAAGAGAGGGCAGAGTCGAGGATCACCCCAAGGCACTGAGCAGTCGGGACTGGGGAAAGTGAGCAGCCATTGACATTGATGGATAGGTCTGGTGGAGAGGTAGAATGAGGTGGGGGAAAGATGATGAATTCTGTTTTGTCCATGTTCAGTTTGAGAAAGCGAGCAGAAAAGAAGGCTGAGATAGCAGACAGACACTGTGGGATTTTGGTCAGTAAGGAGGTGAGGTCAGGTCCAGATAGGTAGATCTGCATGTCATCGGCGTAGAGGTGATACTGAAAACTGTGGGATTCTGTGAGCTGTCCCAGGCCGAGGGTGTAGATGGAGAAGAGTAGGGGTCCTAGGACTGAGCCTTGAGGAACACCGACAGACAGGGCGCGAGGTGAGGAGGTGGTGTGTGAGAGGGAGACACTAAATGTTCGGTCTGTTAGATATGATGAGATCCAGATAGGGCCAAGTCTGTGATGATCTAATTATTAGTCAAAAACATATATAAAACTAAATGAAATGAAATGGTTTACTGTATGTAAACCATGTGTCATTTCATGTCGGGGTCTGTAATAATTTTACAGAAGCCGGCAATTGATTTAGCGGCTATTATGCTATGTAGAACTCTATGAAATATATATATATATATATATATATATATATATATATATATTAAATATATATATATATATATATATGTGTCTCAATGACATGCGTGTACATATATGTATATATATACAGGTCCTTCTCAAAAAATTAGCATATAGTGCTAAATTTCATTATTTTCCATAATGTAATGATTACAATTAAACTTTCATATATTTTAGATTCATTACACACCAACTGAAATTTGTCAGGTCTTTTATTGTTTTAATACTGATGATTTTGGCATACAACTCCTGATAACCCAAAAAACCTGTCTCAAAAAACTAACATATTTCAACCGTCCAATAAAATAAAAGTGTTTTTTAAAAACAAACAAAAAAAACATCAAATAATAAAGTTCAGTTATGCACTCAATACTTGTTGGGAATCCTTTTGCAGAAATGACTGCTTCAATGCGGCGTGGCATGGAGGCAATCAGCCTGTGACACTGCTGAGGTGTTATGGAGGCCCAGAATGCTTCGATAGCGGCCTTAAGCTCATCCAGAGTGTTGGGTCTTGCGTCTCTCAACTTTCTCTTCACAATATCCCACAGATTCTCTATGGGGTTCAGGTCAGGAGAGTTGGCAGGCCAATTGAGCACAGTAATACCATGGTCAGTAAACCATTTACCAGTGGTTTTGGCACTGTGAGCAGGTGCCAGGTCGTGCTGAAAAATGAAATCTTCATCTCCATAAAGCATTTCAGCCGATGGAAGCATGAAGTGCTCCAAAATCTCCTGATAGCTAGCTGCATTGACCCTGCTCTTGATGAAACACAGTGGACCAACACCAGCAGCTGACATGGCACCCCACACCATCACTGACTGTGGGTACTTTACACTGGACTTCAGGCATTTTGGCATTTCCTTCTCCCCAGTCTTCCTCCAGACTCTGGCACCTTGATTTCCGAATGACATGCAAAATTTGCTTTCATCAGAAAAAAGTACTTGGGACCACTTAGCAACAGTCCAGTGCTGCTTCTCTGTAGCCCAGGTCAGGCGCTTCTGCCGCTGTTTTGGTTCAAAATTGGCTTTACCTGGGGAATGCGGCACCTGTAGCCCATTTCCTGCACACGCCTGTGCACGGTGGCTCTGGATGTTTCTACACCAGACTCAGTCCACTGCTTCCTCAGGTCCTCCAAGGTCTGGAATTGGTCCTTCTCCACAATCTTCCTCAGGGTCCGGTCACCTCTTCTCGTTGTACAGCGTTTTCTGCCACATTGTTTCCTTCCAACAGACTTCCCATTGAGGTGCCTTGATACAGCACTCTGGGAACAGCCTATTTGTTGAGAAATTTCTTTCTGGGTCTTACCCTCTTGCTTGAGGGTGTCAATGATGGCCTTCTTGACATCAGTCAGGTCGCTAGTCTTACCCATGATGGGGGTTTTGAGTAATGAACCAGGCAGGGAGTTTTTAAAAGCCTCAGGAATCTTTTGCATGTGTTTAGAGTTAATTAGTTGATTCAGAAGATTAGGGTAATACGTCGTTTAGAGAACCTTTTCTTGATATGCTAATTTTTTGAGACAGGATTTTGGGTTATCAGGAGTTGTATGCCAAAATCATCAGTATTAAAACAATAAAAGACCTGACACATTTCAGTTGGTGTGTAATGAATCTAAAATATATGAAAGTTTAATTGTAATCATTACATTATGGAAAATAATGAAATTTAGCACTATATGCTAATTTTTTGAGAAGGACCTGTATATATATGTATTCTATGTGTATATATCTATTCTTTTGTTTGTGTTTTAAAACCTGTCATTGGGATCCATTATATGTCCATTTTACAAGCCGGCGATAAAATCTCGACATACGGATGCAAAACGGATGTCACACGGATGCTTAGATGCGAGAAAATCGCTTCCTCGCATTACAATCGGATGACATACGGGTCACTGTTAATGAAACATTTGTGCGATTCTGATGCATGAAAACTGACCTTATTTTTATACGTTGTGTGTGACTCCAGCCTTATATAAATTCTCTGATACAAAATTTTCAACCATTACTTACAGTATTTTATTTAAAAAAATATCATTGGCTTGTCTTCCTCAAAGCTCTCTTACTTTCCAATTAATTTTCCATACCTTTCTAACATTATCAAATAATCCAGAATATTTGATAATCCAACATCCATCTGGTCCCAATACTGTCAGATTACGTGAATTTGACTAGTTCCAGATATACTTATACTTGTTATAAAATCAATTTGTTATTTAGGTTGAAAGCACCTGATAACGTTCTATTACTTCTATTAAATTTAAGCACTCCTAATTTCTTTCCCTTTTCACAGAAAGCTATTTTCATAATGAATGTTTTGTAGCGCTGCCGAGGTTTGATTTATAATTAAGATAACAGATGTGGTTATCCAGGTCTTCATTTATATTACATATTTGCTCCTAATAAGAACATAATGGGAAAAGTTTATTGCTGTATGTCATTTTCAAATATGACTCACTGCCCAATTATCTACTTTTGAATAATTACTTCAACTTGATCTGTACAAGCAATAAATAGATGTCCAATTTTAATTCATGATAAAAAATGAAAATGTTGAGAAATGCTCCTTCATAGCAGGAAATATTTAGTGATTTCAAAGTAAGGGGTTATTGACCTATATGCTAGTAGAGCCCGCCCAAACAGTTTACACAAGCAAAAATATTCTGGCTATATGCAAAGGGGAAAATAAGTATTTGATACACTGACAAATTTTGCAATTATTATTACCCCGCCCCGGATCTGCCCCCATCACCCCTCCCTATGCCATGGACTTCCATAGCCCCTACCCTAGATCTGCCCCTACCCAACATCCCTATCCCTATTCCCCTTTTGTACACTTGCTTTGGCAAAACTAATGTGTATTTAGTCCTGCCAATAAAGCTTCTTTGAATTGAATTGAATTGAATTATCATCATTTTTATTTGTTATAGAGCCATTTATCCCATGGTGCTTTACATGTGAGGAGGGGTTATATAAAAACACAAGTACGGTAACATTAAACAATACAAGTCACGACTGGTACAGGAGGAGAGAGGACCCTGCCTGCGAGGGCTCACAATCTACAAGGGGTGGGTGAGGATACAGTAGGCGAGGGTAAAGCTGGTCATGCAGTGGTTTGGTCGATCAGTGGTTACTGCAGGTTGTAGGGTTGTCGGAAGAGGTAGGTCTTCAGATTCTTTCTCAAATACAAAGAATGGAGAGGTCTATAATTTTTTACCTTAGGCGGTGCACTTCAACTGTGAGAGACAAAGTAAAAAAAAACTCCATAAAATGTCATTGTATAACTTTTACATAATTAATTTGCATTTTATTGCATTAAATAAGTATTTAATCACCTACCAACCAGCAAGAATTCTGTCTCTCAGAGACCTGTTATTTTTCTTTAAGAAGCCCTCCTACTCTGCACTCATTATCTGTATTAATTGCACCTGTTTAAACTCATTATCAGTATAAAAGACACTTGTCCACACACTCAATCACAGTCCAACATCTCCACCATGGCCAAGACCAAAGAGCTGTCTAAGGAAACCAGGGACAAAATTGTAGACCTGCACAAGGCTGAGATGGGCTACAGGACAAAAAGCAAGGATCTTGGTGAGAAGGCAACAACAATTATTAGAAAATGGAAGAAACATAAGATGACTGTCAATCTTCCTTGGTATTGGGCTCCATGCAAGATCTCGCCTCTTGGTGTAAGACTGATTCTGAGAAAGGTCAGAAATCAGCCCAGAACTACATGGGAAGACCTGGTCATTAATCTGAAGAGAGCTGGGACTACAGTCTTAAATATTACCATTAGTAACAGACTACGCGGTTAAGGAGGATGGTGATCGTGAAAAGATGGGAGGCGCCGGACAAAGAGCATCGACACTTGTATTAGCATTGACGAATTGACGTGTCGGAGTTTGGAAGTCTAGAGATTCGAAGTCTAGAGCTGCGATGACATTAGTAAAAGAAGAAAGAATTGCTTGAGTGTGGATGAGGCATGTATGACAAAGAAGATATGCTCCAAACAATTTCAAACTGAGATTTCCCCTACAGTATCATGTTATTAACAGATAAATAATTGTTTGAATGTGGATGAGGCCTGAATGACAGAGAAGATATGCTCCTCTGCTCTGTTATGTTGACAAAATGTCGCTAAACAAGATAATGTGACTAATAATACAATTGGAAGCAGGGATAATAATAAACAACAGAGAAGAATACAAGTACAATACATTAACATACTAGATGGAATTTAGAAAGAACAGGACATATATAGTTGTGCTCAAAAGTTTACATACCCCGTCAGAATTTTTGCTTTCTTGGCCTTTTTTCAGAAATTTGAATGATAACACCAAAACTTTTTCTCCACTCATGGTTAGTAGTTGGGTGAAGCCATTTATTGTCAAACTACTGTGTTTTCTTTTTTAATCATCATGACAGCTCAAAACATCCAAATGACACTGATTAAAAGTTCACATACCCCATTTCTAATACCGTGTATTATCCCCTCTAACATCAATGATAGATTGAAGTCTTTTGTGATAGTTGTAGATGAGGTTCTTTATTTTCTCAGATGGTAAAGCTGCCCACTCTTCTTGGCTAAAAGCCTCCAGTTCCTGTAAATTCCTGGTGTGTCTAGCATGAACTGCTTGCTTGAGATTTCCCCTCAGTGGCTCAATGATATTGAGGTCAGGAGACTGAAATGACCACTCCAGAACCTTCACTTTGCTCTCCAGTAGCCAATGACAGGTCGACTTGGCCTTGTGTTTTGGATCGTTGTCATGTTGGAACGTCCAAGTACGTCCCATGCGCAGCTTGGACGTTCCAGATGACAGGTTATCAAAACTTTTGAGAACAACTGTATATAGAGAGGGACTTTGTGATTTCAGCAGCCAATGACACAAGTCGTTGTGTTTGGACAGTTATTTTGTGTTTCTTCCATTTTCTAATAATTGCACCAACAGTTGTTGCCTTATCATAAAGCTGCTTACCTATTGTCCTAAATACAAATATTCACATGCACAACATTGTAGCTACATAGTAAACAGGAATACCCAATGCCACAGCAAATTAATGTAATAGCAGATTCAGTACAAAATTAGAATATCATCATATAATAAAAAATGTACAATAGAATCAACAAGTACAAACATATACATTTTTATTAAATATCAAGAAAATACACATAAACACTAACCATATTAAAAGTTGGAAACCACAAAATGGCGCCAAAGTGCTAAGAACCTCCACACACGGAGCTTACAGAGTCATTGTTGAATTGTGAGTGGATATACAGTATAAAAAAAATTAGACAGATACATGTGGCAGGGATATAAGACTAAGGGATCAAATACTTATGGTTATTACTAGTGATTTTTTACCGCGATTGCCCCCCCGGGGGTCCTTTTAAGGTCTAAAAATATCTGAAAATTATGAAAATAATGCTCAAATGACACGGCAACATAATGGCTACTGCCCCTGGAAGCATTTCTGACTCCTAGGTCACAGTTCTAAACAATGTTGTCAGAGTTTCATGGCCTTTTTACAGGCGCAGCAAAAAACCTACAAAAACTAAACCAAAATGGATTTTGCTGGGAAATATGTTAAGGAACATCCTTTCCAGGTTAATGACTTTTAACTAAGCCAAAATAATTAACCTCCAAAAAAATGTTCCTGTACCACTTGGGCTATGTTCACACACAGCGTTTTTGAGGCGTTTTGCAAATTTAGCATTGCTTTCAACCAATACAAATGCATTCACTGGGAATTGTCATTGTAACATTTAACAACCCTAGCTGGCCATGTGGTGTGTGACACACATAAGCAGACACATCTAGTTTAATTTAAGAAGGAGGGACTCTTAAAGTCACAGAGCCTATTTTTACAGGGGCATCAGGCAGCATTAATCTTCGTAAAGGGCCATTATTAATCAGTGGGTCTCCTATGCTGTTATTGCTTATGCAGTGAGTGGTTGGGCTGCCAAGAATTACGATTCATCCCAATACCCCTTTCACAAGAGGTACAGGAGGGCTTCCTGAAAAAATGTTTCATTGAATGCAAGGCCTGGCTTGCCCCAAAGTTACATGCACCCCAATAAGCTTTTAAAGCCACATACTGGATGGCCACTGGAAAATCCACTTCACATTATTCATTTTGTACTCCCATTCTTGTTCTTATGCATTGACTGCAAGGCCTGTCCTGCTGCCAAGTCATATGCACCCCAATATGCCTTTGAACCCAGGTACTGGATGGGCAAAGGAAAATCCACTTCACATTATTCATTTGTACTCCCATTCTGTTTTCTTATGCATTGACTGCAAGGCCTGTCATGCTGCCAAGTCATATGCACTCCAATATACCTTTGAACCCAGGTACTGGATGGGCATAGGAATATCCACTTCACATTATTCATTTGTACTCCCATTCTCTTTTCTTATGTATTGACTGCAAGGCCTGCCCTGCTACCAAGTCATATGCACCCCAATAACCCCAATCCCCCCTTGGAAGAAACATGGAGGAGGGCCTCTTTAAAAAATGTCGTGTTAAAAAGGAGCGGACTACTAGACTTGTAATGTCCATACGTATGGACTGGCAGACATTTTCTCCTGTGGAGTACGCCTGAACCTTTTTCTGAACAAGTATTTTACGCCCAGCAAAACCACCCACCATTATTTGGAATTTGACACTGACTGTAGCAGCGCGGAACACGTTAACGCTGGTGATCTACTGGCGGCGGATGATGAGATGTGGAGGAAGGCCTGATTAAAAACTATGCCCAATTTAAAGGAGCGGGTCTCCTATACTTGTAATGCCCATACATTAAGTGTACGGGCTGGCAAATATTTCCCCTTGGGGGGGGTTATATTTTTTGAAATTTGGTGACGGGCATTATAACATCCTTGCCAAAAAATAGAGTGGCTGGAGCATGACGAAATGCGTTCACCCTGGTGTTTGAGTGGTGGATGGTGAGGATGAGGAGAAGGAGAAGGAGGACACCAAATGGCCAAAATCAGGAAGCGTATACCCATCTGTGGGTGTGAAGAGGTGCATGGGAATACACCTACCAAAAAGACACTACATTGGAGTTAATGTTTCGCTGTCATCATTTGGTGGTGTCGAGAAGTCTGGCCCAATCCATCCCTTGTTTATTTTTATAAGAGTCAGCCTGTCTGCATTTTCCGTTGAAAGGCGATTGCGCTTATCTGTGATAATCCAACAGTGGCACTAAAAACTCGCGCTGACAAAACGCTAGCGGCAGGGCAGGTAGGACCTCCAAGGCGTAGAGAGCCAGTTCATGCCACGTGTCCAGCTTGGATGCCCAATAATTAAAAGGCACTGAGGAATCACGGAGGACATTGGTACGGTCAGCAAGGTACTCCCTCAGCATCTTATAAAACATTGCATTCCTTGTGAGATTACCCCGTGCCTCAGGGCCAGGGTGATGGGAGGGTCTGAGAAAACTGTCCCTGAACTTTGCCAGTGTTCCACTGCCTCTGCTGGATTGGAGTTGTGTCTCTCTCGCCTGTCCTTCTTGGTTGGCCAACAAACTGTCATCTCTGCCGCCAGCATTTTGAGATGGGAATTTTTTTTAATAATTCTGCAACAATGGCCCTCTGGTACTGCACCATTTTAGTACGCCTGTCTGCCTCTGGAACAAGAGATTGAAAGTTCTCCCTGTAGCATGGGTCTAAAAGTGTCACTACCCAGTAATAACTGTTACCCAATATTTTTACAATATGAGGGTCACGGGAAAGGCAGCGCTACATAAAGTCAGCCATGCGTCCCAGACTGGTAACAGGCAAGCCTTCTGTGTCCTCACCAACAGGATGACGGACCAAGGTGTCCTCCTCCTCCTCTTCCTCTTCCTCCCTGTGCTCAGGCCATCCACTCTGAACAGACACTATGACAGTTGTGCTTGTAGTACCATCTATAGTGCATGAAAAGTAGCGCCTGTTCTTCCTCCTCCTCCTCTTCCTCATTGTCAACCAATCCACGTTGGGATGACATGAGGATGGGCTGTGTGTAATCACCCTGTATTGTTCCTTAATCCTTGCTCTCATGCTCCACCTGCAATGCATCCTCTTTCATTGTGAGCAGAGAGCTTTTCAGAATGCAGGATGGTTAAGCTAATTATGGCGTCATCGCCGCTCACCATCTTGTTGGACTCCTCAAAGGTTTGGAGGATGTTACATATGTCTGACATCGAACTCCACTCTTGGGGTCTTATGTGTGGAGTCAAACCTGAAAAACTACAGCCTTGTTGATGCTGGTATTCAACAACTACCTGCTTCTGCTCACAAATCCTTTCCAACATATGCAGTGTACAGTCATGGCCAAAAGTTTTGAGAATGACACAAATATTATGTTTTCACATGATCTGCTGCCCTCTGGTTTTTATGTGTGTTTGACAGATGTTTTTATCACAGACAGAAATATAATAATTGCAAACATATGAGTAACAAAAGCTTATATTGACAGTTAGAATAAGTTAATGCAGCAAGTCAATATTTGCAGTGTTGACCCTTCTTCTTCAGGACCTCAGCAATTCTCCCTGGCATGCTCTCAATCAACTTCTGGACCAAATCCTGACTGATAGCAGTCCATTCTTGCACAATCAATGCTTTCATTTTGTCAGATTTTTAGGTTTTTGTTTGTCCACCTGTCTCTTGATGATTGACCACAAGTTCTCAATGGGATTAAGATCTGGGGAGTTTCCAGGCCATGGACCCAATATCTCTATGTTTTGTTCCCTGAGCCATTTAGTTATCACCTTTGCTTTATGGCAAAGTGCTCCATCATGCTGGAAAAGGCATTGTTGATCGCCAAACTGCTCTTGGAGGGTTGGGAGAAGTTGCTCTTGGAGGACATTCTGGTACCATTCTTTATTCATGGCTGTGTTTTTAGGCAAGACTGTGAGAGAGCCGATTCCCTTGGCTGAGAAGCAACCCCACACATGAATGGTTTCAGGATCCTTAACAGTTGGCATGAGACAAGACTGGTGGTAGCGCTCACCTTGTCTTCTCCGAATGAGGCGTTTTCCTGATGTCCCAAACAATCGAAAAGGGGATTCATCAGAGAAAATAACTTTACCCCAGTCCTCAGCAGTCCACTGCCTGTATCTTTTGCAGAATATCAGTCTGTCCATGATGTTTTTTCTGGAAAGAAGTGGCTTCTTTGCTGCCCTCCTTGAGACCAGGCCTTGCTCCAAGAGTCTCCGCCTCACAGTGCGTGCAGATGCACTCACACCTGCCTGCTGCCATTCCTGAGCAAGCTCTGCACTGCTGGTAGCCCGATCCCGAAGCTGAAACACTTTTAAGAGATGGTCCTGTCGCTTGCTGGTCTTTCTTGGGCGCCCTGGAGCCTTTTTGGCAACAATGGAACCTCTCTCCTTGAAGTTCTTGATGATGCGATAGATTGTTGACTGAGGTGCAATCTTTCTAGCTGCGATACACTTCCCTGTTAGGCCATTTTTGTGCATTGCAATGATGACTGCACGTGTTTCTTTAGAGATAACCATGGTTAACAGAAGAGAAACAATGATGCCAAGCACCAGCCTCCTTTTAAAGTGTCCAGTGGTGTCATTCTTACTTAATCATGACAGATTGATCTCCAGCCATGTCCTCATCAACACCCACACCTGTGTTAATGGAGCAATCACTGAAAAGAGGTTAGCTGGTCCTTTTAAGACAGGGCTGCAATGATGTTGAAATGTGTTTTGGGGGATAAAGTTCATTTTCTAGCCAAATATTGACTTTGCAAGTAATTGCTGTTAAGCTGATCACTCTTTATAACATTCTGGAGTTTATGCAAATTGCCATTAGAAAAAGTGAAGCAGTAGACTTTGTAAAAATTAATATTTGTGTCATTCTCAAAACTTTTGGCCATGACTGTAGAGTTCCAACGAGTTGGTGAGCAGGAAACTGCAATTGCTGCTGAAGCACGACAAGGGCGGCTGATGCTGTAGCTAACTTTCTAAAATGGGTACACAGGCGGCATACTTTCACCAGCAGATCCGGCAGCTCCGGGTAGCTTTTTAGAAAACGTTGAACAACGAGGTTAAGCACATGGGCCAGGCAAGGTATGTGTGTCAGTTCGCCTCACCTCAGAGCCGCCACCAGGTTCCTGCCATTGTCACACATGACCATGCCTGGCTGGAGATTCAGCAGTGTCAGCCGGACATCTGCCAGCTCTTTCAGAGCTGTCAACAGCTCTTCAGCATTGTGCGGTTTGTCACATAAGCAAATTAGCTTAAGCACAGCCTGTTGCCACTTGGCTTTGGCAGTGCTGCAGTGCTTCCAGCTTGTGACTGATGTGACTCATTTCAGAGATGGAGGCTTAAGAGAAGGATGAAGTGCAGGAGCTGTACACAGTGGGGGCAAACTTGATTGACGTAGGGCCCGCAATCCTTGGTGTCGGGAGGACATGTTCCATCCCAAGGTCTGACTGGGTCCCGGCTTCCACTATGTTAACCCAGTGTGCTGTCATTGAGATGTACCGTCCCTGGCCACAAGCACTTGTCCACATGTCCGTGGTTAGGTGTACTTTCCCTGTTACTGCATTATTGAGTACATGGGTAATGTTGTGGGACGCGTACTTGTGTAATGCCAGGACGACACAGCGGGAGAAATAGTGGCGGCTGGGGACTGAGGACTTTGGGACGGCCGCCGCCATCAGTTTGCAGAAAGCTTCCGTCTCCACGAGCCTAAAAGGCAACATTTTGAGCACAAGCAGACGACAAATATGAGATTTGAGTACTGTGCCTTGTGGGGTGCTGGCTGCGTATTTCTGCTTATGTTACAATGACTGGGGTATGGACAACTGAAGGCTGCGCTGGGACAAGGACGTGGACGTGCTTGATGATGGTGTTATTTGACTGTGGTCAATGGCAGGTGCAGGGCAGGAGGCATCTTAGCAAGCACCATGGATAGGGGATTAGCTTGCACGCACAACAGTGGAAGAAGTACTGTAGTAGTGTCACCCGCATACACTGTTCCTGCAGCCAAGAGTTGGGCCCACAAAGTCAGGTGCTTTGCTGCCATGTGTCTGATCATGCAGGTGGTGGTAAGGCTGGTGTTTTACAACCCTGCTGTTGCTGGCACGACAGGCGTTGCAAATGGCCTGTTTGGGGTTATCGACAGATTCTTTAAAAAATAACCAGACTCGGCAAGACTGTTGGACTGGCAACTTCCGTCATGTTGGTGTTACGGGAATGGTTGTACGCCTTCTGTCTGCAGCCACCACACTGCTTCTTCCTGCCTGAAGAGGTGATATGCCTACCTCCCCCTGTGTGCTGCTGTCCTCACTCTGCATGTCCTCCTGCCAGGTTGGGCCTGTTACTATATCTTCCACCACCTCATCTTCCACTTCCGCACCCTGTTCCTCCTCCTGACTTTCTGGCAATTGTGTCTCATCATCGTCCACCTCTTGTGACTGTGGCTGCTCAAATATTTGTGCATTGCTACATGGAATATCATCTTGCCCGCTTCAAGTGGACCAGGCGAGAGGCACAAATCTCCAAATGTAAAACTGAACAGCTCTTCGGAGTGTCCGAGTGTGGGATCAGTTGTCTCAGGGCACTCAGCATGGTGGGAGAAAGAAGGATCACGGTGAGGAATATGTGGTCCAGATTCATGGAAACTCTGATTTGACCGTGTGGAACACAGAGTGCTAGTGTTGGTGGATTATTAACTGGAAGTATTATCCGCTATCCAACCAACAACCTTTTCACACTGCTCAGGCTTCAATAGTGCTGTCCTGCCGCGGTCCCCTAGGACTTCGCACACTAATTTCCAGCGAGAAGATGTGAGTGTTTTTGGTGGGCCAATTTCAGCTTGGCCACGGCCTAGGCCTCGGCATGCCACATCACCATCACGTCCACTTTCCCGTCCCTTGCCATGCGCTTTACCAATTGTAAATGGACTAGAATATTATACACGTTCACTACAAATGGCTGATTTTTGAGGCAACTTGTTTGTGATAAGTGTGCGGGAAAACCACACTTTTACCTATCTGGACTGTAGGTAAAAATATTTTTTGGCTTATCAGATTTGTGTCAGTAAGTACGGTAACAGACTGCAAAAACACTAGCATATGTAGGCCTAAAATGGCCAAATTTTTGGCACAGATAAATGAGGCCTGTTAGGGAGATACCTCACTGACAAATCTTTGGCCTGTATTTTTTGCCTTTTTTGGCTAAATAGTGCTGTATATAACTAGAGTGACACACAGGAAAACAATGGAAAACAGGCCTAAAATGGGCAAACTTGGAGCACGCAGATATATGAGCTGGCATGGAGATACCACACTGACAAATCTGTGGCCTGTATTTTGTTTTTTTTAGGCTAAATAGTGCTGTTTATAACTAGAATGGCACACAGGAAAAAAATTGAAGCAAAATGGTGTCAAGAAATTATGTAGACACTCAAAAAAATTTCTACTCTACCGTGCCACATAAAAATTAAATTTTCTCTGCGCACTCAAAAGTGATTTTTTGGGACCCCTTTAAAATTGCAGGATTTTCACGCATTGCTAGGAAAAGGATCTGGCTGTATTGTGCATTGTTAAAAGCAAATGGAGAAAAAAAGGGCTCTGGATAGCTTTGCAATAAAATAAGCTCTATTAACCTGGCCAAAAATTTTTTCCAAGCCAATTAGACCTGAGGCTAGGTATATACGGTCAATATATCGTATAGGTAGCAGCAGCAGCACCAGAACACAGGAAGGGAATGGACCCTCTTGATGTATGCAATGATCTATATACACATATACAGTGCCTGCAGGCCTTGCACTGATATGTATAGAGCAACGTACAATCCGCTGCCTTCCTAGCACTGGAGCCTATATACTCCAGAATTAGTCCTTAGAAGGACTGTTGATTTAGCTGGATATGAGTACTTTAGGATGGTAGACCCCACACTGACTAAGAAATCTCCAAATCTGACCCTATCTCGGCAGTAGCTCTCCCTATACTATCTAAATCCGGAGCTGAATGCAGCGAGCAGGGCGGCATCCGGTCTCTTATACCCCTGATGATGGAGTGCGGCCAGCCAATCACTGCATGACCACAACAAAGATGGCTGCGGTGTTTCATTGCCTGGCAGACAATCCCTGCATCGTGATTGGGTCTGTAAAGTCATCCAAAAAGCTGGGTGAAGACCCTAGTTCCCGTCGAGTGATCCCGGAAATGCTTGGTGCTCGCTGAGTACACCGAGTACCGTGATACTCGGGTGAATAACGATTATTAGGAAAAAAAACCCAAAATAGCAAACCATAGGATACTGACTTGTAATGTAACTGAGAATTACTGGAGAACAAAAAAGTCAAAAAAAGTATCTAAAAAATATATCAAATTTATTTGTATACAAAAAATACAAATTTGAGGAAGTGAGCGTCAGGCTCACGAAATGCGCGTCAGGGTTCCTGGACACCTGTGGATATCACAACCTGCTACTAAAATGGGTAAGTTTTACCATGATCTGTTTATTTAAATGCACATTTTCTTGTCTATTGTTACAACAGCGCTATGAGCAATACAATATAGTCAGTTCATATAATGATGGAAGCCCTCTGTGGACCTAATTATGTTTCTATGACGCTAATATATTGCGCTTTGTACATATGATATTGCATTGAGCAGGCATCCACAGGGTCCTTATTATTGGGTGTATCATCTCATCCTGAGTTATATATACAACTATTCAATATATATGCACAATGCTGTAATTTTATTGATATATGTATTTTTTGTATACAAATAAATTTGATATATTTTTTGAGATACTTTTTTTGACTTTTTTGTTCTCCAGTAATTCTCGGGTGAATAACGAGTAGTGGCGAGCACGTTCGCTCATCACTAGTTATTACCAAAGGCCCTGCAAGGCCAAGCATTGCTTGACACTAAAACCATACCACACCTAATGTAAGATGCAAGACCCATTCCACTTCAACGGCAATGTGCAAAGTATATTATCCATGAAGCAATACCTGTAGTGTAGGATACAGCCCACACCATGAGACCATGGGTACTTGATCTCTTAGTCTTATATCCCCGCCACATGTATCTGTCTAATTTTTTTTATATATCACTCACGATTCAGCAATGACTCTGTAAGCTTTGTGTGTGGAGTTCTTAGCACTTTGGCTCCATTTTGTGGTTTCCCACTTTTTAATATGCTTAGTCTTTGTGTATTTTCTTGATATTTAATAAAAATGTATATGTTTTTACTTGTTGATTCTATTGTACATTTTTTCTTTATATGATTATATTGCCTATTGTTCTGTAGCCCATCACAGCCATGTGCAGGTCTACAATTTTGTCCCTGGTTTTCTTAGACAGTTCCTTGATCTTAGCCACACAGGAGAGTTTGAAGTTTAATTGATTGAGTGAGCCGACAGGTGTCTTTTATACAGGTAACGACTAAAGATTTCGAACAGGTGCAGTTAATACAGGTGGTGAGTGCTGAGTAGGAGGGTTTCTTAAAAAAAAAAACTAGCAGGCTGTGAGAGCCAGAATTCTTGCTGTTTGGGAGGTGATCAAATACTTATTTCATGCAATAAAATCCAATTTAATTATTTAAAAATCATACAGTGTGATTTTCTGATTTTTCCTCTTAGATTCCATCTCTCACAGTTGAAGTGTACCTGCAATAAAAATTACTGACCTCTCCATTCTTTGTAGTTGGTAAAAATTGCAAAATCAGCAGTTTATCAAATGCTTAGTGTCCAGTACATAGCACCAGCATATTCCACAGCATTTTACAATTCAGCGGGTACACGTAAAAATAATATCAGAAATTACAGAGTAAAACAAAAAACAAAAGGAGTGAGGACTCTGCTCACAAATTTGCAAGCTATAAGAAAATGGAGCTGACACCCAAAAAATGGCTTGTGTTTGGTTTAGCTATCCTTTTAATAAATAAGGATATTTAAGTAGAGTTGCATAAACAGGTCAGCAGGATTTTGCCCTAAAACTATTTATATGTGCAGGTATCTCTTTCAAAGACAAATCCATCAATACTTTTATATGGCCAAACTGTTCTTCCGTTTCTGAGAAATCCATGCTTGAAATTGAGTCGCACGTACCAGGGCTTATGGGGTACTCGGCACCGAGCCCGTTCACTTCAATGGGGGAGAGGTCACGGGTAGCGCAGCTCGGTCCGTTGCCCTGGGCGCTCATTCAAAAGGGGATATTTACAGGGAACTTAGAAATGTTCGTGACGCCACCTGTGGTTTCTGATCAGGGTGACCAGCGCTGCAGGGTGAATCCTCTTAGGGGTTGTAACTAGGCAGCAAGGTGTTAAGTCTTCCACAGGTAAGACTGGATCCCTCAGGGTATACGGTGCTGCAGGGTGCAGGCAATAAGGCAGACACACACAAGTCAGTCTCTTTCCATACCTTTACTGGTGATGTTTGCAGGCATGTCCCGGGAAGCTGCTCAGGGTGGAGGATGCACATCCAGTAATCACAGAGTAGGTTTAAGGCCTCCTTACTTCTTAATGTGTGTGAGTTTCCAACTTGCATGAAGCTAAGCTTAATTCCGTATAGAACAGCTACGCCCGGCCGACATTGTGGTGGAGCCTTCTTTTGGCACGAACTAAGTCTATATCTGCAGCGTCCTGCTAGACTCCTGTTCTTCCTGACCCCGGTTACGTATCAGCACTGTTGGGCCCCTCTGTGACCTGTAGTCCAGCAGGGTCTCCGGTTTCTCCCACTAGCCGTGAAGGAACTAGCAAGCTCGGACCCGGTGTCCGGTTGGGCAGAGTGGAGGTCAGCTATCGTTGCTATTTCCCCTCAGTCACTCTTTCTTCCTTTTACCACTCGCCTGTCGCCCTACTCACACCCTTAACATAAGCACAGGCAACAGTAGGTGTAGTCGTCAGCTTCCTTCTATCACCGCTCACTGACCGTTCCTCAGTCAACTCGTTATAATAACTGTAGCTCCCTTCCTTCTTTTCCTTCATAGGCTCTGTCCAGAGTAGCTATCAGGACCTTCCGTCAGACTGATTTCGTGCACACTCTGAGAGTCACTTTCCACGTTCATAGGGAACCAACAGTCAGCCTGTTCTGAGGTAACAGCTTGTCTTTCTTCCTCTGTCTCATCTGACAGGAATCACCAACCATCTGAACTCACACTGGCTCAGACAAAGCTCTGACTAGCACTCTCCAAGACTCCAGTCTGGAATGGGCCCCACTGCTACGTCTCCCACACCCTTATATATTCTAAGGCTCCCTCTAGTGGCACTATAGGGAAGTGTGGAGTGTGAATGAATATCAAGTGTTTGTGCATCCTCCAGGGAACATGTGTCACCAAGCGCAGCTGGGCCACACAAAATGATATGCTCTAATGAGGCTGAAGAGGTATTGTAGCTCTGAAGCCTCTTTTACTCCACCTCTGTGCCATTTCCAAAAGCACTTCTTCCTACTTGCCTGTCAGCCTCTGTGATTTTTTCTAAAGATTCGTCAGTCAAGCAGAAGGAGTCATTGATGGGTGGGGAATAGAGCTGGAGTGACAGAGGGAGGTTTCGGTCTATAAATAATTCTTCACCCTCATTTCATGTCAATTCAAACACTGATTTTTCAGTAACGGAGGAGTTGACTGACCATAAAAAGAATTTGTAGGACTTGTTTTTGAAAGAGCTACAAGCACATATAAATAGTTTGAAGGATGAAATCATGCTGACAAATTCCCTTTAAAAGTTATGTCTGATGTAAGACTAGGAACGAAGTGTGTGAGTGACCATGAATTTTGTCTTTCACCAAGTTACACCAAGTTGTGTTTGTTCCAGGTGTAGAAATGGACCACCTGTAAAGGGAAGAAGGAAGAGATTGACCTGGTAGTGTTCCTCTGAGGGGAGAATCCGGGAAGAAGGGTGAATGTATGCTGCCTGAGGTAGCTGTAACAGCCAAAGTTTGGGTCATCAGAGCAGAAAGAGTGCAAGCACATGCTATCTGAAACAGCCAAAGAAAAATGAATGCAGCTAATAAGCAAAAGAGGAACAGATAATTGCACTTGGAGTAGCCAGTGGGCTAAAGACAGGTGAAAGAGTTTAGTGATCCAGGAGGATAATGTTCAGTTTTTAATGGGATGCTGTGGTGATGAGGAACTGGAGTGCAAGTTTATGAGAGGACCATACAATTGTGCTTGTCTGCAAATATCTGAAGGGATGTCACAGTGTAGAGGGATTATCCTTATTCTCATTTGCATATGGAAACATGAAAAGAAATGGAATGAAACTGAAAGGCAGAAGATACAGATTAGATATTATAAAAAACTTTTTGACAGTAAGAGTAATCAGTGAGGGGAACAGCCTGCCAAAAGTGGTGGCGAGTTCTCCTTCAATGGAGGGCTGCAAACAGAGGCTGGACAGACATCTGTCTAATATGGTTTAGTTAATCCTACATTGAGCAGGGGATTGGACACGATGACCCTGAAGGTTGCTTCCAATCATAACACATTGTGCTTCTATAGTTCTATAATTCTAATTGCTCATTTTGCCTTTCTACTCAGTGAATTGTTCTCTTTTCTCACCTCTGTGTAGAAATAGGAAGTTACCCAGCTTCTCTGCCTCCCCCTGTCATTTTCAGTGCTATATAATATGATGACTGCAAGAGGATAAACATTTTGATGGTAGTGCTTCATTAATTAGACCCAAATCGAATATTCAGGAAAATTTGTCAAACCCCAAGATTTAGAATTTTAAAAGATCTGCTCATCTATTTAGTAAATTACTGTTTATAAATTTATTTTCTTCTACTTTCACATACTAAATATGTTTCTGAAACATTTCTGAAAAATTTGTTAACATCCTTGGAAAGATCTACTTGCTATTTTATATTCAGATACGCTCTTAGGATTAGTACCGAAATACAAAGATCAAGCAGAAATAGGGTCAATGGACTTGAAAGTGATTTATAGTTAATTAAAAGGAACAGTGTTAGTATAAAGCTCCACATTTTAATGCTTTCTATTGCCTCTTTGGGATTAACTTTTTAAGTAGTCTGTGAGTATTTGATGAAATGAAGTAATATTTTTTAATACATCCTCTGCTGTACTGAATCGTGATCATGAAAAGGAAATTTGTTCTTACAAATCTATTGAAAAATATGAATGTGACTTTGACACAAGTTGTATATACACATGAAAAGCTACCTCAGTTTTAATTTTCTGAACAGCTTAAAGGGGTCTTATAACACAATGTAATGAAAAGTTATATTGTTTTCTGATCCATGTTCTGTATCAGATTTACCATCCTGTACTGCTAATAGCCATTCTGTACTAACACAAGTACGTTAAAACTTTTTATAGGTAACGCTCTTATTTTTCATAGACTAGAGATTGCAGATTGAATTGATGCAAATGGAATTCATCACATTTTATGAAACTCTCTAGTACCAGTGAATTCAAACACTGTGATTTGATTGTTCTGAATTGTCAAAAAAAAATTATCATATTTTTACTCATTGCAAAAGACTGCATCAGACAAAAAAGTCAGACATGACCTCAGACACAAATGCACAGACTTTCCCATAATACCTAGCAGTTGTTGCATCACATGATATAGCACAGCCAAGCACGAGGGACTATTGTAGTTTGTATGATAGCCTAGGCAGAGAATACAAGACGTTTTAGGGTGATTTAATACCATACTGACATCTGCCCTACAAGTACAAGTTGGTAGAGAGTTTTTGTCAAGCCCCACCCATACCCGGCAGATAATGGCTGTTACACACAGCCAGGTCCTGCCTCTAACAGCCATGGGTGGAGCGGAGATCATGACTGTTAATCTGTTAAAGAGAATATGTCAGGAGGTTTTTGCTATGAAATCTGAGGACAGCATGAGGTAGAAAATAAAACACAGAATTTAACAATGTTTTACTTATCAAGCTGGGTGCTGTTGTTTACTTATAGTGGAGGTTTTATCACCTTATGAATATCATTGTGATAAACAGCTTATTGTCTATAGACAATATACATACAGAACCTGGTGTGGGAGGGGGCAGATTTCTCAACTCTAAAGGTACTGCCACACTAAGCTATCCCGCTAGCGATCTCGTTAGCGTTGCATACTAATGAGATCGCTAGCGGGATTGTTTCTATATCGCTAAATGCGGCCACATTTAGCGATATAGTTAACGACGCTATCGCCGTTAGCGATCTTCTTAACGACTTTAGCGGTACAAAAGTACCGCTAAATCGCTAAGAAAAGGTGCCACACAGCGATTAGATACTTACCCAGCGGGAGCGCCAGCGATGAAATAGGGTCCGGAACGATTCCAGCGACGAGCGAGATCACAGCAGGAAGCTCGTCGCTGGAAGCTGCCGCACTGAACAATATCGCTAACGGGATCGCTAAATAGTGACGTTTTTTAGCGATCCCGTTAGCGATATTGTTCAGTGTGGCATACCCTTAATGCATGCTAAGTAAAGGAAGCCAGGTCCCGGCGCTCACATGTTGAACAATTGCTTTTTTTTTCAATGCACAAATCCAATTAGACGCTTCAGCCCATCCCAGGCTTTTTTCATTCACTATTGAAAAAAGCCTGGGTTGGGCGGAAATGTCTAATTTGATTTGTGCATTGAAATAAAAAAGCAATTGTCCAACATGTGGGGCGCCGGGACCTGGCTTCTCTTAAGGTACTGCCACACTAAACGCTCCCGCTAACGATCACAATAACGACGCATACTAATGCGATCGTTTTTGTGATCGTTTTAATGTCGCTAGTAGCTGCCACACTTAGTGATCTCGTTAACGACTCATGAGCGGTTAGCGATCTCATTAACGACTTTAACGGTCATTGCGATGTAAAAAACAGCGCACATCGCTCTCAAAAGGTGCCAGACACAGCGATATAGTGTCACCAGCGGGACGCCAACAATCTAAATACGGTCCAGAACTCTAGTGAACGATCAGCGAGATCACAGCAGGGGCCACGTCGTTGCTACATGCCACACACAATAGCGTCACTAATGAGATCGCTAAATAGTGACTTTTTTAGCGATCTCATTAGCAACCTTGTTTAGTGTGGCATACCCTTTACTCAGCATTGACTTTCCACAAGCACACTATTTTCAACATGGAGTGCTGACCTATCTTCCTTCTATTAATGCAGCCTGAATCAAAAAATTCTGTGTCAAAACTAATTCACCCAGTAACCTAAGTGATACATTTCAGGAATTAGGGTTTCTTTGCCTACATCATGCTGCTCTCAGATGAGGTAGCAAAAACCTTATGACAGATTGCATCATGGTGAGGGCAATCATTTAAATACACCTTACTACCTGCTTGGTTTCCATCTATCTCCACCCTTCTCTCGCTTTATGAAGCAAGAGCTGTCAAAGAAAAGGGAGGTGGATATTGAGAGAAAATGAGCAGGAAGTGGGATGATGTATATAAATGATTGGTCCCGACTTTAAGCACTGAGCAGTGGTAGTTAGTTTGAACAGTCATTCTGTGCTGACAGAGTCAGACACTCAGACATAGTAGACTGCATCTAAGTGTCCATCTCCAGTAGGCGTATATGCCTGAAAATGATGCACGACAGAGCACATGTTCGCTTTATCATCACCATTACAGTCTATAGCCCTGTTCAAACAATCAAATAGTGGGCACCGCCCTATAATACAGGGATCAACCTTTTGCATGCTTAGCAAAATATTGCTAAACAAAAGAACAAGGGGTATGCAAAACACCTCAGAATAATAATAAATATTTCATTTTATTTAGACATACAAGTCACAAAACAGTATAAAATCAATTAAAGTCCACAACTCTAAAGAACAAACCAAACAACCCATAATAGAGCAGCAGTCTTCACGGACCAACCATAATGCATATATATTACACACAATATTGTATACAGAAATTCATTGATTCAGTTACAACCATAACCCAATATAATGGATCAAACAGATCCAACCTCTTTGTAAATAAATTAAAGCCAATGTATTTCCGGGATAATATGTAAAGAAAACAGAAAAATAATACGAAAGAAAATGAAAAACCTATGCAAAACGTTGAGGCAGATATCAAACTAATTTGTGCAAATGCTGCAATCAATAGGAAAATAGACAAAATGAAGCAAAGAGGTAGGAACTGTGGATAAATCCAATTGCATATATAAAAGTCTGTATGTGAAAAATGTACCAGTCATAACAGTAAAGGAACCTGTTAGTCCACTATTGCGTAATCTATCAATATCAAGACCTGTACATATCAAAGGAGGTTGGGACAGGGCCAGACTCCAGGCTTATCTCCACAGTGTGCACATTTTCCCCTCAGTAAGCCATATCAGTGTGACAACACATGTAGGGTCTGTCCTCTATCCCAACCACCTTTGATATGTTCAGGTCTTGGTAATGACAGGTTGCACTAAAATGGACTACCAGCTTCCTTTACCACTACAGATATTATATGACAACACCAAAAACTGGAGCAGAATACCACTGTCACACCAGCACCCCAAGGAAGCGATTGCAAAACGCACGTCTGGGCGCGTTCCTGCACTGCATTATCAACATGGGTAAGTTGTCATAAGCTGTGAGGGGTCACTTGTTCCACTGTGTTATTATTACCTTATACATATCTTCTGCTCTGCCACTGCCTCATCTGGATTCCGGACCCAGATGAGGCTATATTTGTACTCAACATTAATTCGTTTTTTTCTGGGAGCACACCCTGTGACATTAGGGGACAATGGCTTATACTCGTCATTAAGGGATGGATATATACTATGTAATTGTTCATAATTTATATGCTATGTTCCTCATCTCGCCCTGTTGTATTTTGCTGTGTAGACATATTGTACATCCAGCAGTTGTTCTGATGTCGGCGTCACCGCTTTGAGTTCCTTCTTTTATCATCACTTTTTGATATGATTCTTGTATTGGAATATTTATTCCATTTATTGTACTGAATGATCATAATAAAATACTATTTTGATACTACTTTGATGGTATTCTGCTCCAGTTTTTGGTGTTGTCAGTTATAGTGTTGGAGCTCCATTGGGGATTTTCCCTGTTTTTGTCCTGGTTATGGACATGTTTTGATATAAATATATCTTCTATATGTCTTGGTCCAAGATTATGCTTCTTTACATATATTATATGCACATTATGATTGGTTGGGGTAAACTGCAGCTAATTAAAGTCACTGAACCATGTGTCATGCGTTTTGCAATGTGCTTTGGAAGTATTATTTTCACATCCAGCATTTAGGGATAGTGCACATTAAGGAGAACTCTCAAGGTAACATCATAAACATGCCCATTCCCTGAAAGAAGCTATCAAGGAAACAGTCCATAGACATCACAGGGTGTGTGCGCGTATCAGTGGCCATTATGTAGAAATCTGATAGAGGGTGCCTAGGTATAACGGCAGCCATACTCAAGGAGTCCACTGCCAAACACAATTTTGCCAAAGTAAAAGAAACTCTTTTGGGGATTTCTTTAGGTGGGATCTTAGTGATTGCCTGTCTCTGACATGATAAATATGAGCCAAGTGCATGCATAAAAGAGATACATCAGACACAGGGTCAGATGTGTTCCCCTCTCAGCAAGAGCTGGCACAGAACTTAACTTTATTAGTATAAACAAAAGATCATTGTGGCAGACAGGACAAGGGCATTGCACCATTGTATCAGTCTGTGTTAGATCCATGCTAGGTCTATTCCATATATGGTCTTCAGTGTATCCACCTCACATTCCAAGGATTCCAGGGCGCAGCTCCAAGACGTAGATGCCATCTTGCCACAACATATATATTACTAGCTTATGTAAGGTTAATAATTGATTTCATTAGCCATTCTCTCCTTCAGAGCTCTAGTAGAATACCAATGATAAGAGACTGCAATGATAAAATATTTAAAAAGTAAAGGAGAGACAAATAATGGAAGAGATAAAAAAAATAGAACAAACAAGACAATAAAGGATGGTGAGAAAACCCTATTAAATAAATAAATATATTAAGTAATATTACAATAAAAAATATATTTTTATAAAACTGAGCAAAAAAAAGACAAAAAGACAAAAATGGAATAAGTGAACAAGTGAAAGTGGACATACTCAAACATATACAGGCAAAAGTGACAAAAAAATGGGAATCAGTGAATTACATGCAAGCTCAGACTGACCCACAGGAGAATCCTCCGTTGTGCTCTTTCATAGAAGTTGACTACCATCCTCTTATATGAGCTGTACTTGGCGCAATATTCTTGAATCATTATGTACAGACAAAGGCAGAATCTTATTCATTGAACAATCAACCCAGTTCATTGCTATAGAAATTTGTGAATGAGGATAAAGTCATATGTGCAAAAAGGTGGGCCCTGGAGTTGATGTTACTACTGGGCAATTGACACCCCAGTCCAACACTTATTACATGTTATGGAACAAATATCAGAATTTAGTGAAAATTTGAAATAATAAATGTAGATATGAAGAAATATGAGATGCATAAACATTAAGGATAAGCGAACATGCTCGGTGATACTCAGTTTTCACTCAAGTATCATGGTGCTCAGATGTGCCAGAGGATTATCTAGGGGCAGCAGCTGGGGCATGTGCCCCGGGCGCAGCCGGCAGGGGGGCACAGTTGGGCCGCCTAATTTCTCCCACAGCTGCTGCAATCTGCCTCTCTTGGACTGGTATTCTGCTGTTCTCTGTGTCGGCTGTCAAGCTGACAGGCGACACAGAAAAGTTGCAGCGCGCCGGCTCCCAGGGATCAATTGTACTTGCGTCTGTACAGACGCGAGTACAATTGAAGCTCTGACCATCGCTTCAGAACGACGCCAGCAGCGTGATCAGATCATGTGATCACGCTGCTGATGTCACCCACCGGTGCCCAGAAGCGCGAAGAGCATCGGTGGTAAGTGCTCCACTCTGGAGCTGAAGAAACCACCGAAGATTAAGGGGGTACATAATGTGTGGGGGGGATTTGGAGTGGGGATGGGGTTATGTAATGTGTGGGGAGATTTGGAGTAGAGAAGGAGGATGCTTAATGTTTGCGTGGGGGATTTGGAGTGGAGATGGTGAGTTATTTAATGTGTGGGGAGATTAAGAGTAGGGATGGGGATATATAATGTGTGGGGAGATTTGGAGTAGGAGTGGGGGGTTATTTAATGTGTGGGGAGATTTGGGGTGAGGATGGGGGTTATTTCATGTGTGGGGAGATTTGGAGTGTGGATGGGGGTTATTTAATGTGTGGGGAGATTTGGAGTGGGGATGGGGGTTATTTAATGTGTGGGGAGATAGGAGTGGGGATGGGGGTTACTTAATGTGTGGGGAGATTTGGAGTGGGGATGGGGGTTATTTAATGTGTGGGAATATTTGGAGTGAGGATGGGGTTATTTAATGTGTGGGGAGATTGGAGTGGGGATGGGGGGTTATTTAATGTGTGGGGACTGGGGAGATTTGGAGTGGGATGGGGATATTTAATGTGGGGATATTTGGAGTAGAGATGGGGTTATTTAATGTGTGGGGAGATTTGGAGTGGGGATGGGGATATTTAATGTGTGGGGAGTTTGGAGTGGGGATGGGGGTTATTTAATGCGTGGGAGATTTGGAGTGGGGATGGAGGGTTATTTAATGTGTGGTGAGATTTGGAGTGGAGATGGGGGGTTATTTAGTGTGTGAGGAGATTTGGAGTGGAGATGGGGAGGATTTAATGTGTGTGGGGGGATTTGGAGTGGGGATGAGGGGTGTTGTGAATGGACTTGAAATGAGGTCTGAGCAGAGGCTCCCTCTGGTGGTTACAAGCGGTACTGGACTGTCCAGTGAAGATTGTGAGGAGTGGGAATCAGGTGTTACTGACTGGTCTTATATAAGGGAGTCGCCTTCCCATCAGGGTTGCCGGTGATCAATTGTTCTGGTCTCAATCCTTGAGTTCTGTTTTCTTTGTGGCCTGCTGTGTCGTGTCTGCATCTCCTGCTAACAGATAAGACATTTTCTTCTTTTTGTTTTTGTGCTTGATTTTTGCATTTTGTCCTGCACTTCTGTGGGGCCTTCAGGGTCCCCTCCGGGGCTTTTGCCCTCTCAGTTTAGTTCAGCCACTGATGTTTGTACTTTTGCTTTTTCCAGTTTTTTCAGTGGCTGCTGTTTTGATTTTGTTACACCAGAGAACTAATTTAGGTGGTAGAGGTCGTGTGATCTCAGGTGATTTTGAAATTAGTAGAGTTGGTGCTTTTCAGGGTTTTTTGGGATTGCAGTAAGTGCCCTTCCTATCCTTTTCTATTTAGGTATTTTGGGCCCCAACGTTTGCTCATACTATTTTCTGTCTGTGTCAGTATTTCATCTTGTCTAACCGCCATTACATGTTTGGGGGCTTCCTATGTTCTTTGGGATCTGCTCCGGGGCAGATAGCTTTCCTCTTTCTATCTTTAGGTGTAGTTAGTTTCTCAGGCTGTGACGAGGCGTCTAGGACCAACGTAGGAACGCTCCACGGCTGCCTCTAGTTGTGGTGGTTAGTCAGGGTACTGCAATCTCATAGATTCCAACTTCTCTGGTGTATTGCTTTTTTTACCTGCACTCCTCAGCTACCGTAACATAACAGTATCACCGGCCTAAAAATTGAAAATTGTATGGTACTCACAGAAGGTAAAAAATATTGTGAAAGAAAAAAGGTTGTCAGAGTTGTCAGAGATATTTTTCTGTTTGTTGCATTTTTTTTCCCTCTGTATCTCTGGGTGCTGGGAGGGATTTTTTTTTTTCTCTCAATGGAGTTTGCACAGTTGTCTGGCCGTGTGGATCAGCTTGCCACTGAGGTTCGGAGTATTGCTGCCTATCTTGCTAGGTTGCCTGTTGTGGAACCTAGGATTCCCATGCCAGATTTGTTTTTAGGGGATCGAGCTAAGTTTCAGAATTTCAAAAATAATTGTAAATTGTTTTTTGCCTTAAAATCTAAGTCCTCAGGGAACGCAGCGCAGCAGGTTTAAATTGTCATCTCTCTCCTGCGCGGCGATCCTCAGGATTGGGCTTTTTCTCTGACACCTGGGGATCCTGTTTTGAGTGATGTTGATGCATTTTTTCAGGCTTTGGGGTTATTGTACGATGAGCCTAATGTCACTGATCAAGCTGAAAAAGCCTTGTTGGCATTAAATCAGGGTCTTGATGACGCTGAGTTATACTGTCAGAGATTCCGTAGGTGGGCAGTCCTGACCAAGTGGAATGACGACGCTTTGGCGGCTCTTTTTCGGAAGGGTCTGTCAGATAATGTAAAGGATGTTATGGTGGGATTCTCTGTCCCCTCTGGTCTCAATGATTCTATGTCATTAGCGATTCAAATTGACAGACTTTTACGTGAGCGGAGAAGTATGCGTGGAATGGTGTTGCCTTGTGAACCTGCTTCTGAACCCATGCAGTGTGATAGAGTGGTGTCTGGGGCACAGCGTCATGAGTTTCGAAAGCGCAATGGGTTATGTTTCTACTGTGGTGATGCCTCTCATGCTATTTCAGTCTGCCCTAAGCGGGAAGACGTTTTGCACGCTCAGTTGTCTTGGGTAGTGTTTAGACTAAGTTTTTATTAACTGTCACTCTGATATGCTCTCTGTCCTCATTTTCTGCTCAGGCTTTCGTTGATTCTGGAGCAGCTATTAACCTGATGGATTATGATTTTGCTAAACGTTGTGGGTTTCCCTTGATACCCCTACAGAAGTCTATTCCCCTACTGGGGATCGATTCTACCCCTTTGGCTGAGAATAAACCTCAGTTCTCTACTCAGGTGATAATGAGGGTTGAACCTGATCATCTGGAGTGCTGTCAATTTTTGTTTCTGTATAATCTGCATGATATTATCGTACTGGGCTTCCCTTGGTTGCAGTCTCATAATCCTATTTTGGATTGGAAATCTGTGTCTGTAACCAGTTGGGGCTGCCAATGTGTTAATACAAAAACTCCTGTTTTTTCTGCCTCCCCCCAGGCTCAGGATGTTCCTGACTTTTTGATTGATTTTTCTGATGTGTTTAGCGAAAGTAAATCTGCATCTTTGCCTCCCCATAGGAGCTATGACTGCGCTATTGAATTAGTGCCTGGTAGTAAATTCCCTAAAGGTCGCCTTTTTAACTTGTCTGTACCTGAACATGACGCTATGCGGTCTTATATCAAGGAATCATTGGAGAAGGGTCATATCAGACCATCCTCTTCACCCTTAGGTGCCGGTTTTTTCTTTGTGGCCAAAAAGGATGGTTCATTAAGGCCGTGTATTGATTATCGTCTTTTGAACAATATTACTGTAAAATATCAATACCCGTTACCTTTGATTTCTGACCTGTTTTCCAGGGTGAAAAACGCTACTTGGTTTACCAAGCTTGACCTCAGGGGGGCATATAACCTTATTCGCATTAAGCACGGGGATGAATGGAAGACGGCATTCAATACCCCTGAGGGGCATTTTGAGTACCTTGTGATGCCCTTTGGGCTCACTAATGCTCCTTCTGTCTTCCAGTCCTTCATGAATGACATTTTCAGGGATTTTGTGGATAAATTTCTGATTGTTTATTTGGATGATATCTTGATTTTTTCTAATGACTGGGACTCTCATGTGAAACATGTTCGAACTGTATTCCAGATTTTGAGAGAGAATGCTCTGTATGTGAAGGGATCAAAGTGTCTTTTTGGCGTACAGAGGATCTCATTTCTGGGATTCATTTTGTCCCCATCTGTTATTGAAATGGACCCGGTCAAGGTTCAGGCCATCTGTGATTGGGTCCAACTTCATTAAAGGCTCTTCAAAGATTTTTGGGTTTTGCCAATTTTTATCGTAAATTTATTGGTAATTTCTCGGTTATTGTTAAACCATTGACTGTTTTGACCAGAAAGGGTTCTGATGTGGTGAATCGGCCTCCTGAGGCAGTCTCTGCATTTCAGGAACTTAAGCAGAGACCTCTAAAAGTAACCCTTGTGCCTTTTTCTCTCGAAAATTTTCTCCTACTGAACGTAATTATGACGTGGGTAATCGGGAGTTACTGGCCATGAAGTGGGCTTTTGAAGAGTGGAGACATTGGCTGGAGGGAGCCAAACATCAGGTGGTGGTCCTTACGGACCATAAGAATCTGGTTTATCTGGAATCTGCCAAGCGACTCAATCCTAGACAGGCCAGGTGGGCCTTGTTTTTCACACGTTTTAATTTTGAGGTTTCCTTTCTTCCTGGCACTAAGAATGTTAAGGCGGATGCCCTCTCGAGGAGTTTCCTTGCGGACTCTCCTGAGTTTATCTGATCCTTCTGTTATTTTGAAAGAGGGTGTAGTTCTTTCCGCCATCTCACCCAATTTGAGACTTGCTCTGGAGGGGTGTCAGGAGGATAGGCCCGAGCGCTGCCCTGTTGGAAAATTGTTTGTCCCGGACCAGTGGAAAAAGAGTGTGATGTCTGAGATTCATTGTTCCGCGTTGGCTGGGCATCCCGGAATTTTTAGTACCAGAGACTTGGTTAGTCGGTCCTTTTGGTGGCCTACCTTGTCTCGTGATGTCAGGGAATTTGTGCAGTCCTGCGGGACTTGCTCTCGCTCCAAGCCTTGCTCTCGCTCTAGTGGTTTGTTGATGCCATTGCCTGTGCCCAAGAGACCATGGACCCATATCTCTATGGATTTCATTTCCGACCTCCCTGTTTCTCAGAGAATGACTGTCATCTGGGTGATTTGTGATAGGTTTTCCAAGATGATACATCTTGTGCCATTACCTAAGTTGCCTTCCTCCTCTGAATTGGTGCCTTTGTTCCTTCAGCACGTGGTTCGTTTACATGGCATTCCTGAGAACATTGTGTCTGACAGAGGAGTCCAGTTTGTTTCCAGAATTTGGAGGACCTTTTGTTCTAAACTTGGTGTTCAATTGTCTTTCTCCTCGGCGTTTCATCCTCAGACCAATGGTCAAACTGAGAGAACAAACCAGACATTGGAGACTTATCTAAGATGCTTTGTGTCTGCTGATCAGGATGACTGGGTCTCTTTTTTGCCTTTGGCTGAGTTTGCTCTTAATAATAGGGCTAGCTCTGCCACTTTGATGTCTCCATTTTTCTGTAATTCTGGGTTTCACCCTCGATTTTCTTCAGGACAGACGGAGGCTTCTGTCTGTCCAGGTGTTGACTCTGTTGTGGAGCGTATGCAACAGATTTGGGACCAGGTAGTGGAGAGGTTGTCCCTCTCTCAGGAGAGGGCCCAGCGGTTTGCTAACCGGCATAGGACTGATGGTCCTCGGTTTAAAGTGGGGGACTTGGTCTGGTTGTCCTCAAGAAATATTCCTATGAGAGTGGCATCTCCTAAATTTAAGCCTAGGTTCATTGGACCTTATAAGATCATGGAGATTCTTAATCCTGTTTCTTTTCGTTTGCTTCTTCCAGGGACATTTAAAATCCTAAACGTGTTCCACAAGTCCTTGTTGAAGAGGTTTGTTGAGCCAGTGGTTCCTACTGCTTTGCCTCCTAACCCTGTTCTGGTTGAGGGCAATATGGAGTTTGTGGTTGAGAAAATATTGAATTCTCGTTTTTCTAGACGGAAACTCCAGTATTTGGTTAAGTGGAGAGGTTATGGTCAGGAAGACAATTCTTGGGTGTTTGCTTCGGACATCCATGCTAGGAGACTCATCCGTGCGTATCATAGAACTCATCCTGACCGACCTGGTTGCTCAAGTGAGGGTTCGGTGACCCCTCCTCAAGGGGGGGGTACTGTTGTGAATGGACTTGAAATGAGTTCTGAGCAGAGGCTCCCTCTGGTGGTTACAAGCGGTACTGGACTGTCCAGTGAAGATTGTGAGGAGTGGGAATCAGGTGTTACTGACTGGTCTTATATAAGGGAGTCGCCTTCCCATCAGGGTTGCCGGTGATCAATTGTTCTGGACGCACCTCTCTACTTTATATATTTGGTGCGTTCCGCAGATCCTTAACAGCCGGCAATTGAATTAGCGGCTATTATACTATGTAGAAGTGTATGTACTATAAATATATATATATATATATATATATAATGTCACAATGACATGTATATATATATATATATATATATATATATATATATATGAGGTGTAAAATTGTTGAAAAAAAAATGCGTGGGCTCCCGCACTATTTTCTCAACCAGACAGACAAAGCCAGCGAGTGGGGGCAGATAATAATAGCCCAGAGAGGGACCATTATTTTTGGACCCCCCTGGCTACTAACATCTGCCCCCAGACACCCTAGAAAAGGCAAATCTATAATTAGATTCGCCCTTTCTGGCACTTAGCCTGTCTATTCCCATTGCCCTGTAGCGGTAGGAAAAGGGGTTAATAATGGGTTAAAGCCACCTTGCTATTGAAAGGTGACTTTAAGCCAGGTTAATAATTGAGAGCTGTCAATTAGACAACTATCAATTATTAATCCTATTGTATGAAAAAAAAAATAACGCACACACATTAATGAAAAATCATTTTAATGAAATAAATACACAGTTTTTGACCATATTTTATTGTACAGTTAATCCTCGATTGCCTTGCTCTCCTGTAGTAAAAATAAAATAATAAAGCAACATTATTCTTACCTATCCGACGCACAGTCAGGTCCTTCGATGTAATCCTTGTGAAAGGGTTAATGTTTACAGCAGGGACCACAGCTAATGCTGCCAGCCTCGCAGTAAACCCCCGAATGAATCATCTCCTCTCCCGACTGACAGGAAAGTAAGTGGTTAGTGTGGGAAGCTTAATTGATTGCTTCCCACTTTCACTTCAGGTCAGCCGGGGACACCGCACAGCATCAGTGACGTCAGAGGTAATCCCGACTGACCTGAAGTGAACTGATTACCAAAAATAGGGGATCCCCTCGAAAAAAAAAATTGCGTGGGGTCCCCTATTTTTGTTAACCAGCAAGATGAAGCAGACTACTGAGGCATGGTATTTAAGGCTGTTAAGGATCCAAGATCCATGAACCTTGCAAGCCTGATAATACCAGGCCACAGCAGTCTGCTTAGCTTGGCTGGTTAACAAAAATAGAGGATCCCCTCGAAAAAAAAATGGCGTGGGGGTGGCCCCTATTTTTGTTAACCAGCCAAGTAAAAAGCAGACTGCTGCGACCTGGTATTAAAAGACTGTCAAGGCCCATGAGCCTAAAATTACCAGACTGCAGCAGCCCCACAATTGGCGCATCCAAAGATGCGCCAATTGTGGCACTTTACCCAGCTCTTCCCACTTGCCCTGTAGCGGTGGCAAGTGGGGTAATAAGGGTTAATGTCACCTTTGATTGAACAGTGACAATAAGCCCGGTTAATAATGGAGAGGCGTTAATAACACACCGATCCATTATTAATCATAAAGTTTGCAAATGTTAAAAAAAATACACAGCCAGAATAAAGTCTTTTAATTAAATAATACACCACACAATTTTCATTATTTTTATTCCATGCTCATCCTGCGACGCCATCGACCTCCTGTAAAAAAACAAAAATAACAAACCAACACAAATACTCCCTGTCCGACGCAGTCCAAGATAACAAGTGTCCCACGACGAGTCCAGCTCTGCTACATCTGGATGCCAGGCTGAGCCTGACATCCAGACACAGCAGAGCTGCTTACCGGTGGAGATTCTCCGGCGGTGACATCATCCGGACTGCTTTACGGCCAGCTGTCGCGAGAGTACAGCTGGCCGAGATTACCCAGTACCCAGCAGTCAAGTTCAGTTATCGCAAGAAGCTGCACGTGACCGCCAGGGAGAGGGTAATGGTGGCCATCCAGGATGTGACCACCAGGGATCTTCTGCCAGGTAAGTGCTGAGTCCTGACTCCTGACAGACCCGACCAACACTGACAGTGACACTTTCGGGAAGTTCCTGTGTCACGTACTTCCTTCTGTGACACAGGAACTCCCCTTAGACATTACAGGAAAATTCAGATTCCGGTATCCGATATGCAAAAAATATCGGATCTCAGAATCGGAATTCCGATACAGCGAATATCGGCCGATACCCGATATTTGCGGTATGGGAATGATCGACACTAGGGATCTGTAAAACTGCTAAAAAAGCTTTTAAAAGTGTTGTAGGCTTCCATTTTTCATACATACACTGTTATGTGGTCTGTGAACATTTCTGTGATCTGAAAAACTGCTAAAAAGCTTTTAAAAATTTTGAAGACTTCCATTTCTCAGACAGTGTTACATGATCGTGAACATTTTTATGATCTCTAAAAGTAAACAAAAGTTTTAAAAACATGTAGGTTTCCATTTCTCAGATGAACAATGTTTTTTGGTCTGTGATCTCTAAAAGTGAATGTCACTTGTGTGTCACATCAACCTGAGAGATCTGGGAGTAGAAGATCTCTGTGTTTTGTGAATCGCAGGTCTTCTATTTAGACTGTATGCTTGGTCCCATATTAAATGAATTTGGATTCCTTTTTTGCTAAATTGGTTAATGACCCTTTCTATGCTGGTCAGAAACTTGCAGTTCCATTTTTGCTGTTTATGATCAGGTCATTACCTCTTCCTAAAAAATCTGGCCAGACCCTCTCTGTATTGCTAATGAAAGCTCTGATTCCTTGCTCTTTGGAGATGCTGTGCTGAATAGGAATTTGTTGTTGCTATTGGAAAATCATCCTCCTGTGCTGTACTTAAGCTAAGTGTTTGAAGAGAAGTTGTTGTGGAGGTGTTGTGCAGTACATGTGTGTTTATCTCTTGGACCCTGTTCCCGTTTAGTTTATTCCTCCCTGTCCCTACCCTTCTCCCTATTGTCGGCTGGAGCTTTTGTATGATAAAGGTTTTGTTTTATCCCTGTTTTGTCTTTTATGTTTTGTTCACATTACATTTCTGTCCCAGGCTCCATGGGGTGGGTGATGGAACAGACCACGGATTAACATTAGCATAGCAACGTCAGAGACTGGGGCCTCTATACCATCAAGAGTACCCCATGACAGAGATAGTTATGGTTCCAATACCAGGCAGAGTTTAAGGCCCCTCCTCCGCTACCTAAGACAGTCACAGTGTGACAGTGAACAAAATCTTTTAAAAACTTGTATGCTTTCATTTATCAGACATACAGTTTTACATGGTCTGTGAACTTTTCTGTGATCTCTAAAACCGCTAAAAAGCTTTTAAAAATTTGTGAGTCTTCCATTTCTCATACATACAGCATTAAGTGGTCTAAGAGCATTTCTGTGATCTGTAAAACTGCAAAAAAGCTTTAAAAATTTTGTGGGCTTACATTTCTCTGTACAGTTTTACGTAGTCTGTGAACATTTTTATGATCTCTAAAACTGAGAAAATTCTTGATTGCATTTGATTGTCATCCAAACACATTTTTGCATTCTTTCTGTTACATTACAGTGGAGTAAACTCACAAAAACCACTTTGAGTGCTGCAGGTGACCAATTTTTTTTTTTTAATAAAAATAAACTTGGTTTTCAAGAGACCTGGCAATTACATAATGTGTAATATATGTGTAAAGGGTTGAGGAAGTGGAAGTGCTGATGATGGTGCACGCAGATGGCGAGGACATGTGGAAGGTGTGACTATTAGTGATGAGTGAGTATACTCGTTGCTCGGGTTTCCCCGAGCACGCTCGAGTGGTCTCCGAGTATTCGGAAGTGATCGGAGATTTAGTTTCTGTTGCCATAGCTGCATGATTTGTGGCTATTTGACAACCTAAATACATGTGGGAATTCCCTAACAAACAGGCAATCTCCACATGTATTCAGGCTGTCAAGTAGCCACAAATCATGCAGCTGCTGCAACAGAAACTAAATCTCCGAGCACTTCCAAATACTTGGAGATCACCCAAGCATGCTCGGGAAAACACAAGCAGCGAGCATACTCAGTCATCAGTAGTGACTATGCCTGTTGCTCCAGCACAAGAAACACGACCATCCACAACACATATGTTCCTATCCCACTTTGAAGAGAGGCATAGTACACCACTTCTGAAACCAGAGCAATCTGAACAGGTGTTCAGTTGGATAACAGATGATGCTTCCAGCAGGCATGGCAGCACCACACAGTCTTCCACACTGTCCAGTCTCACCAGGATCCAGGATGACTTAATCCTCATCCTGATCCTCTTTCCTACCACCATGTTGAGTCCCATGAGACTAGCGATCCCACACTAGGACACTCTGAGGAGCTCTTGACAACATTATTTCTTGATTGTGGACTCCCAACCTGTATGCTCCAGAGGGACAGGTTGACATGCTGTTTATTGGTGCAGAAACCTTTGAGCAGCCATGGCTACAAGAACATGACGATGGAGAATGGCAAATTTTGGAAAAGGAGGAAGATGATGATGAGACAAGTTGCCACTAGGTCATGTCATGAAGTCAGGAGGGCCAGGGTGCATTGGAGGAAGACGATGTTGTGGATGACAAAGTTACCGACCCATCCTGGAAATCTGGCCAGCAGCACTGAGAGATATAGATTGGCAGCACCGGAACAGATAGGAAGAAGGCAGGCAACTATTTCACAGAGCACCGTCACTCCTAAATTTCTTCGTCAAAGAGTTAGGTGTTCCCCAGTCTGTGACTTTTTTAAAGAGAGTTCTGAGACAAACAAAATAGCCATTTGCACCTGACCTATGCCATACAAATATCAGCAGGGACCTCACCACTAAGAATGTAAGCACCTCCAGCATGATCAGGCACATATCATCTAAGCACCCAACTCAGTGGGCCGAACGTCTGGGTCTACGATTGGTGCCATTGGGTAACACCACTGCTTTTACCCCTGTGCTAGATGCTTCCTAATCCCCTATCCAAAAGACTAGAGCAGATGCCTCCTGCCCTGCACCTATCCTTGCATATTTAGACTTACCATCATTAGGCAATTCTAAATCCTTGTCCCAGCCTAGCGTTCAGCTGTTCCTACCCCAGGCTTTGTAACGAAAAAGAAAGTTCCCAGGCCACAGGCCCAAATGCTAACCGGACACATTTCCAGGTTGCTTGCTGCAGAATTGTTACCATTTAGGCTGGTAGACATGGAGGATTTCCATGACTCATGGCGCAGCCATTCCTCAGTTCTTGGCCCCAAGCTGCCACTTTTTCTCCAAGTGTGGGGGTCCCCGATTTGTATCAGTATGTATCTAGGAATATGACTTGTGCCCTTACCAATGAACTTACTGGCATTGTCAACTTAATGACTGACACATAGACAAGCGCTAGTGTCCAGGGATGCTACATTTCCCTGACAGCACACTGGATGAATATTGTGGAGGCTAGGACTGAATCACACCCTGGCATGGTGCATGTGCTCCAGACGATGAGGATTTCTGGCCCTACTTCTATCAATGTTTCCTCTACTTCCTACATCAGATCCTGCACTTCCTCCTGCTCATCCTCATCCTCCATATCGGATATGCTGTCCCAGAGCACGTCGTTCAGATTAGCGGAAGATGGAAGCTTTGCAGCACTTCCTCAGCGAAGCAGCAACAGGTTCTGCTGAAGCTAATTTGTCTAGGAGAGAAAATGCACACCACAGCAGAGTTACTTAAAAGAATAACAGACCAGACAGATCTGTGGTTTTTACTGCTGAACCTCCAATCAGGCATGGTAATGTGTGATAATGAGCCTAACCCGGTGGTGGCTGTACAGCTTGGAAAGCTCAAACATGTACCATGCTTGGCACATGTGCTCAACTTGGTAGTTCAGCAGTTTCTGAAAACATACCCAGAATACACACACTTCGGTATTCTGGTCAGACTCCACACATAAGAAATGAAGAGTGGATATGGATGTCTAACATTTGTTTGATTCAACAAGACTTTGAAGATTCTACAAAGATGGTGGATAGTGATGATGCCATAGTCAGCACAATTATCCCACTTCTGTGCCTACTTAAACAGTAGCTGCTTCAAACTAAACAAGAAGCTTTGCATGAGGACAAGGTGGGGATGGTGGAAGGCATAACACCAAGAGATTGTAGCCAGCGCAGACTCATCTAATCTGCTTAGCATTGATTGTCTAACAATGAAGAGGTGATGGCTAGCGCAAAAGAGGCTAGTAGCCACACAGCCTTCATCCTATTTCTACTGCATGGATGGGCTGAGGATGGGAATGTGGAGGAAGAGAGAGAGGAGGAGGAAGAGATGGAGAGTCGTCATCATGGTGGAGACAGGGTAATGTTGGCTGCATGGAACTTGGTGCCGACTTTATGTGCCGCTGCCTTTTCCATAACCCTTGCATTGCATTCATCTTGGCCAAAAAAGAGTATTGGTTCTTCACCCTGCTAGAACCACACTACAAGGAGAACTTTCCATCTCTTCTTCCTGAGGTGGAGAGGTTTTCTAAAATGGTGCTGTACCAGAAGGCCACTGTGGAACATATGTTGAAAAAATTCCCATCATGCAACACTAGGGACAGGAGCAAGCATCGTTGCCCAAGCAAGGAGGAGAGGCCAGAGAGACATACAGCAGAGCCAGGAGTACACTGTGTTAGACGTCGAGTTCCCGCCTCTGCACAGGGGGAATCTCGAGCCATTCCCACTGCAGTCCCCCATCCGTCTCCGGCCGCAGTGGAGTCTCCTCA
The DNA here is from genome assembly GCA_033576555.1 of Oophaga sylvatica. Classification (NCBI taxonomy): domain Eukaryota; kingdom Metazoa; phylum Chordata; class Amphibia; order Anura; family Dendrobatidae; genus Oophaga; species Oophaga sylvatica. Next base: position 900,553,355 of record JARQOD010000001.1, read on the forward strand.
GCAGAGACGTCGGTCCCAGCGTCTTGCTCAGCCTAGTACTGTGCAGAGGTTTACCGCTGCCTCTCCAGGTTCTGCTATTGTGGCCAGTACTGGTCAGCGGCGAGCAGACGTCTTTAGGACTAAGTCCTGCGTTTCCCCTTCTGAGCATGCCCAGGGTAAGATCTCTCATTGGAGATCAGGGGTCACATGCTTAGGTACTGCAGCAGCTCCTATTTTTCTGCCAGGAAGGTCCTGAAACTACATGTGTTCTGAACAGTTTCACATTGGTCCTTTTCTGGCAGGCCCTGTAGTTGCTTCTATAAAAGAGTTGTATGGCCATGCGGCCATGAGCTAGTATCAATTGCATTATGTGCTTTGCGCCAATGTGATCATGCACACATGTGGTTGGGGCTTGGCTGAAATAAGCCTCTAGAATACCGGCTTCTCCGGTGAGGAGATTGCTTGATTGCGTTGCTGTCTGCATGATCACGGACTGCTATCCGCACAGCAGTTATCTGTGTTTCCCTGTGGAGTTAACAGGACACAGTACCTATCTCTGCGTCTTTACCTCAGCGACTCTGTGTTGTAACAGAGTTCGCTTATACTGCCATATTGTGCCACATTATTTATATTTGCAACTCTGTGAAGTAACAGAGTTTGCCTATACCGCCATCTTACTAGCAGCAGGCTCTGCCTGCACGGTGGACCCCGGGCTGCGAACGCTCCCACTATTTATATTTGTCTGGTGTGTTACGCAGACCCTAACACACTGTAAAAGGCATGGGCCAATTTCATGACTCCAGCCCAGTGCCCAAGGCCTGATGACTAGGTATTTTTGACAAGGAAGGCAAAGTTTTTAAAGATTGTCAAGCAATACCTTACCAACCAAACCAGCATATTCTCTAATACCTCTGCGGCTTACAACTATTGGGTCTCAAAGCTGGACATCTATCATGAGCTGACCCTCTATGCTTTGGAGGTGTTGTGCTGCCCTGCCGCTAACGTCTTGTCTAATGGAAGTTTTACTGCTGCCGGTGGGAGCATAACAGACAGGTGATTTACCTAACAAATGAACAAAGCCTGGATCAGACCACACTTTTCCACACCACCAGATGACATCAGCACATACAGTGTTTGTCATAATCAATATTTTAATGACGTACACCAGTTGTTGCTTTTCAGGGGTCTATGGGTGACCCTCCTCATAATTTTTGTCAGGCTTTACATTTTCTCCAAAGCCTTTATGACTGTATAAGTACATCAACTACGCTTTCAAATTATTTTCGCTCAAAATTTTTTATGAATTCGATGACTCATCCATACATTTTAATATGGTTATTTTAGCATTACATCTTCTTTGATACATTTCGTTGCTATAAAATTCTCAAAAAAATTGTTCACAATGTATCGCTATTATAATGCTCACCCATAGACTTCTCCATGGTCTGGTGTACATTTCATTGTTACAAAAGCCTCAGAAAAGTGTTCAAAATTTTATTGGTATTATATGGCTCATTCATAGACTATTCCATGGTCTGGAGTACATTTTGTGGGTATGTAACCCTCCAAAAACATCTTCAAAATTTTAGTCTATGTGCACACGTTGCAGGTTTGGTGCAATTTTGTCTCGTTTTTTTCAGCGCGGATTTGTGATAAATCCTGATGCCAGCAAAGTGAATGAGAAACCTGACGCGTCCTGCACACATTGAATATTTTTGACTTGTAGATTTGGTTCAGAAAATAATCTGCATCATGCCAATTTTCTGTTGTTTTTTACACTGTGTGTTTTACCATTGACTTGACTCCAATCAATCAAAAATGCACCAAAAACACACATTTTTGCAGCTGCTTCTTTCCTGCCAAGAGATGAAGAAATGGTGCAGAAATTTTACTCGACGTATGCACATATCCTTATTAGTATTATATTGCTTACTTACTAGTATTACTCATAGACTGTTCGGTGGTCTAGAGTATATTTCATTGGTATATAACCCTCCAAAATGCATAGCCTTTATGAATCTAGGAGAACCAACACATGACAATTTGAACATAATGTGTATGATGCCATCCTTTATGTCTAATATAGGGTGTATCTGAGTCCCTTATTTTTGACAGCTCTTGCTTCCTTCATATATTAAACTGAATTTTCCTTTTTCTTAATAAAAAATCTACTTTGTTTTACTTAAGTTATATATTTTTAAATTTTGCCTTATATATTTGTCATTATGCAGGAAAAAATGTTTCTTAACATTCTTTTTCCTGTAAAATGCAATTTCTAGTGGGTTTGGAATGTTTTAGGGTGTTTCCACGGTCAGGAAACGCTGCGTGTTTGGCGCTGTGCGCTGGCGCAGCGCCAAACACGCAGCGTCCAGATGTTACAGCATAGTGGAGGGGATTTCAAGAAATCCCGTCTCCATTATGCGTAACAATACGCAGGCGGAAGACCTGCGTATCCGGACATGCTGCTCGTCTTTTCAGACCGCAACATGTCCTAGCGTATTGCGGCGACGCTGCGTCGCCGCAACGGAATTTAGCACAGGGCTATGTAGCCCTGCGTTCTTTCCGGAGGTGTTCCGGAGGTGTCCTGAACACCTCCGGAAAGAACGCGCGTCAGAAAGGGGGCGGGGCTTAGACGGAGCGGAATTTCCGCTCCGTCAAATGCGCTGTGTTTCCTGACGGTGGAAACACAGCCTTAGTGTCACTCCTTAAGGTGGAGTAAACGTGTGACACCATTGTTCTCAGCAGCGATCTGGGAGTCAGAGATGCTTCCAAGGGTCTTCTCCATGCTGTTTTCCTTCCATTCAGCACTTTTCCCATCCAATTTTCACCTCGTTGTAGGGTCTCCCTTAAAAATGCTCAGATATCCCAATGTGAGCACCTGAGTATTTTAGTGCTCACTCATCCCTAATAAACATCTCACACACATACTAAATAAAGTGGAGAAAATATATAGTGTGAAAAAATATATTATATAATAATATGAAAATATGTGTGATCCCGCATATCGGATAGTCTTCAATCCTTCAATCATAATTTAAGCAATTCTCTCAATCGCATGCAGTGTAGGACATCACTTGTAAGAATATCAGAAGGGCCAGAGTAATCAAAACAAGATAAAAGAGCTTCCAGAGCACACTGACAGTAAAATAGAACCAAACAAGAGACAAACATTAGTGCAATTTAAAAATAAAACACCACAGCAATAAAGATGAAAAATCAAAAACCACAATACCACAAAAATACTGTAAAAAGAGATCAAAGTATTAGATCTATTCCAAAATTATATCCTTAAAAATGGCATCTTGCCCCTTAAAATATAACTACTTACAGAACTCTATTGACGGAGGAATAGAAATGTTACCGGTCTCAGGAAACGGCAATATGATCAAAAGAATTTTTTTTTACAAAGTTCAGATCTTTTTTTTCACCACTAAAATAATAAAAAATGGATGTTTGTTGTCACCGTAATCGCACTGATGAGGAAAATCATACTGCCAGATAATTTTTACCATACAAGAAAACTGCAGCTTTTTGTGTACAGGGGAATAATTTTTAAAAAATATAAATAGATTTAAGGAAGAAGCTAGTGCATGCTGTGATTTTTTTTCACACACAAATTCGGTCAGTGAAAAAAATAGCTCATCTGCACTGAACCATTGAATAACATTGGCCCGAGTGCTGCCCGTTTTTCTCATAGACACTCGGACCGAAAATACAGTCATGTTAACTGGCCCTAAGGAACAGTGTTTGGCAGGTGTCACACTTGCGTGTGTGATACAAAAACTCGCATGAGTCTCTCGCATCAACACATGGCACTGCCGCCGGCACTCGGACCGGAACGTGCGGCTACATATATTTCTATGCAGCCGCACACTCCGGTCCGAGTGCCAGCGGCAGTGCAGAGTGTTGATGCGATAGACTCGTGCAAGTTTCTTGCGTCACACACGCAAGTGTGACACCAGCCTTTTAGTTACAATGTATTCTATTTCTCACAGCTTCCGGCTGTATGCAGATGGAATTTCGAGCACGGGATCAGTTATGGCTCATTCAATTAAATGATATCTAGAAAAAGAGTTCAAATGTGCTTTTAACCCTTATATATATCAAAGGTCAAGTCCCGGCATAACATGCAGTCTTAGGTGGTGATCCCACATGTTTTCAGGCACATCACAACTGAAATGAACAGCTGTCATGTAACACTAACAGCCATGCATGGAATCACGATCCACCCACCGCTGTTAACATGCTAAATGCTACTGTCAATCTCTAACAGTGGCATTTAACTTGCGCAGCCTGTCTGTGCGTCAGTAGCTCCACCTATCGGCACCCCTGTCGCAATGATCGTGGTGCATAGATAAGTTGGCATGACAACCCGGAGCCTGCAGGAGACCCCTGTGGTTGTCATTGTTGATCAGCTGCTGTGGCTTATTCTCCTTGTAGAGTGTGTCAATTACTGCCTTCTGCACATCTGTTAAGTTAGCAGTCTTCCCCCATGATTGTGGAGCCTGCTGAAACAGACTATGAGACCTTTTTTAAATGACAGAAGCAGGTCAAGATACAAGCCAAGTCACAATCAGGGAGTCAGTACACTAAAGGGAAACACTGAGTCTGGACTGGAATGGAGGTGAACAGAGATACGGGATCAGATAACAAATGTAGCAGAACCAATCAGAGCAATCAGAGTCAGCTACAGCAGCCCCAGGCAAAAATTATAACTGACATCGCCAGCAGTAAGCAGTCGCGATAAATAGCCAACCTGAACCCAAACTGAGGCTGAGAAAGGTTAGCCCCTGACATGACCAGACCGGGAAAAAGGGAAAACAGGACACAAAACCCGGTCTGGATCAAGACAATGACTTTTGGGTTTTCATTGGCTGTAAGCTATAATCATCAACATTAACAGAAATAAACACTTGAAATAGATCACTCTATATAATACATGAGTCTTTTTGTATTGAAGAACTGAAATAAATTAGGAGTAGTGTGTGGAAACAGGTAGGGACCTGTTCAGACTGGAGGAGCAGGGACAGATAAAGAACCGCAGGAAGCGGAACGAGAGCAGAGCAGAACTGCAAGGTTGTGGAGTGGAAAGCAGGACAGAGTCGCTGGTTGCAGTGCAGCGAGCTGAACCGCAAGGAGTGTGGAGCAAAGGCAGAACCGCAAGAATGCGATGCCAAAGCAGAAAGGAATCGCAAGGAGCGGAGCCGAGAGCAGAACAGATCCACAGGGTGCGGCAAGCAGAGCAGAGAAGGAGTAAACACAAGGATACACACAGCAGGATAGGGAAGCTAAAAAAAGGATACAAATGTGTACAGGTATAAGACTCAGTTCAGACAAGAACAGGTACAGGTCAAAAAAATAGGGAGCATGCCATTTGAAATAACGCAAGCACTGCTCCAAGAATACACGGCACTGCTTAGGATCCCCATGGTATCTTGGAGGATTGGCTGGGACAGGTTCAGCTTTAGGAGCATAAGCCTCAAGTCGATCGAATAGCTCATTAGAGATGACGATTATGGGTGGAGCAGTGAAGGACCAGATTTCAGACCGGGTAAAGAATTCATTTGATTGCTCATACAGGCCACAAAAAAGGTCCTCTTGCTCCGAGAGCGAAATGACATGGGACTCAACGGGGACCATGGCCTCAGCAAACTGTTATACTCATGCCCTGACTGGTTGGTGTGAGCATGGGAGGTGTGGCCCCACTGTGCCACAAACCAGACTAAAGGGGCGTGACTAAGCAGCTACCTTGGTGTTCACTGGAGCCTCTGATGGTTAGGTCAGGTTTGTGCAGCAGGTAGCTGCCAGGTACCACTCCAGGGTAGTGTCTTGCAGTGGCTATTGATCCCATTGAGGGACAGAATGCTAAGACAGGAGCAGGCTCGACGGGCGGACAGTCAGGGAGCACAGCTGGTACTTTGGTGGGTAGGCGGCCACAGCTGAGACACTGGCAGGTGAGAACGGCTGAGACACTGGCAGGTGGGCACAGCTGAGACACTGGCAGGCGGGCAAGGCTGAGACACTAGCAGGAAATGACTTGGAAGGCACAGGAACATGGGCAGGTATAAATGGAACAAGGGAACAGGTAGGGACCTGTTCAGACTGGAGAAGCTGGAGCTAGTTCAGGAAGGACAGAGACACAAACTGGAATGAGAGATATATGGGAAAAGGTAAAAGTAGTGTGTGGGAACAGGTAGGGACCTGTTCAGACTGGAGGAGCAGGGACAGATAAGGGAACCGCAGGAAGTGGAACGAGAGTTGAGCAGAACCGCAAGGTTGCGGAGTGGAGAGCAGAACAGAGTTGCTGGTTGCAGTTCAGCAAGCTTAACAGCAAGGAGTGCGGAGCAAAGGCAGAACTGCAAGGAGTGAAGGGCAAAGGCAGAACCGCAAGGAGTGCGGAGCAAAGGCAGAACCTCAAGGAGTGTAGAGCAAAGGCAGAACCGCAAGGAGTGCGGAGCAAGGGCAGAACCGCAATGAGTACGGAGCAAGGGCAGAACCGCAAGGAGTGCGGAGCAAAGGCAGAACCGCAAGGAGTGCGGAGCAAAGGCAGAACCGCAAGGAGTGCGGAGCAAAGGCAGAAGTGCAAAGAGTGCGGCGCAAAGGCAGAAGTGCAAGGAGTGCAGAGCAAAGGCAGAACCGCAAGGAGTGCTGAGCAAAGCCTGAACAGCAAGGAGTGCAGAGCAAAGGCAGAACCACAAGATTAAGGAGTCAAAGTAGGACGGAACCACAAGGAGTGGAGCCGAGAGCAGAGCAGAGCCACAGGGTGCGGCAAGCAGAGCAGAGCAGGAGTAAACACAAGGATACACACAGCAGGGTAGGGAAGGATAAAGAGAAGGATACAAATGGGTACAGGTGTAAGACTCAGTTCAGACAAGAACAGGTACAGGTCAATGCACAGGAACCAGGATATGCAGCCTCTTGGAGAGCGGAACAAGAAACACAGAGCACAGAAACAGAGCTGGGTAATCAGCCCCCAGAAAAGGCAGAAAACAGGACAGGACCTGGCAGCTCAGCAGCAAGACACTGAGATAAAGCATTGCTCAGGCAGCCTCCAAGCGGTGGTGCTGCCTTATGTACCAGAGGCCTCCTGGCAATTGGCTGGGAACACATTAGGAAGATGCACACTGACTCTATAAGAACCAGGAAGTGCCGGAGCAACCCCCAATGCACACAGCCAGGAAGTATGCACAGAGCAGGCAACAGACATGAGGCACACAGCATGGAACCGGCAGCAAACAGAACTCACAGCATGGCCCAGAGTAGTGAGTAAATTGTTAAAGGAACAATGCTTTCAGGTGGCCATCCAGTACGTCGGTTCAAAGGCTTTTTGGGGTGCATTTGAATTTGATTCAGGGTGGGCCTTGCTTTCAATGCATAGGCTAACAGTATGGCAGTTCCAAAATAATAATGTGAACTTGGTTTTCCTGTGGCCATCCAGTACGTTGGTTCAAAGGCTTTTTGGGGTGCATTTGAATTTGATTCAGGGTGGGCCTTGCATTCAATGCATAGGCTAACAGTATGGCAGTACCAAAAGAATAATGTAAACTTGTTTTTATTGTGGCCATCCAGTACATTGGTTCAAAGGCTTTTTGGAGTGTGTTTGAATTTGGTGCAGTAAGGACGTTGCATTCAATGCATAGGCTAAAAGTACGGCAGTGCCAAAAGAAAAATGTGAACTTGGTTTTCCTGTGTCCATCAAGTACGTCGGCTCAAAGGCTTTTGGGGGTGCGTTTGAATTCGGTGCAGGAAGGGCCTTGCATTCAATGAATATGTTAACAGTATGGCAGTGCAAAAGGATAATGTGAACTTGGATTTCCTGTGTCCATCCAGTGCGAGGGTTCAAAAGCTGTTTGGGTGCATGTGACTTTGCGACAGGGCGGACCTTGCATTCAATACATAGGCTAAAATTATGGCAGTGCCAAAAGAATAATTTAAAATTAGTTTTCCTGTGTCCATCCACTATGTCAGTTAAAAGGCTTTTTGGGGTGCATGTGACTTTGTGGCAGGTCAGGCCTTGGATTCAATGCATAGGCTAACAGTATGGCAGTGCCAAAAGAATAATGTGAACTTTGTTTTTTCCTGTGTCCATCCAGTACATCGGTTCAAACACTTATTGGGGTGCATGTGACTTTGTGGTAGGGTGGGCCTTGCATTCAATGCTTAGGTTAACAGTATGGCAGTGCAAAAAAATAATGTAACTTTGTTTTTTCCTGTGTCCATCCAGTACGTCGGTTCAAACACTTATTGGGGTGCATGTGACTTTGTGGCAGCCTTCAATGCATAGGCTAACAGTATGGCTGTCACATCCACATTTGGATCTGTGGCAGATCTCTCTCTCTCTACATGTTGAAACCTTTTTCCTGTCTGGCCAGCGGGGGTTAATCTCAGTCTTTGCCTCCCTGGGAGGTGACCAGGGTGTGCATATTTCCTCCACTACTTCCCCTCAGTGTACCCTGACTGCGAGAGTGATGATTGGCAGGGTATCTAAGGGAATACCGGTGCTTGTGGACAGTGGAGCAGAAGTCAATTTGGTGGATGCTCACTTTGTCTGGACCAATGCCCTGATGTGTAGGATGCTAGGATGCTAGGATGTAGGATGCTAGGCATCCAGACCATTGACTCTCCCACTCAGTCAAGGGACTGTGACCCAGGTTGTGCATGATATACGCCTGCATATAGGGACTTCGTCATGAGGAGTCCCTGTCATGCTACGTCTTGGAGGATATGCGTATACCCATCATTTTAGGCCTCCCTTGGCTGATAAAACACAACCTGGTCATAGATTGGCGTTCCTGGGAAGTAGTCAGCTGAGGTCAGTCGTGTGAGGGCTGCTGCCTTGGGGCTACTGTCTCTGCCGTATTTCTGCAACCTTCCCCTTCTTCTCCAGTGGGGGCAGCAAAGGTGCTGCCAAGGAGTAGGGGGCAAGTCCAAACCCTCACCACTAGCCAACCCTGAGAGTCGGAGCCCTCTTTGGAGGAGAGGTCAGGGGAGGGTGGTGGTTCCCTCTGAAAAATGCGTGAGTGTGGTGACACAGGGGGCGCCTCTGTTGTCAGTTCCTCAAAGAGTGCACCATCTTGTGGCAAACGTGTGTGTGGCAATGAACGTTCAGGTCCGGACCTGTGTGTGAACGAGTATGTATGGGTGTCCACCAAAAACATCCGGTGGAAGTGTGCTGCTGGAGTCTGGAGTTCTCGGGTGATCGGGCCGTATCAGGTGTCGGCCATTCTCGGCCCGGGGACTTACCAGCTGGAGTAACCCTCAATTATGCCCGTACATAACTCATTCCCCAGGTCGGCGCTCTGGAGATTTGTGGTAACTCCAGAGCATACGTTATTGCCACTTCCATCTGTCTGCGTTTGCCATAAACCTGAGAGTCAGTTGACTGCTGGGGTGAAACCTACTGGATCGAGGCATCCTCACCGTAGGTGGTATATGAGGTGCGGTGTTGAGGGTCCAGAGTCCCCTCAATAAAGGGGGGGTACTGTCACGATCCATATTTGGATCTGTGGCAGATCTCTCGCTCTACATGTTGAAACCTTTTTCCTGTCTGGCCAGCGGGGGTTAATCTCAGTCTTTGCCCCCGGTGGCCGCTGGTGGAATTGCATTCCTGTTTACTTGTTAGAGGGAGGTGGAGACCACTCCCACTTCCTTTAAAAGGTCTCCTGAGTTGTCAGCTGGTGTTGATAATATTGCATCCTATGGAAACCAACCAAGCTGGAGCCAAGAGCTGCTGAGAGCAGTGGTACTTCAGTTGCTTCCCTCATCTGGGGTCTTTACTCTGCTGTGCCTTATGTATTCACTTTTTATTTGTCATCTTTTAAGCTTATTTTGACCTCTATAGCAAATGAATCTAGAAAACACTTTCTAGGAAGATCACTGAGGATTAGGATTTAGAGAGTTAGACATTTCAGATCCATTCCTGGTTTTAGCTAAGTAAATGTATGCAAAAAATTGTGCAGCGTAGAGAAGACATGTTATACTTCATTCAACTTGAATTATAGGGGAAGTCTCACAGAGACGTGGCCTTTTCAAGTTGGAGTATTTATCAACAGATGATTTTACAGAAAGAAGTTGGAAATCTAGTATTATATAATCTTTATACTATAAAGTAGTATAATCTAGTCCATTTAATACATTTGCAGCATTAACAGTCCTGTTTGTTAGCAGCTTTCTCTACTGAGAGGGTGTAGGAAGATGGACCGGGCTGGTGATGCCTCTCTCGTGCTTTTCCCGGAACCCTCGGGGCTGTCACCACTGTTGTTGGGGGAAAAGCTTTCTGACCGGGATGGATTTTGCACTCGGCTGAAGGGGGTGTGACAGGCTTAAAAGGGGCAGTGCGCCGGAAAAGGGGAGACTCGACGAGAAGATAGGGTACACAGCACAGGCCCGCGCTGCAGCTCAATGCCTCGCACATGTACTGACCATGAGAAAAATGTGACTGTCTGTGTCAACTCACCCTTGTGACTGAACCTTCCGCGCATTTCGTTCCACTGACTGAAGCGAGTACGAGGCCCAATCCTCAACAGGAGGCTCAGACAGGGCCGACTAGCTCAATTCCCGCCTCCACCACTGAACTGTGCCACAATCCAACGGTATCAGAGATTTCTTCACATCACGCACGTTACTCTGTTCCCACAGGACCTCACTTCGGAGAGGCAGGATACGTTCCGTCATGAGACAGTGCATCTATTTTCTTCGGGACCAGGCAAGTTAATTCACGCGCCTCCTGAGGCGCCTTTGTGGGATAACAAGCTTCCACTGTTCGGAAACCATCAGACTGATAAGTTTACCAGCTTCATAGACATTTGTTTGTTTCTGTTACTTTACTGAATTTAAACCCCTTCATAACCAGTACCTTCCATGCGCGAAGTATCCCCTGTAATAAACCCCTTTAACTCTTGCTCTGCCTCTTGCTCATCATTGCATCCCACGTTCTTGTCATTGCTACAAGGGCTTCATCAGGGAACTTTCCTCTTTGAAGTTTATATATTCTGACCAAACATAGGAACAGAGTTGTCTTTTCAAATTTGAACAATTATTTTCCTTCCTTCTGCCTGACTCAATCAGAAGGGCTAAGCCATTTCCTGGATTTTCCTACTCAACCTTACAATTTCATTTGTAATTACTTTTTATTTTTACTTTTAGGCTGCTTAATGGACTGCCTTGCTTCATGAATACCACAAGTCAGCCTGACAATAGTAAAAACAGAATCAATGAAATAATATAATTTCAGACAGTAGATCATGGTAAGTAGGAATGTGACATTTATAGTCTGTTTTATTGCCTTTATTTCCTTATTGCCCTTCATTTGCCCTATTTGTGACAGTAGCTATAGTAATTCATAGCAGGCATGGAAAGACCGGCATAAAGATTATTTTGCCAATGCTACTGCGTAAATATGATTGACAAGCAACCTTATTTTACAGGCATTGCTTTAGACACAATCTAAAGACTCATTTTATCTTATTCATAAAAAAAATTGGTTTTCCGAAAAATTATTTTTGTGCTAAACTTAAAATGATTAATTTTAATGCTAATGTGTAAAGATTCTGATAACATGGAAACAATGTGATTTCTGCAGTACATAGCTCATATTTAAATAAGTCAGACAGAAAAATTGCATGTACCTAATTCTGAAGGTCACTAGCAGGGAATGTTTAGGACTAAGAGCAACTAACCTACTTTACATATTATCTACAAACAAATGTAAATTGCAGCATTTCTCTGTTTACTCGCACATTTGAAAACTTACTGGCATCTTCAAAGTACCTGGAATGCCATTTTTCTTTTTTTTTTTTATCATTGGAGCTCTCTAATGCCATCTGCTGAGCTATTGTGTGCCTGAAATGGATGGAGAATACAGTTGCTTTCAATCCTTATTTAACAATTCTAGACACTGCGGCATCCCTGGGCATGATACAGATACAAAGACAATACAAATCATTAAAATTCTGCTTGATTAGAAAAGGCATGCCGTGTGCATTAAACAACTTAAACGTTATCAATGCAGGGAGCAAATTCTGAAAGTTCTATAACCGCCAACCATAATTTAGTTCCAGTTCCATAAATACCCTGATAGGATTCCAGTTGCTCTTATCAGTGTTTTTTTCTCTTTTAAATGCATACTCGAATTGCTAAGTAAAATAAGTGACCATAATAATAATATGCAAGAGAAAGTACTTTCAATATAAATGGTAATTTACTATACTATTTATATCATAGCGTTCTTATAAAATTGTATCTTGGCATGAAATTATGCTGTATGTATGTTAACTATGGTATTGTCGCCAACGTAAATAATCAGCTTGTCAAAACGAAACCTAACCATATTTTTCTTTTAAATAACTTCTTGTTTATTTTATTTATTTTATTATTTCTTTTAATTTGTTATTCTTCTTACTTTTATTTCTAAACTTTGAAATTTTATCAACTTCACTAAAAGTGTATTCTATAGAGCGTTAGAAGCCTCGGTGAAGTTGAACTGAACATATGTATAGATCTGCGGAGGATTGAGTTTAAGTTAATTTTCCTTAAGTTTGTAGTTTTCAAGCAATTTTGAACATTTTGAGATTTGATTCACGGTTCGCAAACAAACCCAAAAACTTATTCAGCACCATTGTCCACACTGCTGAAGTATCAGCTAACTTCATTTTGCATGGTCTCCCATAATGTCCTGTAGCTATAGCATCTCAGGGGTTATCATACCTTGTATGGGGGGTCGGGTGTCACTGCCATGGGCATCTGAGATTGGTATGCAACGTTTGTTCTTACAACTGTACTTTATTAAACTGTTCAAGATATTAGACTTGTATGTGGTCATATGGATGTCAGTAATGATCCCATGATCCCAAAAGTTCAAACAATACCAGTAGTTATTATTTTGGCATGGTCCATAACTCAGTCTCTATAATCTGTCTGAGTGCGATCGGACAAAACATCGGATTGCATCTGGACCAATGTTAGTCTATATGAAAGGGATTGGAACTCCTGCGAGGCATATGTGGTAAAATTCAGAAAAAAACTTTATTTTCAAAAATGAATAAAATTTAAAAACAGAGATGAAATCACAAGCAGCACACTGACCAACGCATTTCGTCTAAGGAGCCTCCTTCATGGCTCCTTACTACCATTAATAAGGCTCCTTAGCCAAAACGCATTGGTCAGAGTGTTCCTGGTGATTCCCTCTCTGTTTTTATATTTTATTCATTTTTGATAATAACGTTTTTTTCTGAATTTTACCACATATGCCTCTCTTGATTTCCTATCCCTTTCATATTGAATGCTGAAGATTTTGCCTTGCTCCAAGTCATCCGCGCGGGACAGCTCATCTGTATTCCTACAACATGGTGAGCTGACTTTTCTTTCTGATTTTTTCAATGTTAGTCTATGGGGGTCATGCACAGGTCCTATTTTTTTTTGACAGGCTCTGTCCGAGGAAGAAGTCGCACTCGCTACATATTCAAGCTTGATCTGATATTCGGATTGCACTCAACCGTACAAGTCAATGAGTGCGTGGAAATCATCTTACTGTACTCGGATGAGTACATTTGAGTGCAGTTCGATTTCTGCACTCTGACACAATGGAAAAAATGGAGAATCTCCATCTTCTCCTCATCTAAGAGATTTGGATCACATTATGCTGGCACTCTGATCAAACTCTGATCATTTACATAATCGGCCCAATTTTCTCAGATGAGAGACTCTATGGCTGTCTGCGTGAACCTTTAGGGTTCAAAAATACATTCAGAGCTCCCTATTGCATTTTTGAATGTGTAATGACTAGGGTTGAGCGATACTTTCCGATATCAAGAAGTATCGGATCGGAATGGGTATCGCCGATACCCCAAAAGTATCGGCGATACCCGATTCCGATACGGAAATCCAATGCAAGTCTATGGGACAGAAATATCGTAACTAAAAAAACCTCTTTCTTTCCTTGTAAACACTAAATATACACACATAGAATACATATATTTATATATATATATATATATATATATATACACATGTCATTGTGACATATATATCCATATATTTATAATTTATACACTTCTACATAGTAAAATAGTCTCTGATTCAATTGCCGGGTAATGCCGGCTTTTGTGAAAATACAGAAGCACCCGACATGAAATAACACATGGTTTACATAGAGTTAACCATGTCTTTTCATGTAGTTTGATATCTGATTTGCACAAACAATTACATGAGTGTATGTGTGCAAAATTTCACACTGTAGGGGTTAATTAAAGGTGTAAATTCGTTGTAAAAAAACCGGACTTTTTTGCTACGAATTTACACCTTTAATTAACCCCTACAGGTGTGAAATTTTGCACACATACACTCATGTAATTGTTAGTGAAAACAATAGATCAAACAACTTGAAATGACATGGTTAACTCTATGTAAACCATGTGTCATTTCATGTCGGGTTCTGCATTTTCACAAAAGCCGGCAATTGAATTAGCGGCTATTATACTATGTAGAAGTGTATGAACTATAAATATATATATATATATATATATATATATATTATATATATGTGTCACAAATTCAATGACATGTATATATATATATATATATGAGGTGTAAAATTGTTAAAAAAAAATGTGTGGGCTCCCGCCCTATTTTCGCAACCAGACAGACAAAGCCAGCGAGTGGGGGCAGATAATAATAGCCCAGAGAGGGACCATTATTTTTGGCCCCCCCCTGGCTACTAACATCTGCCCCAGACACCCCAGAAAGGGAAAATCTCTAATTAGATTCGCCCTTTCTGGCACTTTGCCCGTCTATTCCCATTGCCCTGTAGCGGTGGCGAATGGGTTAATAAGGGGTTAAAGCCACCTTGCAATTGAAAGGTCACTTTAAGCCAGTTTAATAATTGAGAGCTGTCAATTAGACAACTATCAATTATTAATCTATTGTATGATAGAAAAATCAAACACACACAGTTTAATAAAAAAGAAGTTTAATTAAATAATCACACAGTTTTTGACCATATTTTTTTTCCTGATAAAACCATTTCCTGTAATAAAAATAAAATCAAAAATCAAAATTATTCTTACCAATCCGATGCACAGTCAGGTCCCACGCTGTAATCCATCAGAAAGGGTTAACAGGTTACAGCTCACAGAGAGCTAATGCTGTGTGCTAGCTGTAACACCCGAATGAATAACTTCCTCTCCCAGCGAAAGGAGAGGAAGAGATTAATGAATGGAGCTTAATTGATTTATTGCCACTTTCACTTCAGTGACCTGACCTAAAGTGAAAGTGGGACACAATCAATTAAGCTTCATTCATTAATCACATCCTCTCCTGTCGGCAGGAGATAAGCTCATTCATTCAGGAGCTTTCAGCTGAGCAGGCAGGATTACTTGCGCTGCTTAGCTGATTGCTAGTTAACCCTTTGTGAAGGATTACATCGTGGGACGTGACAGATCGCCAGATAGGTAAGAATAATGTTGTTTTATTATTTTTTCTTTATTATAGAAGATCAAGGGCTTCACAGGGATTAAGAGTTTAATAAAAGATGGTCAAAAAAATGTGTTTTTATTTCATTAAAATTATTGATTCTTAAAGTGTGTGTGATTTTTTTATTTCCTTTAATAGGATTAATAATTGATAGTTGTCTAATTGTCAGCTCTCAATTATTAACCTGGCTTAAAGTGACCTTTCAATAGCAAGGTGGCTTTAACCCCTTATTAACCCATTCACCACCGCTACAGGGCAATGGGAATAGACGGGCAAAGTGCCAGAAAGGGCGAATCTAATTAGAGATTTGCCCTTTCTGGGGTGTCTGGGGGCAGATGTTAGTAGCCAGGGGGGGCACAAAAAAAATGTACCCTCCCTAGGCTATTATTATCTGCCCCCACTCGCTTGCTTTGTCTGTCTGGTGGAGAAAATACAGCGGGAGCCCACA
Organism: Oophaga sylvatica; assembly: GCA_033576555.1. NCBI lineage: Eukaryota > Metazoa > Chordata > Amphibia > Anura > Dendrobatidae > Oophaga > Oophaga sylvatica. The sequence goes on from JARQOD010000001.1 coordinate 900,569,250, forward strand.
CATTTTTTTCCAACGAATTTGCACCTTTAATTAACCCTACATGTCTGAAATTTTGCACACATACACTTATGTAATTGTAAGTTAAAACCATATATCAAAATACATGAAATTGACATGGTTAACTGTGTCTAAACAATGTATCATTTCATGTCGGGTTCTGTGATTTCACAAAAGCCGGCAATTGAATTAGCAGCTATTATACTATGTAGAAGTGTATGAACTATAAATATATGTTGTGAGACAGTGAGAGTATCTGTGTTGAATGGGGTGTACATTTCACCTAGATACTTTGCTGACTGGTATAAGGGAAATGTATGGCTTTGTAAACCTAGTGGTAGAGAAAGGTCACTACACCTTACATTCAGTACACACTTGCAGCTCAGGCCTGAAACCACTCAGCTGTTAATTAGGAGACCAGAAGTAGGTGTCTGCGAACACAGACAGAGAGCTCGCTTAGTCTGGACAAGGAGTCCAGGCACAAGAAGGAGTCTCCAGGAGTATGAGCTGTCTCAGTCTGGGTGCTCGATGTACCCCGGACACAGGAGTAGTCTCTGTGAGAATCCATGCGGATAGCTGCTGAATAGGAGGGGAGCTCTCTCAAGTCTGGACGTTGAAGGTGCCTTCAGACACAAGGAGGAGACTCTGTGAAACTCCATGCTGGTAAATGCTGAACATATGTGTTGTTTTGGCCCAGGCTGTTAGAGTCTGGTCCCGGATAGATAGGGAAATCTATCTAAGTGTAGTAAGTGGCTGGACAAGCCCAGGTCTTATGTTTATGATTTGGTTTTGATTATGTTCTGTTTGCGGTGGACTTTAATAAAACTGGTTGCGGCCAGTTTTTACCAGAACTGCTGTCTGTGAATGAACTGTTTCCGTGCCACTCCGTCTACCCAGACGGCGATCCCAGAGCTATATCCCCTGAAAAGCTTACAATTGGTGCTGGAATGTGCGTGCAGCACAGTGGCGAGAGACAGCAAATAAAGGTGAAGTCTGTTGAAGCAGCAGCAGAGAAAGAAAAAAAAAAGTGTGTCAATAAAGGAGAAACGTCTGTTGGAGCAGTCTTAAAGAGACAGTGGCCCTAATAGACTTTGCAAAGAAAAAAAAAAAGTGTCTGCACAGCAAGGCTGAATTTTCTGTGGAAAAGACTGTGGAGTGTGTATGTCTTGAGTGAAGACTGCCGTTGTTGAGACAGAGAAGTCTGACAGCATGGATGACAGCATGGAGGCGCTGTTTGAACAAATGGCGCAAGTTAATGTGCAACATAAGACTGCCGTGGTTGAGACAGATAAGTCCGGCAGTATGGAGGAGCTCGTTGAGTACCTGGTCCAGGCCCAGCGGAGCATGCAGCAGAGCATGGAGCGGCAACGCCTGCAGCACCAGCAGCGCATGCAGCAGGCCCAGCAGCAATTCCTGCAGCAGCAGCAGGAGAATAACCGGTTGTTTTTTGAGCAGGTTGCAGCACTACAAAAGACTTGCAGCGCATCGTCCCAAAGTAATGTTGCAAAGTCACCTGCATTGTCCGCTGTAAAGATGGCGGTAAGACGGTCCCTGAAAAAGATGACACCTCGTGACGATGTGGAGGTATATCTCACTAGGTTTGAGGGACTGGCAGAGAAGGAGAATCTGCCCCTATCTGAATGGGCCATGATGGTCGCACCCTATCTGATTGGAGAACCCCAAAGGGCCTATGCTGACCTGAGCGAGCAGGACAGCCAAGACTATGCCAAGCTGAAAGCGGAGATTCTTACCCGGCTGGGTGTTACGGTGACAGCCGTGCCAGGGGAGATCATGACTGGAGATGCAGTTGGGAGTCTGCAGTCAGCAAACCTGATTATGGAGTTGAAAAGGTGATAGTGGACCGCTACACCCAAGCACGTCCTCCTGAGGTACAGCCAGAGGTCGGACAAGGAGACCACCAGGACGCCAATCGTCTGGTCAGCCTGATGGAGAGGGCCTTCGCCACCAAAGACTGCCTCCGTGACCAGCCGTCTGAGAGGTCGTCACTTCAGAGTTCCGGACGCCGAACTCTCCCGGTAAGAGCGTTCCAGCTGTTGGGGTCGTGTGGGTGGGAGAGTGTGATGGACAGTGTTGGAGATGTCGTGAAATTGCAGCCAACTGTCCAATAGAGGGGGAGCCTATGTGTTGTGATGTTGTCGGATCCCTCTCTCCCTGCGCAGAGCCTGTGTGTGTGTCCACCTCAGCCGAAGAGACTGGACCACAGGGGTCCCCGGTGGTTGTAAATGACTGCCCAGCCCAGGCCCTCTTGGACTCAGAGAGTCCAGTGACTTCCGTATGGGACAGCCTGATTGATAGGGACTTTATCCCTGATAAACACCTGAGTGTGGTGTGCGTCCATGGAGACACCAAAGTCTACCCAGAGACTGTCGTGGACTTGATCCCCAAACGCGGGGAGGTTTCATGTGAAGTGGGGGTAGTGAAGAACCTGGTGCCCCCCGTCATATTGGGTAATGACTTTCCCCGGTCTAAGGATCTCTGGGGGAAAAATGTTTCTGATGGACAGTGTGATGAAGCTCCTATTGAGGGTGCGCAGTCCCGAGGGGCGGAACACAATGCTAGTGGGCCGTTAAACTTATGTGATAATGATGATGATGATGATAATGATAATGATGATGATGATCATGATAATGATGATGACCATGATAATGATGCTGATGCTGATAATGATAATGATGATGATCATGATAGTGATGATGATACTGATCATAATCATGATAATGATATTGATAATAATGATGACTGTGATAGTGATGAAATTCGTTTGCAGGTGATGTTGGGAGACGAGGATGGTGGTTCTCGGGAACCGAGTGTCCCTGACTTACCTGTGTCCTGTGACAATTTTGAGAGTGAGCAGTGGCGAGACCCCTCTCTTAAAACGGCCCAGGAAAATATAAATGTTCTAAATGAGGTTTCCCAACAGCCTGGCTCTGAGGAGAGGTTTCCTCATGTTGCCATAAACACTCACCTGTTGTATAGGGACACTGAAGTCCAGGGAGAGGTCGTGAGTCAGCTCCTAGTACCTGAGCTATATGGAAGTATAGTGCTGGGGTTGTCACATAGTCACATACTTGAGGACCACCTGAGGGAAACCAGGGACCAGATGGTGAAGTTAATGTTGTGGATGACATGTTAACTAAGGTTCCAGATCAAGATGTGAATGAGAATGAATTGTATAACCCTGACAGTGAGCAGGATGTGAATGAAAATGAAGTGTATAACCCTGAAAGTGAGCAGGATGTGAATGAGAATGAATTGTATAACCCTGACAGTGAGCAGGATGTGAATGAAAATGAAGTGTATAACCCTGAAAGTGAGCCAGATGTGGCTGAGAAAAAGGGGTCAGACAGGGATAGTGGTAGTGATAGTGAATCATCTGATGACAATCAAGCAACCAATGCAAATGAGGAAGGCATGGTAGCAGAGGAGGTTGAGAGTCCTGAGAGGAAGGCTGATGCTGACCTTGCAGTCGGACAGAAGATGGCATCTGAAGATGTTTACAGTTGGCCGGTTCCCTGGCGAAGACTAAGGTGAAAGGAGGAGAGCTGAGCTTTAAAGGCAGGACTCTGAAACTGAACACAGCCCAAGTAGATGCTGTTAGAAATGTGAAGTTACCAAGGTATGGTGTGGATCTGTATCGTGCCAAGGACTCTGAGGGAGATGCTGCAGAGGTGGAAAAAGCCATAGAAGTGGTAGTCACCAAGCCAGATGCCTCATCAGAAGCTGAGGTCTCAAGTGAAGCTGTGAGGAACAAGACTGAAGATATGGGGACTGACTCTGTCCAGGAATCTGTTTCTGCCGAAGACAGCGGCGTGGACGGGTTGCGGTTCGGATCAGTAGCTGCAACTCGTGAAGCTCAGGCTGGAAGTTCGGCGCCCGGAGCCCCAGCGGTGTTCCCGAGTGACACCAAGGATCTGGATAAGTCACAAGATGAGATTTTGAGACATCAGGCTGGCGTTGGTGAGCTCAAGCGCACTTTCATAGAGTCTACATCGGAGCCACGTCTCAACAAATGGGAAAAGCGATGTGTCACTCAGTTGCCGCTGCAGACACACGGGAGCTCAGATGGGATGCAGAACGTGGTGGAAGAGAAGAATCCGGCGGGTTCTGAGTATACAGATGCAGCTATCAAGGAGAACTTGAAAGCCGGAATAAATGGAAATATTGGAGACCATAATGATGTGACTGAAGAGGTAGAATGTAAGACTGACGGTAGGGCTTCTGAGCATGTTCTACCAGAAGAGCCTGAAGAAGGGGCCGAAGACATAAAAGACGTCCAACAGGTACCAGATGAATTGATGACTTCTCAGAAAAAACTCCAAACTGTGATGAAGGAGTGTGATGAAAGCCATGAGCATCTTCGTGAGAAGGTCAATGAAGTAAAAGGAAGGATACAGGGAATCTCTTCGTTGCAAGAGCAAATGCTGCTCAATAAGTCTAAGGCTCTATATAAGAATGCTGTTGTTACGGTAGAACATTACAATTCAGCTGGAGACTTAGCGGATGAATTATGTGTACTGCAAAAGAAAAACGATCAGCTCCTTCTACAGTCCCAATCATTTGAACAGTGTAGCTTAAAATGGTCAGAGACCATGGCAGAGGAGCTTAAGGTCTGTGAAATAGACTTTATGAGTCAACCGATATTCAAGAAAATAGATGTGCTAAAGAGGGTTCAAGGGGAACTAGAGAAAAGTGAAAAACCCCCTATACCTTCTGTGATAGTTGGTGACACATGGTCAGTGCACCAGGGACAGGAGGTACGTGAGTTTCTGAGGAAGAGTCAGCAGAAGTGTTCTGATGTGCCGGGTCGTACTTCTCTGGCCAGGCACTATATCGAAACTGAGCCCGGCCCTAAGGTCAAGTTGAAACCGTGCAGGATACCCGAGGCCCGCAGAGAGCATAGGCCTGGGAGGGTACAGGGTAGTGCGGATGCTTCAGATGAAGAGAAAGCTGACGTTGGCTATGGCTCAGGTGAAGATACAGATGACAGTAGTGAAGATGAAGCTGATGAGGGCCATGACTGGTCCAGAGTTCACTGTCTCTTTTGGATTGTTGACCAGCCCTCCGGTCTGGATGACCAGCCCTCCAGTCTGGAAAAGAGGGGGGGGGATATGTGAGACAGTGAGAGTATCTGTGTTGAATGGGGTGTACATTTCACCTAGATACTTTGCTGACTGGTATAAGGGAAATGTATGGCTTTGTAAACCTAGTGGTAGAGAAAGGTCACTACACCTTACATTCAGTACACACTTGCAGCTCAGGCCTGAAACCACTCAGCTGTTAATTAGGAGACCAGAAGTAGGTGTCTGCGAACACAGACAGAGAGCTCGCTTAGTCTGGACAAGGAGTCCAGGCACAAGAAGGAGTCTCCAGGAGTATGAGCTGTCTCAGTCTGGGTGCTCGATGTACCCCGGACACAGGAGTAGTCTCTGTGAGAATCCATGCGGATAGCTGCTGAATAGGAGGGGAGCTCTCTCAAGTCTGGACGTTGAAGGTGCGTTCAGACACAAGGAGGAGACTCTGTGAAACTCCATGCTGGTAAATGCTGAACATGTGTATTGTTTTGGCCCAGACTGTTAGAGTCTAGGTCCGGATAGATAGGGAAATCTATCTAAGTGTAGTAAGTGGCTAGACAAGCCCAGGTCTTATGTTTATGATTTGGTTTTGATTATGTTCTGTTTGCTGTGGA
>JARQOD010000001.1:900575053-900670604 GCA_033576555.1 Oophaga sylvatica
AAATAAAAAAATTCCCCTGTACGCCAAAAGACACTTTGATCCCCACATACAGACATTCTCCCCAAAATGGGAATACAGTTCGAACATGTTTCACATGAGAGCCCAGTCAAGAAAAAATCAAATACACCAAATAAAAAATCAAAATTTGTCCCAAAATCCCAAAAATTTCCCCAATGTCTCCACTCTTCAAAAGCCCACTTCATGGCCAATAACTCCCGATTACCACGTCATAATTACGTTCAGTAGGAGAAAATTTTCAAGAGAAAAAGGCACAAGGGTTACTTTTAGAGGTCTCTGGATCTTTTTGGGACAAAACGGCACCTGCCCCAATTTCAGAGGCATCAACCTCCACCTGAAATGGCAGAGAAACATCAGGCTGCCGTAGAACAGGAGCAGAAGTGAATCTCTGCTTAAGTTCCTGAAATGCAGAGACTGCCTCTGGAGGCCAATTCACCACATCAGAACCCTTTCTGGTCAAATCAGTTAATGGTTTAACAATAACCGAGAAATTACCAATAAATTTACGATAAAAATTGGCAAAACCCAAAAATCTCTGAAGAGCCTTTAATGAAGTAGTTTGGACCCAATCACAGATGGCCTGAACCTTGACCGGGTCCATTTCAATAACAGATGGGGACAAAATGAATCCCAGAAATGAGATCCTCTGTACGCCAAAAAGACACTTTGATCCCTTCACATACAGAGCATTCTCTCTCAAAATCTGGAATACAGTTCGAACATGTTTCACATGAGAGTCCCAGTCATTAGAAAAAATCAAGATATCATCCAAATAAACAATCAGAAATTTGTCCACAAAATCCCTGAAAATGTCATTCATGAAGGACTGGAAGACGGAAGGAGCATTAGTGAGCCCAAAGGGCATCACAGGTACTCAAAATGCCCTTCAGGGGTATTGAATGCCGTCTTCCATTCATCCCCGTGCTTAATGCGAATAAGGTTATACGCCCCCCTGAGGTCAAGCTTGGTAAACCAAGTAGCGTTTTTCACCCTGGAAAACATGTCAGAAATCAAGGGTAAAGGGTATTGATATTTCACAGTAAATTGTTCAAGAGACGATAATCAATACACGGCCTTAATGAACCATCCTTTTTGGCCACAAAGAAAAAAACGGCACCTAAGGGTGAAGAGGATGGTCTGATATGACCCTTCTCCAATGATTCCTTGATATAAGACCGCATAGCGTCATGTTCAGGTACAGACAAGTTAAAAAGGCGACCTTTAGGGAATTTACTACCCGGCACTAATTCAATAGCGCAGTCATAGCTCCTATGGGGAGGCAAGGATGTAGATTTACTTTCGCTAAACACATCAAAAAAATCAATCAAAAAGTCAGGAACATCCTGAGCCTGGGGGGAGGCAGAAAAAACAGGAGTGTTGGTATTAACACATTGGCAGCCCCAACTGGTTACAGACACAGATTTCAAATCCAAAACAGGATTATGAGACTGTAACCAAGGAAAACCCAGCACGATAATGTCATGCAGATTATACAGAACCAAAAATTTGCAGCACTCCTGGTGATCAGGTTCAACCCTCATTATCACCTGAGTAGAAAACTGGGGTTTATTCTCAGCCAAAGGGGTAGAATCGATCCCCAGTAGGGGAATAGACTTCTGTAGGGGTATCAAGGGAAACCCACAACGTTTAGCAAAATCATAATCCATCAGGTTAATAGCTGCTCCAGAATCAACGAAAGCCTGAGCAGAAAATGAGGACAGAGAGCATATCAGAGTGACAGTTAATAAAAACTTAGTCTGAACACTACCCAAGACAACTGAGCGTGCAAAATGTCTTCCCCGCTTAGGGCAGACTGAAATAGCATGAGAGGCATCACCACAGTAGAAACATAACCCATTGCGCTTTCGAAACTCATGACGCTGTGCCCCAGACACCACTCCATCACACTGCATGGGCTCAGCAGCTGGCTCACAAGGCAACACCACCCACGCATACTTCTCCGCTCACGCAAACGTCTGTCAATTTGAATCGCTAATGACATAGAATCATTGAGACCAGAGGGACAGGGAATCCCACCATAACATCCTTTACATTATCTGACAGACCCTTCCGGAAAAGGGCTGCCAAAGTCGTCGTCATTCCATTTGGTCAGGACTGCCCACCTGCGGAATCTCTGACAGTATAACTCAGCGTCATCAAGCCCCTGATTTAATGCCAACAAGGCTTTCTCAGCTTGATCAGTGACATTAGGCTCATCGTACAATAACCCCAAGGCCTGAAAAAATGCATCAACATCACTCAAAACAGGATCCCCAGGTATCAGGGAAAAAGCCCAATCCTGAGGATCGCCTCGCAGGAGAGAGATGATAATTTGAACCTGCTGCGCTGCGTTCCCTGAGGACTTAGATTTTAAGGCAAAAAACAATTTACAATTATTTTTGAAATTCTGAAACTTAGCTCGATCCCCTAAAAACAAATCTGGCATGGGAATCCTAGGTTCCACAACAGGCAACCCAGCAAGATAGATAGCAATACTCCGAACCTCAGTGGCAAGCTGATCCACACGGCCAGACAACTGTGCAAACTCCATTGAGAGAAAAGATCCTCCCCAGCACCCAGAGATACAGAGGGAAAAAAAAATGCAACAAACAGAAAAATATCTCTGACAACTCTGACAATATTTTTTCCCTTCTGTGAGTACCATACAATTTTCAATTTTTAGGCCGGTGATACTGTTATGTTTCGGTAGCTGAGGAGTGCAGGTAAAAAAGGCAATACACCAGAGCAGTTGGAATCTATGAGATTGCAGTACCCTGACTAACCACCACAACTAGAGGCAGCCGTGGAGCGTTCCTACGTTGGTCCTAGACGCCTCGTCACAGCCTGAGAAACTAACTACACCTAAAGATAGATATAGGAAAGCTATCTGCCCCGGAGCAGAACCCCAAAGATAATAGAAAGCCCCCAAACATGTAATGGCGGTTAGACAAGATGAAATACTGACACAGAAAGAAAATAGTATGAGCAAACGCTGGGGCCCAAACTAACTAAATAGAAAAGGATAGGAAGGGTACTTACTGCAATCCCAGAAAACCCTGAAAAGCACCAACTCTACTAATTTCAAAAACACCTGAGATCACACGACCTCTTCCACCTAAATTAGTTCTCTGTTGTAACAAAATCAAAACAGCAGCCACTGAAAAAACTGGAAAAAGCAAAAGTACAAACATCAGTGGCTGAACAAAACTGAGAGGGCAAAAGCCCCGGAGGGGACCCTGAAGGCCCCCACAGAAGTGCAGGACAAAATGCAAAAATATAGCACAAACACAAAAGAAGAAAATGTCTTATCTGTTAGCAGGAGATGCAGACACGACACAGCAGGCTACAAGGGAAACTGGAATAAAGGATTCAGACCAGAACAATTGATCACCGGCAACCCTGATGGGAAGGTGACTCCCTTATATAAGACCAGTCAGTAACACCTGATTCCCAGTCCTCACAATCTTCACTGGACAGACTAGCACCGCTTGTAACCACCAGAGGGAGCCTCTGCTCAGAACTCATCTCAAACCCATTCACAACAGGAGTCGCAGCTGTATCCGAGCATGTGACCCCTGTTCTCCAATGGAAGATCTTGTCCTGGGCATGCTCAGATGGAGAAGCAGATGACTTAGTCCCAAATCTGCCTGCTCCAACATGGTTACAACAGAGGATCCAGGAGCGGCTGCAGCAAGTCTCTGCACAGTACTATACCGGGCAAGACGCTGGGACCGACATCTCTGCTGAGCAGGTTCCACTGTGGCCGGAGATGGATGGGGGACCGCAGCTGGACTGGTTCGAGATTCCCCTTGTGCAGTAGCGGGAAATCTATCCCTAACACCCGGGACACAACTTTGGCAAAAAAGTTAAAATTATGTACCTTTTACCCAAAGTTAGGTAGATATTTTTTACCTATTACCCTTAACCTTTTGGCCATAGTTGTGTCCCTGGCTGGGTTTTTTTTACCCAAAGGATTTCACCTTTTTTCAAAAAATGTGTACCTTGTAGGAGATAACCTAACAAAGTACACAAGTTTTGGAAAAAGGTAAGATACTTTGGATAGTACACAACCCTGGACACAACTTTGGCAAAAAGGTTAAATGTACCTTTTACCCAAAGTTAGGTAGATATTTTTTACCTATTACCCTAACTGATGTTGGAATTTGTGTACCCACATATAGTACAGACCAAAAGTTTGGACACACCTTCTCATTCAAAGATTTTTCTGTATTTTCATGACTATGAAAATTGTAGGATCACACTGAAGGCATCAAAACTATGAATTAACACATGTGGAATTATACTTTACACTTTACAAAAAAGTGTGAAACAACTGAAAATATGTCTTATATTCTAGGTTCTTCAAAGTAGCCACCTTTTGCTTTGATTACTGCTTTGCATGCAGAAAAGGTGAACAGCTGGACTCTACATACCTAGTTCCCACTGTGAAGCATGGAGGCGGTGGTTTGATGGTGTGGGCGTGCTTTGCTGGTGACACTGTTGGGGATTTATTCAAAATTGAAGCAGTGAACTGTCCAGCTCACAACAAACCATCTCGATTGGTTTCAGGTATGGTGACTGTGGATTCCAGGTCATCTGGCATAGCACCCCATCACTCTCCTTCTTGGTCAAATAGCCCTTACACAGCCTGGAGGTGTGTTTGGGGTCATTGTCCTGTTGAAAAATAAATGATGGTCCAACTAAACACAAACTGTATGGAATACCATGCTGCTGCAAGATGCTGTAGTAGCAATTCTGGTTCACTATGCCTTCAATTTTGAATAAATCCCCAACAGTGTCACCAGCAAAGCACCCCCACACCATCACACCACCTACTCCATGCTTCACGGTGGAACCAGGCATGTAGAATCCATCCGTTCACCTTTTCTGTGTGCAAAGCAGTAATCAAAGCAAAAGGTGGCTACTTTGAAGAACCTAGAATATAAGACATATTTTCAGTTGTTTCACACTTTTTTGTAAAGTGTAATGTATAATTCCACATGTGTTAATTCATAGTTTTGATGCCTTCAGTGTGATTCTACAATTTTCATAGCCATGAAAATACAGAAAAATCTTTGAATGAGAAGGTGTGTCCAAACTTTTGGTCTGTACTGTATGTTTACCTGGTTTACTACATTTTTAACTTAACATCCTATAAAGAAATGACAGACAACAATTGTAAACCAATTTAAAATTTATTAAAAAAATTTTTTTTTAATATAATGTGGGTAAAATTTTGCATTTTTGTAAAATGTACATTTTTTAATAAAATTTATTTTTTATTCAAATCAAGTTTATTTTTTAAAGAACACTAAAAAACATAACCTATTTACAATTGGGTGTAGTGTGGGGTGGAAATACTGCTGGAGGGGCTGCGGGACACTTCGACCATGGGAGTGTGGAGAGAGGACTGGGATGGTGGTGGGGAAGGAACAGTAAGAGGTGAAGGGGTGGAAAGAGTAAGAGAATACGAGGACAAGTTGGAGGCAGAACAGGTGATGGGTGGTGGAGTGGAGGGTGGGGCAGGGACTGGAGGAGCAGGTGATATGGTAGGGAATTGAAAGGGGGAAGGAGATTGGTAAGAGGCAGGAGTGTGGTACGGGGTAGGTGGCTGGTACTGGGGAGGTGACTGGAGTTGGGGAGGTGACTGGAGTTGGGGAGGTGGTTGGTACTGGGGAGGTTGCTGGAATTGGGGAGGTGGCTGGTATTGAATAGGAGGGGGAGGAGGGATGGTGGCTGAGGGGGGGGAGGTGGAGGAACATCTGGGGTGGATGGAGGAGGTTGGGTGGTAGCCTGCACTAGAGCAGCGTGGCACATATGCATTACATACAGTCATGGACAAATGTTTTGAGAATGACACAAATATTAATTTTTACAAAGTCTGCTGCTTCACTTTTTCTAATGGCAATTTGCATATACTCCAGAATGTTATAAAGAGTGATCAGCTTAACAGCAATTACAGTCAATATTTGTCTAGAAAATGAACTTTATCCCCCAAAACACATTTCAACATCATTGCAGCCCTGCCTTAAAAGGACCAGCTAACCTCTTTTCAGTGATTGCTCCATTAACACAGATGTGGGTGTTGATGAGGACATGGCTGTCATGATTAAGTAAGAATGACACCACTGGACACTTTAAAAGGAGGCTGGTGCTTGGCATCATTGTTTCTCTTCTGTTAACCATGGTTATCTCTAAAGAAACACGTGCAGTCATCATTGCAATGCACAAAAATGGCCTAACAGGGAAGAGTATCGCGGCTAGAAAGATTGCACCTCAGTCAACAATCTATCGCATCATCAAGAACTTCAAGGAGAGAGGTTCCATTGTTGCCAAAAAGGCTCCAGGGCGCCCAAGAAAGACCAGAAAGCGCCAGGACCGTCTCTTAAAAGTGTTTCAGCTGCGGGATCGGGCTACCAGCAGTGCAGAGCTTGCTCAGGAATGGCAGCAGGCAGGTGTGAGTGCATCTTCACCCACTGTGAGGCGGAGACTCTTGGAGCAAGGCCTAGTCTCAAGGAGGGCAGCAAAGAAGCCACTTCTCTCCAGAAAAAACATCATGGACAGACTGATATTTTGCAAAAGGTACAGGCAGTGGACTGCTGAGGACTGGGGTAAAGTTATTTTCTCTGATGAATCCCTTTTTCGATTGTTTGGGACATCAGGAAAACGCCTCATTCGGAGAAGACAAGGTGAGCGCTACCACCAGTCTTGTCTCATGCCAACTGTTAAGCATCTGAAACCATTCATGTGTGGGGCTGCTTCTCAGCCAAGGGAATCGGCTCTCTCACAGTCTTGCCTAAAAACACAGCCATGAATAAAGAATGGTACCAGAATGTCCTCCAAGAGCAACTTCTCCCAACCCTCTAAGAGCAGTTTGGCGATCAACAATGCCTTTTCCAGCATGATGGAGCACCTTGCCATAAAGCAAAGGTGATAACTAAATGGCTCAGGGAACAAAACATAGAGATTTTGGGTCCATGGCCTGGAAACTCCCCAGATCTTAATCCCATTGAGAACTTGTGGTCAATCATCAAGAGACGGGTGGACAAACAAAAAGCTAAAAATTCTGCCAAAATGAAAGCATTGATTGTGCAAGAATGGACTACTATCAGTCAGGATTTGGTCCAGAAGTTGATTGAGAGCATGCCAGGGAGAATTGCAGAGGTCCTGAAGAAGAAGGGTCAACACTGCAAATATTGACTTGCTGCATTAACTCATTCTAACTGTCAATATAAGCTTTTGTTACTCATATGTTTGCAATTATATTTCTGTCTGTGATAAAAACATCTGTCAAACACACATAAAAACCAGAGGGCAGCAGATCATGTGAAAATATAATATTTGTGTCATTCTCAAAACTTTTGGCCATGACTGTACATCTCCTGGTCAGTAGATAGCGTATCCATGCGCTCCGCTGTAGACCTAAAAAAGCTGTGATTTGGAGATGTTCTTACTTCTGAATGCATGGTTTGCAGAAGTGACTTTACCTCCAAAATCCTGGAGGTTATCTGATTAATGCCTGCGGCAAGTTGTTCAGATAACACTTTGAGACAGTTCTGGAAAGATGCATTCAAATGCAAGAACTCGGGCGCATAGCTACTTTCCTGACCCCTTTGCCGCTGCCGCCCAGTAGCCGCAGGTGTACTAGAGGTGGCAGTGGCAGAAGGGTGGGGTAAAGGGAATACTATCTCCTCACCAGCAGATGCATGGAATGCAGGCGGCCACGATGCTCCAGTGCTGGTGGATGGGATAGCGGGATCGGATGTGAGGGAAGGCGGGAAAGGTGCAGATGTACAGGGGCGGTCGAAGTGTCCCGCGGTGACAGTCTCCTGAGGGATCGCCCCAGAAGGGTCCAACTCTGCGGGCGCCCAAGTGCTGGTCACCGTTCTGTGGAATAAAGAGAAAACATACAATTAATATACAGATGTGGAATGGCCCTGGCTGAAAAAAAAACATTTGTTAGTCATGTTAACATTTCCTTTTGAATATTTACCTTCTGGTCACCATTGTTGCCCGCAGGAATGCCAGGGCTCGTGCGTACTTGTACTTGCTCAGACGTCCTGCAGATCCACTCGGGGCCCGCATCTCCTTGTTGAACTCCTTCTTGAAGCAATCCCTCACAGACCGCCACCACTTCACAATTCTCTCCCTTAAACGAGGAAGCACACATTGGTTAGTATACAACATCAGTGTTTCCAAAACTTCAGTCCTCATGGCCCCCTCAGGTCATTTTTTCAGGATTTCCATAGTGTTGCACAAAAGGAAATCCTGAAAACATGAACCGGGGGCCACGAGGACTGAAGTTTGGGAAACACAGCTTTACAGTCAGCAACCTGAACTGTATATTCTTACGATGTTGAGTCTGGGCCCGAACATCGAGGTCCTCCCAGCTGGTCACCATTGTCGATGCCACTTCCTCCCTGAGCTGTCAGATCAGAATGGCGGTGGTCCCCCATGTTCCACAGCGGCTCCCTTTCTCAGACCAGATCGATGAGGAGGTCGACATCTATCCCCTCCTCCACCTCACCGTCCGAGTCGGGAGCATGCTGTGAAGCCTGTTAAAGAAAAAGAGAAAAAAAAGTACATTAGCCTCCACACTAGCAAGTGGAAAAGAAAAAAAAAAAAAAAGTAATAAATAACAAAAAAATTATAAAAATGTAAACAAAATATATATATATATATATGCTTACACCATGGTGACTGCCGCGTATCTCACGCTGACGACTCTGGGAGGCACTGTGAGGACCTCTTTGCTGAGCACCAGATCCGGGAGACTAAAAGAAAAAAGAAAAATTTGTGATATAGGCATATGTTGGGTGCTGTGTGAAGTATGTACTAAATAGTTTTCTATGTGTTGTGTGTAGTGTGATGTTGTGTTTCTGCGATTGATGCAGGATACTTACAAATTGTGAGCCCACTCCGGGTATCTCTCCACCCCGTCCTTCTTCTTCTGGGAGCTCCTTTTCATCTTGCGAAGTGCTGCTGCTGTTTGACGGTCTCTTCTGTGGAATAAAGACACAAAATGGGCCATGGAATATATGTATATTCCATGGCCCTGGCTGAAAAAGAAAAAATTGATTACATTTTTTGTGAATGGGGGATGTGATATTTACCGTCTGCTGTCGGATGACCTCTCCTGGGAATGATGCTGCTCCATCTCCATGGCTGCTGCCTGGTGTGGGCGTCCTCTGCTGTGGAATAAAGACACAAAAAGGGCCATGGAATATATGTATATTCCATAGCCTGGCTGAAAAAGAAAAAAGTCCAACAGTGACTGGAGTGAGCTTTATGGTGTACGGAATGCCACAGCCCGTCATGAATTGGAGAGTTAGGCTGGAGTCACACTAGCATTTTTAAAATCGATCCGATTTTGTTCCTGCAAAATCGGACGAGTGTAATGCAAGTGTCATGCATAGTAATATAAGGAAATTGTAACAATTCATATTACTCCTTTTCCCCATCTTGGCTCACTACCTAATACCCAGGGGGATCCATACCCTCAGAGGGAGAACATGTAAACTTTATACAATACTCAGTGGGACCCACACCATGTCAGATGAATCCTGTAGACTTTATACAGTATCCAATTTACCAACACCATCACAGACAGAACATGCAGACTTTATACAGTACACACGTCATCTGAGAGAGAAAATGTAGACTTTCTTTATTTCTATGGGGACACATCCCATCAAAAGGAGAACATACTTTATACATTATCCAAGTTGATCCACATCATCACATGGAGACCACGCAGAATTTATACTGTACCAGGAGAATCCACGCCATCAAAAGAAAAACATTCAGATTTTATACAGTACCAGGCAGACCCACCCCATCACTGGAAAAAACATGCAGATTTTAGACAGTACCAGGGGATCCACATTATCACTGGAAAAACATGCAGATTTTATACAGTACCAGTGGGACCCACGCCATCACAGGAAAAACATGCATTTTATACAGTACCAGGGGATCCATATTATCACTGGAAAAAACATGCAGATTTTATACAGTACCAGGGGATCCACATTATCACTGGAAAAACATGCATATTTTATACAGTACCAGGCGGACCCACCCCATTACTGGAAAAACATGCAGATTATATACAGTACCAGGGGGTCCACATTATCACTGGAAAAACATGCAGATTTTATACAGTACCAGGGGAACCCACGCCATCACTGGAAAAACATGCAGATTTTATACAGTACCAGGGGGACCCACCCCATCACTGGAAAAACATGCAGATTTTATACAGTACAGGGGGACCCACGCCATCACAGGAAAAACATGCATTTTATACAGTACCAGGGGATCCACATTATCACTGGAAAACATGCAGATTTTATACAGTACCAGGGGATCCACATTATCACTGGAAAAACATGCAGATTTTATACAGTACCAGGGGGTCCACATTATCACTGGAAAAACATGCAGATTTTATACAGTACCAGGGGGACCCACCCCATCACTGGAAAAACATGCAGATTTTATACAGTACCAGGGGGACCCATGCCATCACAGGAAAAACATGCATTTTATACAGTACCAGGGTGTCAGGGACACCGCACTGCATTAGCTCACTGAGCCAGTGCGCGTGTCCTGAGTAAACAAACTGTGCCCAGAAGATACCTTTGGAGTGAGGCAGCAGCGGTGGTTAAATTTTTGGGGAATTGGGGGATGTGATATTTACCGTCTGCTGTCCTGTCGCTCCATTCCTGGTTCTGCTGCTGGTGCTGGTTCTGCTGCTTGTGGTCTCTGGCTGGCTCGTCTGCTTCTGGCTGTCTGCATGGTAAAGGCTGAGGGTCCCACTGCATGCTTTATATATATGTTTGCTGTGGGCTAGGCTATCAATTAAAAAAAACGGATCAGGCGCATTCCGGCGCTCATAGACTTTCATTGTGACAAAAGCCGGAAGCGCCGGAGACAAAACACGTTACAGTTGCCGTTTTTTCCAGACGCCGGAATGCCACCAGACACCGGATCCGGCTAAAACCGGCGCAATCCGGCGCTAATGTTAGTCAATGGGAAAAAAAACGGATCTGGCATTACATTTTGCCGGATCCGGTTTTACAAAAAAAAGTCCGGATAGCGCAAAACGGATGTGTGAAAGAGGCCTAAGAAAACATCCCTGGAACACAGGGTAAGCAGCACATGAGAAGAAAAAAAAAAAAAAAAGGGTGCACCGCAGTCAGTAATATCTAAATATTGAGATGGAGTGCAATACCTAGTCTGTAGCGCAACTAAACCAAAATAGAGAAAAAAAACTAGACTAATAATGATATGCACATCCACAGAATGAGAAGTAAAAAAGTAGCTTTTATTTGACCTTGAACATGACAATCTCAAAAACATTTAAAATACAAAAACACAACCAAATAACCCACACCCCCTGAGAAAAATCGGACTAAATAGTTCCATAGCGCTCATACCGTAGATAAATATGGGCCAGCCAGTCACAACAATAATCGCAAGAACTGCAAAAATATTCAAAAGGTGATATATGGTATACAATAAACCATGCCTACAACATGTGTATCACATACCGAGATAATTAGCAAGCCAGTGAATGGGTTAACAGGGAACAGAAGATAAATGCATATATTAATATCCCAAGTGGATGTTAGGTAGCCATGTCCCCAGTATTCTGCACATGTAAAAAATGGCAACTAATGCCGACTCATAAGATAAGACTCAGATAAATGCCCAGAAGTAGCAGGGTAAAATAAATGGACACAAGAAAAACAGGAAAAATCTTGCAGTCTGAGCCCAAATAGAGCTGTTGCCATATACAACCTGATACCTGGAACAGGGTCCTGCAGAGAAAAGAGCGTGGTAAATAAGGGTTAAATACTCATAAGAATCAAATATATACACCGCAAGGTAACCCCGTCACCAATCGGGCACAAAGGGACTTCTGTGCGAAGCCACATGAGTAAAGAGTCCTATAAGAGCGAAAGAAGGGGGGTCGGTAAGCCCCATGTAATGAGAGCTGCAAAA
The DNA here is from genome assembly GCA_033576555.1 of Oophaga sylvatica. Classification (NCBI taxonomy): domain Eukaryota; kingdom Metazoa; phylum Chordata; class Amphibia; order Anura; family Dendrobatidae; genus Oophaga; species Oophaga sylvatica. Next base: position 900,587,081 of record JARQOD010000001.1, read on the forward strand.
TAGAAATACACCTGGCCCTCAGTGTATATACACTGTGTTCCAAATTATTATGCAAAAATAGTTTAGGAGTGATAAGGTAAGAATTTTTTGGTTTGTCAGTTAAACTCATTGATGGTGATGTGTGTCAGGGCTCTTTATATCACTGTAAGCAATTGCAGACACCTGTGCTAATTAGTTTGACAGGTGTGTCCAATGAAAGGCAAGACTACTTAAGAAGGCTGTCCCACATTATTAAGCAGCCTACATTTTCTGCCAAAATGGGAAAGAAAAAGGATGTGTCGGCTGCTGAGAAGCAACAAATTGTGGAGTGTTTAGGTCAAGGCATGACTACAATCAACATTGCCAAGACACTTCATCATGATCATCGCACAATCAAGAAGTATGTAGCTGATTCACAGTACACACGTGTGCGTGCTGATAAGGGAAAATTGAGGACTCTTTCCTACAGGCAATTACGTCAGGTTAAAAGAGCAGCGGCAAAAAAGCCTTGTTATAGCAGCAGACAAGTTTTTGAAGCTGCTGGTGCCTCCAACGTCCCCCGAACAACAAGATGCAGGGTCCTTCAGAGGTTTGAAAAACTGGGTCTGAACTGAAAAAGTAAGTTGATGTGTATGCAAAATGTAAATGTATATTAAACACATGACCATTATACAGAGAAAACAAAAAACAAGAAACAAATATCCTAAAATAAAATAAAAAATATATTGCAAAACATGCATGAGGTTGTAATAATAATAATAAGGGTATTTGGTAAACATAATTTTGATCAAAAGAATGTACAAGCCATCCCGCCACGTCAAGGCAACCCTTTGTGGGACAGTCCTAACTCTTGTATTAAAAACCTTTCCACATTTGTACATTCTTTTGATCAAAATTATGTTTACCAAATACCCTTATTATTATTAATACAACCTCATGCATGTTTTGCAATATATTTTTTATTTTATTTTAGGATATTTGTTTCTTGTTTTTTGTTTTCTCCTTCAGAGGTTTGCAGCTGTGCGTAAGCCATCCTGTCGACCTCCTCTATCCACTGCACACAAGCAGAAACGGCTCCAGTGGGCCAAACAATACATGAAGACTGACTTCAAAACTGTTTTGTTCACCGATGAGTGCCGTGCAACGCTCAATGGTCCAGATGGATGGAGTGGAGGATGGCTGGTTGATGGACACCCATGCAAACACGGCTACGGCGCCAACAAGGAGGAGGTGGAGTGTTTTGGGCTGGAATCATGGGGAGAGAGATTGTCGGCCCCTTTAGGATCCCTGAAGGGGTAAAGATGAACTCCATAGTGTTTGTTGAGTTTCTCATGGTTCAAGAAGAAGAACCGTGCATTCCGCAGCAAGAATATTTTCATGCATGATAATGCACCGTCTCATGCTGCACATAACACATCTGTATCTCTGGCTGCTATGGGCATAAAAGGGGACAAACTTATGGTGTGGCCCCCATGCTCCCCTGACCTCAACCCCATTGAGAACCTCTGGAGCATCATCAAAAGGAGTGTCTATGATGGCGGGAGGCAGTTCACATCTAAGCAACAACTCTGGGAGGGTATTCTGTCCTCATGCAAAACAATTGAAGCAGAAACCATCCAAAACCTGACATTCAATGGACGAGAGAGTTCAGAAGCTCCTTTCGAACATGGGGTCCTATGTGCAAATGTAACATCACCTAGAATAAAGTTTTGAGTTGAAAACTGTTTGATTTCAGTTTGTAATAACCTGCTAATGCTTATAATTTCAAAAATGACCATTTTTTTGCTCTTTATTAATCCCTTAATGACCGCCGATACGCCTTTTAACGGCGGTCATTAAGGGTACTTAACCCCTTAACCCCCAAGGGTGGTTTGCACGTTAATGACCGGGCCAATTTTTACAATTCTGACCAATGTCTCTTTATGAGGTTATAACTCTGGAACGGTTCAACGGATCTTCGCGATTCTGAGATTGTTTTCTCGTGACATATTGTACTTCATAATAGTGGTAAAATTTCTACGATATACCTTGCATTTATTTTTGAAAAAAACGCAAATATGGCGAAAATTTTGAAAATTTTGCAATTTTCAAACTTTGAATTTTTTTTCCCTTAAAATAGAGAAATATGTCATACAAAATAGTTAAGAAATAACATTTCCCACATGTCTACTTTACATCAGCACAATTTTGGAACCCAAATTTTTTTTTGTTAGGAAATTATAAGGGTTAAAAGTTGACCAGTGATTTCTCATTTTTACAACAAAATTTACAAAGCCATTTTTTTAGGGACCACCTCACATTTGAAGTCACTTTGACGGGTCTATGTAGCAGAAAATACCCAAAAGTGACACTATTCTAAAAACTGCACCCCTCAAGGTACTCAAAACCACATTCAAGAAGTTTATTAACCCTTCAGGTGCTTCACAGGAGCTGAAGCAACGTGGAAGGAAAAAATTAATATTTAACTTTTTAGCCACAAAAATGATCTTTTACAAACTTTTTTTTATTTTCACAAGGGTAAAAGGAGAAATTGGGCAGATAAAGTTGTTGTCAATTTCTCCTGAGTACGCCAATACCCTATATGTGGGGGGAAACCACTGTTTGGGCACACGGCAGAGCTCGATAGGGAAGGAGCGCCGTTTGACTTTTTCAAACTAAATTGGCTGGAATTGAGATTGGACGCCATGTTGTTTGGAGAGCCCTGATGCGCCTAAACAGTGGAAACCCCCCACAAGTGACACCATTTTGGAAACTAGACCCCTTAAGGAACTTATCTAGATCTGTTGTGAGCACTTTGACCCAAAGTGTTTCACAAAGTTTATAATGCCTGGGTGGAAAAAAAAAAACATATTTTCCACAAAAATGATTTTTAAGTCCCAAAGTTTAGATTTTCCCAAGGAAATTGGACCCCAAAAGTTGTTGTCCAATTTGTCCTGAGTACGCTGATACCCCAATGTGGGGGGAAACTGTGGTTGGGCGCACGGCAGGGCTTGGAAAGGAAGCATACGTTTTGGAATGCAAACATTGATGGGGTCATGTTCCATTGTAGTGCCCAGATGAGCCAACAGTGGAAACCCCCCACAAGTGACCCCATTTTGGAAGCTAGACCCCTCAAGGAACTTATCTAGATCTTTGGTGAGCACTTTTAACCCCAAGTGCTTCACAAAGTTTATAATGCTCGGGCCATGAAAATAAAAATCCTATTTTTTTCCCACAAAAATTATCTCTTAGTAACTAATTTTTATTTTCCCATAGGTAACAGGAGAAATTGGACCTCAAAAGTTGTTGTTCAATTTGTCCTGAGTACGCTGATACCCCATATGTGGGGGGGAACCACTGTTTGGGCGCATCGGCAGAGCTCGGAATGGAAGGAGTCACCATTTGACTTTTTCCAACCAAAATTGGCTGGAATTGAGATTGGACGCCATGTTGCATTTGGAGAGTCCCTGATGTGCCTAAACAGTGGAAACCCCCACAAGTGACCCCATTTGGGAAAACTAGACCCCCTAAGGAACTTATCTAGATCTTTGGTGAGCAATTTGAACCCCCAATGCTTCAACAAGTTTATAACGTAGAGCCGTAAAATAAAAAAATCATATTTTTTTTCCACAAATTGATCTTTTCACCCCAATTTTTTATTTTCCCAAGAAAGAGAAATGCTCAAGAATTTGCTATACCACACATGAAATCTATTGTGCAATTTGCGAAGTACGTTTTGATTGCAGACTTATAGAATGGTCTGGATCCATGTCGTCATTTGGAGAGCCCTGATCTGCCTAAACAGTGGAAACCCCCACAATGACACCATTTGGAAACTAGACCCACAAGGAACTTATCTAGATGTGTGGTGAGCACTTTGAACCCCAAAGTGCTTCACAGAAGTTTATTAACGTACAGCCGTAAAATAAAAAATCCTTTTTTTTTTTTATAAAAATGATTTTTTCGCCCCCAATATTTTATTTTCACAAGGGTAACAGGAGAAATTGGACCCCAAAAGTTGTTGTCCAATTTGTCCTGAGTACGCTGATACCCATATGTGGGGGAAACCACTGTTTGGGCGCACGGAGGCTCGGAAGGGAAGGGACGTTTTGGACTTTTCAACAAATTGGATGGAATTGAGATGGGACGCCATGTCGCATTTGGAGAGCCCTGATGCGCCTAAACAGTGGAAACCCCCACAAGTGACCCATTTTGGAAAACTAGACCCCTAAGGAACTTATCTAGATCTGTTGGTGAGCACTTTGAACCCCAATTGCTTCACAAAGTTTATAACGTAGAGCCGTAAAATAAAAAATCATTTTTTTTTTTTCACAAAAATGATTTTTTCACCCCAATATTTTATTTTCCCAAGGTTAACAGAGAATTGGACCTCCAAAATTTGTTGTCCAATTTGTCCTGAGTACGCTGATACCATATGTGGGGAAAACTTTATGGGCACGCGGGCTGGAAAGAAGTATACTTTTGGATGCAACTATGAATGTCGGGGTCATGTCGCATTTGAGAGCCCTGATGCGCCTAAACAGTGAAACCCCCACAAGTGACCCCATTTTGGAAAATAGACCCCTCAAGGAACTTATCTAGATGTGTGGTGAGCACTTTGAACCCCAATGCTTCACAGAAGTTTATAACGTCAGCCGTAAAAATAAAAAATCCTTTTTTTTTTTCACAAAAATGATTTTTTCGCCCCAATTATTTTATTTTCACAAGGTAACAGGAGAAATTGGACCCAAATGTTGTTGTCCAATTTGTCCTGAGTACGCTGATACCCCATATGTGGGGGGAAACCACTGTTTGGGCGCCACGGCAGAGCTCGGAATGGAAGGAGCACCATTTGACTTTTTTCCAACCAAAATTGGCTGGAATTGAGATTGGACGCCATGTTGCATTTGGAGAGTCCCTGATGTGCCTAAACAGTGGAAACCCCCCACAAGTGACCCATTTTGGGAAAATAGACCCCTAAGGAACTTATCTAGATCTTTGGTGAGCATTTGAACCCCAAGTGCTTCAACAAGTTTATAACGTAGAGCCGTAAAATAAAAAAATCATATTTTTTTTCCACAAAATGATTTTTTCACCCCAATTTTATTTTCCCAAGGGTAACAAGACTCCAAAAGTTATTGTGCAATTTGTCCTGAGTACGCTGATACCCGCAGAATTGGCTGGATGCCATGTCGTGTTTGGAGAGCTCCTGATCTGCCTAAACAGTGGAAACCCCCCACAAATGACACCGTTTTGGAAACTAGACCCCTCAAGGAACTTATCTAGATGTGTGGTGAGCACTTTGAACCCCAAAGTGCTTCACAGAAGTTTATAACGTTCAGCCGTAAAATAAAAGATCTTTTTTTTTTTTTTTTTACAAAAATGATTTTTTCGCCCCCAATATTTTGTTTTCACAAGGGTAACAGGAGAAATTAGACCCCAAAAGTTGTTGTCCAATTTGTCCTGAGTACGTTGATACCCAATATGTGGCAGTAAACTACTGTATGGGCGCACGTCGGGGCTCGGAAGGGAAGTAGTGACGTTTTGGATTGCAGACTTTGATGGAATGGTCTGGGGGCGTCATGTCGCATTTGGAGAGCCCTGATGCGCCTAAACAGTGGAAACCCCCCACAAGTGACCCCATTTTGGAAAATAGACCCCACAAGGAACTTATCTAGATGTGTGGTGAGCACTTTGAACTCCGAATTGCTTCACAGAAGTTTATAACGTACAGCCGTAAAAATAAAAAATCCTTTTTTTTTTTACAAAAATGATTTTTTCGCCCCCAATATTTTATTTTCACAAGGTTAACAGGAGAAATTGGACCCCAAAATTTGTTGTCCAATTTGTCCTGAGTACGCTGATACCCAATATGTGGGAGAAAACTACTGTATGGGTGCACGTCTGGGCTCGGAAGGGAAGTAGTGACGTTTTGGATTGCAGACTTTGATGGAATGGTCTGGGGGCGTCATGTCGCATTTGGAGAGCCCCTGATGCGCCTAAACAGTGCAAACTCCCCACAAGTGACCCCATTTTGGAAAATAGACCCCACAAGAAACTTAACTAGATGTGTGGTGAGCACTTTGAACCCGAATTGCTTCACAGAAGTTTATAACGTACAGCCGTAAAAATAAAAAATCCTTTTTTTTTTTACAAAAATGATTTTTTCGCCCCCAATATTTTATTTTCACAAGGTTAACAGGCGAAATTGGACCCCAAAATTTGTTTTCCAATTTGTCCTGAGTTCGCTGATACCCAATATGTGGGAGAAAACTACTGTATGGGTGCACGTCTGGGCTCGGAAGGGAAGTAGTGACGTTTTGGATTGCAGACTTTGATGGAATGGTCTGGGGGCGTCATGTCGCATTTGGAGAGCCCCTGATGCGCCTAAACAGTGCAAACTCCCCACAAGTGACCCCATTTTGGAAAATAGACCCCACAAGAAACTTATCTAGATGTGTGGTGAGCACTTTGAACCCCGAATTGCTTCACAGAAGTTTATAACGTAAAGCCGTAAAAATAAAAAATCCTTTTTTTTTTTACAAAAATAATTTTTTAGCCCCCAATATTTTATTTTCACAAGGTTAACAGGAGAAATTGGACCCCAAAATTTGTTGTCCAATTTGTCCTGAGTACGCTGATACCCAATATGTGGGAGAAAACTACTGTATGGGTGCACCTCTGGGCTCGGAAGGGAAGTAGTGACGTTTTGGATTGCAGACTTTGATGGAATGGTCTGGGGGCGTCATGTCGCATTTGGAGAGGCCCCTGATGCGCCTAAACAGTGCAAACTCCCCACAAGTGACCCCGTTTTGGAAAATAGACCCCACAAGAAACTTATCTAGATGTGTGGTGAGCACTTTGAACCCCGAATTGCTTCACAGAAGTTTATAACGTAAAGCCGTAAAAATAAAAAATCCTTTTTTTTTTTTACAAAAATGATTTTTTCGCCCCCAATATTTTATTTTCACAAGGTTAACAGGAGAAATTGGACCCCAAAATTTGTTGTCCATTTTGTCCTGAGTACGCTGATACCCAATATGTGGGAGAAAACTTCTGTATGGGTGCACGTCTGGGCTCGGAAGGGAAGTAGTGACATTTTGTTTGCAGACTTTGATGGAATGGTCTGGGGGCGTCATGTCGCATTTGGAGAGCCCTTGATGCGCCTAAACAGTGGAAACCCCCCACAAGTGACCCCATTTTGGAAAATAGACCCCACAAGGAACTTATCTAGAAGTGTGGTGAGCGCTATGAAGCCCCAAGTGCTTCACAGAAAATTTATAACATACAGCCGTAAAAACAAAAAAATATTTTTTTTTTTTACAAAAATGATTTTGTCGCCCCCAGTTTTTTATTTTCCCAAGGGTAACAGAAGAAATAGGACAAATTGCACAATAACTCTTGTGGTCCAGAGTACGCTGATACCCCATATGCGGGGGTAAACTACTGTTTGGGCGCATGGCAGAGCTCAGAAGTGAAGGAGCACCGTTTGACTTTTTCTACGCAGAATTGGCTGGAATTGAGATCAGATGCCATGTCACATTTGGAGAGCCCCTGATGTGCCTAAACAGTGGAAACCACCTAATTCTAACTCCAACCCTAACCCCAACACACCCCTAACCCTAGTCCCAACTCTAACCACAAACCTAACCCTAACACACCCATAACCCTAATCCCAAACCTAACCCTAATCCTAACTTTAGCGCCATCCCTAACCCTAACTTTAGCCGCAACCCTAACCTTAACTATAACCCTAATGGGAAATGGAAATAAATACATTTTTTTAATTTTATTATTTTTCCCTAACTAAGGGGGTGATAAAGGGGGGTTTGATTTACTATTTATAGCGGGTTTTTATGATTGGCAGCTGTCACGCTAAAAGACGCTTTTTATTGCAAAAAGTAGTTTTTTGCATCACCACATCTTGAGAGCTATAATTTTTGCATATTTTGGCCCACAGAGTTATGTGAGGTCATATTTTTTGCGGGACGAGGTGACGTTTTTATTGGTACCATTTATGACCACGTGACAATTTTTGATCGCTTTTTATTTCGATTTTTGGGAGGTTAGAATGAACAAAAATCAGCAATTCATGAATTTATTTTGGGGGAGGCGTTTATACCGTTCCGCGTGTGGTAAAATTGATAAAGCAGTTTTATTCTTCGGGTCAGTACGATTATGGCGATACCTCATTTATATCATTTTTTTAATGTTTTAGTGCTTTTATAGAATAAAAACAATTTTATATAAAAAATCATTATTTTTGCATCGCTTTATTCTGCGAGCTATAACTTTTTTATTTTTTCGCTGATGATGCTGTATGATGGCTCGTTTTTTGCGGGACAAGATGTCGTTTTCAGCGGTACCATGTTTATTTATATCGGTCTTTTTGATCGCGTGTTATTCCATTTTTTATTCGGCGGTGTGGTGATAAAGCATTGATTTTTTGCTTAGTTTTTTTTTTTTTTCTAAGGGGTTTACTAAAGGGGTTAACTAGTGGGACAGTTTTATAGGGGGGGTCATTACGGACGCGGCGATACCAAATATGTGTACTTTTAATGTTTTGGTTTTTTTATTTACAGGAAGAAATGAATTTATTGGGGAATATTTTTTTTTTTTTTATGATTTTTTTTACCACTTTTTATTTTTATTTTTTTTACTTTTTTACTTTGTCCCAGGGTGGGACATCACAGTATTTTAGCAGATCGCTGGTGTGACAGTGTGCACAGCACTCTGTCACACCAGCGATCGCTCAGGCAGTGGAGCAGGCTTCTCAGTGCCTGCTCTCAGCAGGCACTGAGGAAGCCGCCTCCCTGCAGGACCCCGGCGCCATCTTGGATCCGGGGACCTGGAGGGAGGACGGACCCTCGGAACAGCGCGACACATGGCGCTGCTCTGAGGGTCTTAGGGGAGCGCTCAGGAAGCCCCCACCCTGCGCGATCCTCCCCTGTGCCCCGGGTACACCGTGATCATGTTTGATCGCGGTGTGCCAGGGGTTAATGTGCCGGGAGCGGTTCGTGACCGCTCCTGACACATAGTGCCGGGTGTCAGCTGTGATAATCCCCCTCGGGAGCGCAGCTGATCGCCCTGGACGTAATATTCCGTCCATGGGAATTAAGTACCAGGTCACATGGACGGAATATTACGTCCAATGGGATTAAGGGGTTAAACCACATCGCCGTTAATTAACGGCGATGTGGAAAAAGTGAATAGCGCCCCCCAGAGGCGCATTTTCTCCGGGGTCTCGGCTGGGGTAGCCGAGACCGCAGAGAACATGAATCGGGTCGGTTTTTACGACCCGAAGTTGCGGTCGCCGTTATTAACACTATAACGGTGACCGCAACAAAAAAAAATCTGATGTGCCATTTAATTTCTCTGTCCTCTGATGTCATCGGACATCAGAGGACAGAGAAAAAGGGTCCCCGGGACCCCCCTCGTGTCCCCCAATGTTCCCGTTGTGGCCCGCGGGCCCACCTTCCTCCTCCGGTGGGCGCCGCCATCTTGAATGGTGGGCGCATGCTCAGTGCGCCCGCCGAGTTCTGCCGGGGGGGTGGGCAATTTTCTCTGGGGTCCCCAGAGAACATGATCGGGGTCGTAGTTACCGACCCCGGTGTCGCGATCGCCATTATACTAAGTATAATGGCAACCACAAAAAAAAAAAAAAGATTTCTCTCCCCTCTGATGTGATCGCACATCAGATGGGAGAAAATGAGGGTCCCCCGGTCCCCCGATGGCCCTCCCCCTATACTTACCGGTGTCCTCCGTCCTTCTCAAGGCCCCAGGATCCCGGCGTCTTCTTCCTGCAAAAAAAAATGGCGGGCGCATGCGCAGTGCGCCCGCCGATCTGCTTGGCGGCAGATTCAAAAAAAGTTTCATTCATTCTCACAAAAGTACATTTTGATCACTGTGATAAACTATCACAGTGATCAAAATAAAAAAAACAGTACATAACCCCCCCTTTATCACCCCCTTAGTTAGGGACATATAATAAAATATAGAAATTATATTTTTTTTCATTTTTCTGTTAGGGTTAGGGTTAAGGCTAGGGTTAGGGTTAGGCTTAGGGTTATAATTAGGGTTAGGGTTATAATTAGGGTTATATTAGGGTTAGGCTGGGTTCATACTGCGTTATGGCAGTCCATTAGATGGACTGCGTTACACCGTGGTATAACGCGATGTAACGCAGTCCGTTAACGCTGCCATTCACCCCCATTTGAGGGCGCATCGTGACGAATGCCGTAAAGCGGCATTCGTTCGCGACGTGCCATCATTCAGTGACGGAGCCTCGGACGCGGGCTGCAGCGTCTGGGCTCCGTCACCGCTAGCGCAGATGAATCATCTGCTGATTCCTCTGCGCTAGCGGGTATAGCATAACGCGATCGCGTTATGCTATACCGTTACCAGCCCGTTAACGCTATATGTTGAACGGGCTGGTAAAACACAAAATTAACCCAGCCTTAGGGTTAGGGTTATAATTAGAGTTAGGGTTACAATTAGGTTTAGGGTTACAATTAGGGTTAGGGCTACAATTAGGGTTAGGGTTACAATTAGGGTTAGGGTTACAATTAGGGTTGGAATTAGGGTTGGGATTAGGGTTAGGGTTGGGATTAGGGGTGTGTTGGGGTTGGGGTTAGAGCTAGAATTGAGGAGATTCACTATTTAGGCACATCAGGGGGTCTCCAAACATGACGTGGCGTTCAAAAAGTCAGATGGTGCTCCCTCCCTTCCGAGCCCTGCCGTGCGCCCAAACAGTGGTTAACCCCAACATATGGGGTATCAGCGCCCTCAGGTCAAATTGCCCACCAATTTTGGGGTTCTAATTTCTCTTGTTACCCTTGGGAAAATAAAAAATAGCTGGCTAAAAAAATCATTTTTGAGGAAAAAAATTTTTTTTATTTTCACGGCCCTGCGTTTATAAATTTCTGTGAAGCACTTTTGGGTTCAAAGTGCTCACCACACATCTAGATAAATTCCTTAGGGTCTAGTTTCCAAAATGGGGTCACTTGTGGGGGTTTTCCACTGTTTAGGCACATCTGCGGCACTGCAAACGGAACATGACCCCCATCAACGTCTGTATTCCAAAGCTTTATTACTTCCTTTCCAAACCCTGCCGTGCGCCCAAACAGTTCCCCCCCCACATATTTGGTATCAGCGTACTCAGGACAAATTGGAAAACAACTTTTAGGGTCCAATTTCCTTGTGAAAAATAAAAAATTTGGGACTAAAAATCATTTTTGTGGAAAATTGTTTTTTGTTTTTTTTCACACCCAGGCATTATAAACTTTTGTGAAACACTTGGGGGTTCAAAGTGCTCACAACAGATCTAGATAAGTTCCATAGGGGTTACTTGTGGGGGGTTTCCATTGTGTAGGCACATCAGGGGCTCACCAAACGCGTCATGGTGTCCAATCTCAATTCCAGCCAATTTTGGTTTGAAAAAGTCAAACGGTGCTGCTTCCATTCCAAGCCCTGCCGTGCGCCCAAACAGTGGTCCCCCCCCATATATGGGGTATCAGCATACTCAGGACAAATTGGACAACAACTTTTGTGGTCTAATTTCTCCTGTTACCCTTGGGAAAATAAAAATTGGGGACTAAACGATCAGGTTTGTGGAAAAAATATAATTTTTTATTTTCACGCCCGGGCGCCCGGGCGTTATAAACTTCTGTGAAGCACTTGGGGGTTCAAAGTGCTCACCACACATCTAGATAAGTTCCTTAGGGGTCTAGTTTCCAAAATGGGGTCACTTGTGGGGGGTTTCCACTGTTTAGACACATCAGGGCCTCTACAAATGCGACATGGCGTCCAGCCAATTCCGCGTTGAAAAAGTCAAATGGAGCTCCTTTCCTTGCGACCTCTGCCGTGCGCCCAAAAAGTGGTTTACCCCAACATATGGGGTATCGGCATGCTCAGGACAAATTGCACAAAAACTTTTGGGGTCTTGTTACCCTTGGGAAAATAAAAATTGGGGTGAAAAGATCATTTTTGTGGAAAAAATATGATTTTGTATTTTCACGGCTCTACGTTATAAACTTGTGTGAATCACTTGGAGGTTCAAAGTGCTCACCACACATGTAGATAAGTTCCTTATGGGGTCTAGTTTCCAAAATGGGGTCACTTGTTGGGGGTTTCCACTGTTTAGCCACATCAGGGGCTCTCCAAATGCGACATGGCATTCAGCCAATTCTGCGTTGAAAAAGTCAAACGGCGCTCCTTCCCTTGCGACCTCTGCCATGCGCCCAAAAAGTGGTTTACCCCCACATATGGGGTATCGGCGTATTCAGAAGAAATTGCACAACAAATTTTGTGATTCATTTTTTCTTTTAACACTTGTGAAAATAAAAAAACTTGGTTCCGAAGTAAAGCTTTTGCAAAAATAGTTAAATGTCAATTTTTTCTTTCCACATTGCTTCAGCTCCTGTGAAGCATTTGAAGGTTAATAAACTTCTTGAATGTGGTTTTGAGCACCTTGAGGGGTGCAGTTTTTAGAATGGTGTCACTTTTGGGTATTTTCTATCATATAGACCCCTCAAAGTGACTTCAAATGTGATGTGGTCCCTAAAAAAAAATGGTGTTATAAAAATGAGAAATCGCTGGTCAACTTTTAACCCTTATAACTTCGTAACAAAAGAAAATTTTGTTCCCAAAATTGTGCTGATGTAAAGTAGACATGTGGGAAATGTTATTTATTAAGAAATTTGTGTGACATATCGCTCTGATTTAAGGGCATAAAAATTTAAAATTTGAAAATTGCTAAATTTTCAAAATTTTTGCCATATTTCCGTTTTTTTCATAAATAAACACAAGTCATATCAAAGAAATTTTACCACTAACGTGAAGTACAATATGTCACGAAAAAACAGTCTCAGAATCAGCGGGATTCGCTAAAGCGTTCCAGAGTTATAACCTCATAAATTGACAGTGGTCAGAATTGTAAAAATTGGCCCGGTCATTAAGCTGCAAAATGGCTGTCACTAAGGGGCTAAAATTAAAAGGTAGAAAACTCTGCTGTGCATAATAATTTGGAACATGCATTTTGAGTGCAGTTTGAGTGTTTTATTTTTTTAAAAATATACTGTTATCATAGGCAGTTTGTACAAAAACCTTTCAATTGTACTCTAATAGTTATTTGACTGGAAAATTACAATGACTGAAATTCATATAGGTAATTTGGGAAAATCTGAGAAAATATTATTTGCATAATAATTTGGAACACAGTGTATTTACTTCCTTTTTGGAGATGCGCTTTTTTGAGGGTGTTTTCTTTGCATCTGACTATTTACCTGCTGCCTCCTTTTCTATATTGATCCCACCCAACACTGCCCCTTTTCCATAGTCATCCCACCCTTGATGCCCCTATTTTCATAGACATTTCACCCCATGCACCCCCTTTATTTAGAAACATCTTATTCCATGTGGCCTCCATTTTTACAGACATTCCACCCCATCTGGCCCCCTTTATCTGAGACATCCCACCTCATGCAGCCCCATTTTTCAGAGACAATCCACACAATGCGGCTCCCTGTATCTTGGCTCCACCAACCCCCCCAACCCCACCTCCACAGAGACTCCAATTTTCTTATTGAGTCTGGGGAGGAGAGGGAAGATTTAAAAAAAATGTTTACATCCTAAGCCTGGGGCCACCCCTTGCGACCTACCGCCCTAAGCACCAGACCTCCATTGCCTAGTGGCAAATGCGGGTCCGGGTGTATTCACATTTGTGAGATATTATATATCTGTGTATAAATACAGTAATCTCTTTCTATAAAGTTTATCATGTGAATGTACTGCCTCTTTAATTGTACACAAAATAATCATTTTAGCTGTAGGAAACTTTCATATATTTTGCCTTCTTATTATTTTCCAGACAACATTATACAGATGTTGCCAGCTATATGACAGCGCATTTCATTTGACTACTATTCATGCATAATAAAGCTGATAAAGAAGCAGTTTTAAGATAGATAGGATATTCAAGTTCTTGTCGAAGGCGCTTCACTCAACTTTGCTAATTTTTTGAGTTCCCTGATAGAACTAGCTTCACTAACAAAAAATTTGGCAACAATAGTACTGTATAAAGGCATTTTGTAGCTGGAATAAACCTCTGTTATATCTAATCCAGAGCACAGAGCTTAAATGAACAACAGTGATAAACATCTCACTGACAGAGAACTAGACTATGCAATTAAATATTTTAAGTGTTTTTTTGATTTTCTGTCAGTAGCCGGGGTTTATGCATAGCGAGAGGTAGGCAGATCCACATATCTCCCACATTTTTCTCTGTCTAGCTGTATTGTCAGAGATTTATGGATTTAGAGGTAAGCAGTTTATATTTATGAAATATATTATTCCAGCCGTCATCTTTCTTTACATAAAGGTGTCTATTATTCTCATATAATCATGAAGAGTTCAATAGTAATATTAAAGAAACATCAACATTATACCACTGCTTCATGTCGAGAAAATTAAAGTAACCCTCCACCTCAAAAACTAAATTTTCCAACACTCTGTTATTAATGTGTAGATACCATACCACACCGCGTGTCTTCTATTAGAGCTGTTGCCATGATCTAGTGTCCAATTTTCATTGACAGCGCTGTGGAAAGTCTGAAGATTGCCTCCCAGGCACTTCTGCCTGGCTTCCATATGGACACAGCACCAGCATGATCACCACTCCTCTACCTCACAATAGAACTTGGAAACAATGGCAGCAGGGATTAAAAGGAGGGCAACATGTGCCATTAACTTCAATAGGACATTGCAATACCAAGCACTGATGTTACTATGTAGTCTTCATGAAGCCAAACTAAACAGAAGGGGCTGCAGAGCTCACCGAGTATCATAGCCACATTAAACAGCTGATTGCAAGTGTAGTGCAGCGGAGTTTGTGCAGTGTGACAAACAGGCAATGACCACAGGAGAGTTCACAGCAAAACGTGTTTAATGTCTAAACTCACACAGCACGCGGTATCCTCCGGTTCGCAGCCGGGAAAACAAAGACAGTCCATGACTAATTGCCGTGGGCAACTGCACCTCGGTGTATGCTGAGGGTGCCAGTCCTTTTGGCTCCGCTTGGCCCTGTGTTGCCTCACATAGGTTGAGCTCTGTAGAGCCTTCTGCTCTGCCTCCTTGCAAGACCAAAACTGACACACCCAAACCTCTGTTGCAAGGGTTTTTACAAAAGAACCAGTGGCCATAGGCCACATGAAAAACCTGGGGCCGGGGGAGGACATGGAGCGCCCCACTAACATCCTGTAGTCCATTTAAAAAATAAAAGCCCATGGCAGGTTTTCTTAAATCTGCCTTGGACAAAAAGTTTGCCCAAGACTAACACTTTTATTCTGAGTTGCAATCACAGCTATGCCTGTGACTGCAATGCACTCCCACGACCTCCATATGCTTCTATGCTCATCCTGGGGGACGCATATAACACCGCTCACTGCCTCACACATGGTAGTCCCATCAATCGAATTTCAAAGACAAACCATCGATATTTTGAACCTGGAAAACCCGTTTACATATCATATTACAATTATGCAATATACAGCTCAGATTACCTGAAATATCCACATCTAGCTGTATTTTTACATTGTATTTCTGGCTTAGTGATGGCCATTTCTGGACAAAACATTGCCTTGTCTACCTCACTTATTTATTGTTGCCATGTGATTTTTAAGGATGGAAAAAAGTAATGTTTTTTCATATACAAACTATATCTGGTGCCTCCAATCTTTTAGATCTTATAACATAGTGAAACACATATATTTTTATTATATTAGTTAATTATACTCTGACAAGCAAAAAGGTAACATTGTTTGAACTTTTGAATTTCAGGATCGATTTCTCACCATCCACTACTGCTTTGAACGTGAAACTACCATCATTTTATAAACTATCTCATACATATATTTGACTTGCAGCTATTTAGCACATGATTAATTTTACCGTACAATGTATACAGCTGTCCGCGTCTGATACAGTACCGTATATCTGTTCTTTGTATTGCGGTCAAATCCATAGTGAGAGAGCGTGTGTGTGTGACTCTGGAAATATATACGGAGATTTAAATTTTTCCTACACCGTAAACAGCTGTATGCTCCTCATACAGTACCATATATCTGCTGGTATTTTTGGTACATTTTCCCAAACATGAGGAAGTATGGTGGAAGAGACCATGGACGTGGGCGGCGGGGCCAGCTAGTACTGATGGTGGTGGTGGTGCATCTGCTGGTTGTGCCAAAAGCAAAATAGCACCTAAGGCAGGAGGTGTTGAGCCTGCGTCATGGTCTGGCTCCAGAAGGCCTTGAAGGCTCCTTTTTCTGGAGTAGGAAAACCGCTTTTAAAGCCAGAGCATCAGGAACAGGTTTTGGCTTTCATTGCCGAAACGGCCTCCAGCTCTATCGCCTCCTCTTCTGAAGTTTCAAAAAATGCAAGCACTGAGTCGTCAGTGCAGGCTCCTGGTCAGGAACAACACCTTTCCTTGTGTCCTTCACCCCCACCAACAGTGAAGGATGCGGCAGGCCACACTTCAGATTACTCCATGGAGCTCTTTTCACATACCATTCCTGAGCTATCAAGTCAAATCCTGAATTTCCCCGTACAAGATGAATCTGACATGGAGTGCACTGATGCACAGCCACTGCTATACGATTCTGCTGGTACATTCACCAGAGCACTGCATTGCCCTCGCAGTATACTGAGCCAGATTCTGACCCTGATGAAACTCAGGTGCACCTTCCAGCATACCATACCACCTAACACGGTGACACAGAGGAAGGTGCAGATGAAATTGAAGAGGAGGTGATGGATGAGCCAGTTGTTGACCCGGATTGGCATCCATTGGGGGAAGAGGGTGCTGCTGGCAATAGCTCAGAAGAGGAGGAGGATCTGCAGCAGGCATCGACATTGCCGCTGCAATTATCTGGCAGGCCCGTAGCAGTCCAAAAACATGTTCAAAAACAAAAACAGTTGCAGGACAGCTTGGCCAGACGGTCAAATTAGCACAGTATGCAAGCCCTGAAAATTTATCACATAGAAGGAAGAGTGTAGTGTGGCACTTTTTTGACCAAAATTCTATTGATGAGGCAAAGGTTATCTGTAAGAAGTGTGGAAGTACCTTTAGCCGAGGGACCAATCTCTGAAAATTGAATACCAGTTGCATGCTTAGACATTTAAACACCATGCACTTGCAAGCGTGGATGGACTACAAAACCTCACTGGCTTTGAACGCCTACATTGCCAAACTGATCTCATTAGAGATGATGCCCTTCCATTTGGTTGAGAGCGCAGCGTTCCGAGAGCTCATGGCCTACGCTGTCCCACACTATGACCTACCCAGTCGGCACTTCTTTTCTAGAAAAGCCATCCCTGCCCTCCACCTGCATATGAAAGACCGCATTGTCCATGCACTCAAACAATCAGTGAGTGGAAAGGTGCACTTCACAACAGATGCATGGACTAGTAGGCATGGCCAGGGCTGTTACATGTCCATCACTGTGCACTGGGTTAATGTGGTGGATGCAGGGTCCACAGGGGACAGCGGCGGTGGGACAGTGCTGCCTAGCCCACAGTGTAGGCAACAGTTGGCTGTAGGAGTTTGACCCTCCTCCTCCTCCTCCAGAAGCAAAAGTTCGTCGACAGAGCGCAGTCGCATGAGCACTCTATCCGCTGCTGCCACTGTTGCACACGAGGTGTCCCACTATCGAACAACTAGTGGTAAGCGTCACCAGGCTGTTTTAAAGATGATGTCTTTGGGCGACAGCAAACACACCGCGGAGGTACTGGCAGACTACTTGCAGCGAGAAACTGAGTCATGGCTGGGCAGTCTACATCTTGAGCCAGGCAAGGTAGTCAGTGATAACGGCTGTAATTTTGTGGCGGCCATAGCCCTGGCAAAACTCAGACACATACCTTGCCTGGCTCACACCTTGAACCTGGTGGTGCAGTGCTTTATAAATAATTATCCGGAGTTACCTGCCCTGCTTCATAAGATGTGAAGACTGTGCTCGCACATCCTTCGTTTGCCTGTAGACTCCAGTCGTATGCAGAGGCTGCAGCAATCGCTCCACCTCCACAAGCACTGCCTAATCATAGACATTGCAACAAGGTGGAACTCCACCATGCACATGGTTGAGAGGCTGTGCAAACAGAGGCAGGCTGAAATGCATTTGTGGAAGGATACACGCTCAAGCAGTTTGAGGGCAGACATTGAGTTGTCGGGTGTACAGTGGTCAAAGCTGAAAGACCTCTGTAAAGTCCTTCATTGTTTTGAGGAATGCACACGGCTGGTACGCGCAGATGACGCCATCATAAGCATGAGCATTCCACTTATGCGTCTGCTCATGCAATCTTTAACACGCATTAAGGATCAGGCGTCTGCAGCGGAAGAGGAGGAGGAGGGAAGCCTTAATGACAGTCAGGCATCATCTGCTCAGGGAACTGTCCTGGACGAGGTGGAGGAAGAAGAGGAAGAGGAGTAGGATGAGGGGGATGATTATTTTGGGGAGGAGGATGCTTCTCAGGGGGCAAGAGAAAAGGTTAGGTACAGGGTTTGAGCGTGATTGGAGGCATGTGGATTTGGCAGAAAGAGCTTCTCCACCCACCACTGGCAGTGCATCAATGACACCTGAAACATTGGCCCACATGTGTGTTTATCTCTTGCGGATCCTAGAAAGGGACCCCCGCATGGCCAAAATTATGAAGGATGACGATTACTGGTTGGCTAGCATCATCGTTCCACGCTATAAAGGCAAGTTACAGAGCATCATGCCACAGGAGAACCTAGAGCTAATATTGGCGAACAAACAAGCAACTCTAGTAAACCATTTGTTAGAGGCATTCCCAGAACACAGCAGCGGTGCAGGTTCTACCACGAGCCTTACTGGGCAACATGGAAGAGGTGTTCATGGTGCACACAGCCGAAGTTGCATTGGAGACAGGGGTTTCATGACCATGTTGTGGTCTGATTTCTCGAATAACGCTCACACGACTGGTAATACTGAATCGATTGCAACAGACAGGACACAGCAGTTGTCAACTGTGGTTCAAAATTACCTCTCCTCCCTTAATGATGTTCTCCCTCACAGTTCATTCTCCTTTGACTACAGGCCTGTAAATTGGACACCTGGGCTGAATTGGCACAATATGCCTTACAGGAGCTCGCTTGCCCTGCTGGTAATGTGCTATCAGAAAGAGTCTTTAGTGCTGCTGGATCAATCCTGACAGAAAGAAGGACCCGGCTGTCGACACAAAATGTAGGTGATCTCACCTTCATTAAAATGAACTATGTCTAGGTTTCAGAGGATTTTGTACCACCTTCCCCTGATGACACATAGGTTGCCAGCAAAACGGCTCGCTTTGTCCTCTTCTTCCGACTTCTCCAATTCCTCTATTTGCAGCTGCTGAACGTCCAGCCTACACCTCAACATATGCCAGTTTTTCCACCTCCCTAACTGGGCTGTATCCCCCCTCAGGGCCTGCATCAGCACCTGGCGCACCCGGGCAAGTTCCGGGGCCCTGAGTAGATGGAGGGCCCACTCGCCGTCAGAGACACCGGCGTACTATGAGGGGCCCTGTGCCAGTGCTGGCGCCCACGAGTGGGTCCCCCTGCTTGCTCAGTGCCCCAGCACTTGCAATACTTACCTCTCCCTTCTCCACCACTGTGACGTCTTCCGTGTTTCCTGACAGTGACATTCAGTTCAGAGACAGTGACATTCAGGTCAGAGAGCACGATGACGTCACGTCTGTTTTCCCTCTGCCTGAACAGTCACAGTGCAGAGAGCT
This sequence comes from Oophaga sylvatica, assembly GCA_033576555.1. Classification (NCBI taxonomy): domain Eukaryota; kingdom Metazoa; phylum Chordata; class Amphibia; order Anura; family Dendrobatidae; genus Oophaga; species Oophaga sylvatica. The sequence goes on from JARQOD010000001.1 coordinate 900,606,821, forward strand.
GGAAGATGGCGACGCTGAGGAGTCCAGAGTAGAGCAGTGCCCAGCGAGGAGAGGTATTTCATTTTTTTAATGTTTGTAGCAATATATGGGGAGCATTATACACTGGAGAATTTTATATAGGGCCAATCATACACTTGAGCATCATAGATAGGGCCCATTATACACTGGAGCATTATATATGTGGCCCATCATACGTCTTTGCTGAGCAGCATCTACTGCAGTTGAGACTGAATAGGAGACCCCAAAAGAAGACAAGGCTTGGGATCCATCCTGTGCAAACGGAGAATCCCTGTGCCTAACATTAGCCCCCTCCTAGTGCCTCCCTTGCGAGCCTTGCCATGCTTGAAGGCCGCAATATGCTGGGGGGGCACGAATGTGCTCATCTGGTTCCCAGGTCCAGCTTCCAATCAACCAAAAAAAGTTTTTGCCATGCACCACCTTGGCACCGACAATAGCGTTCACCTCAAAATCAACTGAAGGCGTACCTGAAGTCCCAACAGAAGACTCAGAAAACCGAGACATGTGAATGGGTTTCAAGAGGGAGACGTGAAAGGTGTCAGTAATATTCATGCGCGGCGGAAGGGACAAGTGATATACCACAGGATTTACCTGCCCAAGGACTTTGAAAGTACCCAAATAGCGAGGAGAAATTTAGTGAACTCTACATGTAACTTGACATTACGGGCAGAGAGCCACACTAAATAACCGGGCATGAAGCCAGGAGCGGGGCGACGATGCGCATCAGCGGAGACTCTAATTCTCCCCTTAGAGGCTTTACTAGCATCCTGTGTGCAGTCCAAGATGTCACGAGCCTCCATAGTCGAGTCCACCACCCTAGAGTCGGTAGAAGAGACAGACATGGCCACGGGGACGTGCGGATGCTGACCGTAGTTAATGAGAAACGGCGTCTGCCCTGTAGAATTGGAGACGTTGTTATTAAGCGCAAACTCCGCCCAAGGCAGTAACAATACCCAGTCATCATGCCTGGCAGAATCAAGTGTCGCAAGTATAAGACCAGAGTTTGATTGGCCCTCTCTATCAACCCATTCATCTCAGGATGATATGCCGAGGAGAGATTAAGTTCAATACTGAGCAATCAACTGAGCTCTCTCCAAAACCGAGAAGTGAACTGAGGACCCTGGTCACTGAATATTTTGTCAGGCATCCCGTGAAGACCAAAGATGTGTTTCACAAAAAGCTCTGCCAGAGCTCGTGCCGATGGTACGCGTGGAAGAGGGACCAGATGTACCATCTTGGAGAAATGGTCGGTGACTATCCAAATGACAGTATTATTACGGGATGTGGGCAAGCCCACAATGAAGTCCGACCCAACCATCTCCCAGGGCCAATCTGCCACCGGCAAGGGATGAAGCAAACCTGCGGGTCTCAGTCGGGAGGGCCGATTCTTGGCACAGGAGACACACGCTTGAACATAGTCCCTAACGTCACGCGCCATCCGTGGCCACCAATAAGACCTTGCCAGAAGTTCTGTAGTCCTTTTGGTCCCGAAGTGCCTACCCACTTTGAACATGTGTGCCCAAAAGAGTACCTCCAGCCATAGGTTAAGTGGTACGAGAGTTTTGCCTGAAGGTACCTGCTCTAGCAAAACCTGACCCACTGTCCGCAGACTCTCCGAAGGGAGAATTAGCCATGGCTCATCCCCCTACTTGAAAGAGACTACAGAATGGGATAAGGCGTCAGCCCATAAATTCTTCTCCCCTAAGAGGAAATGAAAGAAAAAGTTAAATCAGGAGAAGAATAAAGACGACCTGGCCTGACGGGAATTTAGCCGTTGGACCATCTGCAAATAAAGCAGATTTTTATGGTCCGTGAACACCTGGAAGGGATGCCGAGCCATCTCCAGGAGATATCTCCATTCAGAGAAAGCCAACTTCATAGCCAGTAACTCCCTGTCTCCGATAGCATAATTCCTCTTCGCCGGTGAGAAGGATTTAGAGAAGAAGAAGCAGGGCCCTTTCCGACCGTGCGCATCCTTCTGGTATAACACAACTACCGCACCGACGAACGTAGCCCACTCCAACGCCCTGTCTGTCAAAAGATACACCACAAAAGCCACTTTGGTCTATTCAGATGAGAAACATAAACTCAGTAACTCCAACTGGATCGAGCACTGGGTCACGAATCCCCTGCAAGCCTTACTATCCCCAGAGAACTTATTGGGGAATGGGAATTGTGGAGAGAGTGGAACAGGAGTCGCAGTTGAACCCTGGTAGCGGTTTCACTGTCTGCCTGTGCCACTACTGTGGATCGATCCACAGCTGAGGTTGCGTGCTCTAATGCTGACAACCTGCTCTCCAGCTGCTGGACATTCCGCGGTAGCTTCTGCTCGTCCACCATTGCTAGCCAGACCCTGGCACTAGGATACTGTTAGGGTTTGTGGATCGCACCAAATATAAATTATGATAAGGTGCAATCACAACCCATGGTCCACCGTACGATGATGGAAAAAAAACACAGCTAGTAGACAATGGTGGAGCGAAGTGGCGAGCAAGCACTGTAAACACACCAAGTTAAATGTCACTTGGTGTGAACAGAGTGCAAAGTACTTGACTTTGTCACATCACAGAGCAATATCAAACTGAGAGCACACTAAGCTGTGCCCTGTTAGACGTCACAGGTGCACAGTCGTAATGATGCTAGTTGGTGTCCCTATAACTCACCTCTCAACTATGCTGGTGATTGAGCCTGCCCTGTCACATGGTTTGTGTAACTCGCACATGCGACGCTGTCGCCCAGTGCAGGTGCTAAGCTCAAGCGGGAGTTCCCACCCTACACTACCTGATGAGAACCACACTTGCAGTGCCAGTACCAACACACATGCATACAGGGTGTTAACTCAAAAAGGAGAGAAAAAGCGACTACCAATATAAATGCACACCACCAATGGCAATATCATAGAACAAAAGAAACTTTATTGACAAAGATGATTAAAAACATTAAAAACAATGAGCAACAGCCCCCATGTATCCTGCTACAACATGTTGCATAAGAATAACAAATTGTATAATAACTCTCCTTCTATAAATGATTAATAATACCAAGGTGACACATGGAAATACAGAGAAATAATGTAATCCTAATGGTCCAGATGTGGAAAAACCTAAAGCATGCTGGGAATAACTCCACAAGAGAAAGAAAAAAAAAAAAGTGTTAGACCTGATGAATGGCCTCATGTGCAAATATAAGCCATATGAATGAATACCTGAGGCAAGGTTAGAACAAAGCACATATATAGAAAAAATTGCTACAATCAATATATATACGCATATAGTATAGCATACAGCAGGCACAATGGTACTGGTTCAAAATAAAGGACCATATGGTCCAAATGCGCACATATGTAAAGACCCAGAGCGTCTGTGCAAAGATGCCTCAGGAAAAATTGTTAGACCTAATGAGGAACCTCATAAGTGAATTGAATGATATAAATAGATATCTGAGGTACCTGAGGCAGAATGAAACATAGCACCTATATAAAACAAAGCTCTGCACCAAATAGCAAGTACATGAGATGTGAAGAAAAAAAAAAGACCATGTGCACAGGATAGTCAGCCACAAAGTAAAATAAAAGCAACAATAAGAAATGAAACAGATTGTTGGAATCACATAACATGTGTCCATGAAAGGACCATGAATAAATGGCTAAGCATGAAACATACTGTATAGCCAAAGGAAAGCTCACATGTGCACCAAATAAGGCAGAGTCATGATCAGGAGCATGGAGAGCAAGATATCAACAGCGGGGGGTGCCCGACGCGTGTCGCCGTCACCCGGATGGCTTCCCCTGATGGTCTTTTTTTTTTTCTCCACATCTCATGTACTTGCTATTTGGTGCAGAGCTTTGTTTTATATAGGTGCTATGTTTCATTCTGCCTCAGGTACCTCAGATATCTATTTATATCATTCAATTCACTTATGAGGTTCCTTATTAGGTCTAACAATTTTTCCTGAGGCATCTTTGCACAGACGCTCTGGGTCTTTACATATGTGCGCATTTGGACCATATGGTCATTTATTTTGAACCAGTACCATTGTGCCTGCTGTATGCTATACTATATGCGTATATATATTGATTGCAGCACTTTTCTCTATATATGTGCTATGTTCTAACCTTGCCTCAGGTATTCATTCATATGGCTTATATTTGCACATGAGGCCATTCATCAGGTCTAACACTTTTTTTTTTTTTGTTTCTCTTGTGGAGTTATTCCCAGCATGCTTTAGGTTTTTCCACATGTGGACCATTAGGATTACATTATTTCTCTGTATTTCCATGTGTCACCTTAGTATTATTAATCATTCATAGGAGGAGAGTTATTATACAATTTGTTTTTCTTATGCAATATGTTGTAGCAGGATACATGGGGGCTGTTGCTCATTGTTTTTAATGTTTTTAATCATCTTTGTCAATAAAGTTTCTTTTATTCTATGATATTGCCATTGGTGGTGTGCATTTATATTGGTGGTCGCTTTTTCTCTCCTTTTTTGTGCATACTTTTTGGATCACCTTTGCACCCCCTGTATTTATGGTTAGACTGTGCAGTGCGCCCATATTACTTATTCTGGTCTACAGGGTGTTAACTGACCCACCTACACACAAGCAATAAACAAGTGTAAATGATCCTAGCATGCCGATGGGTGCCCCAACGATCCTTTTATAGATTGCGCCTAAGTCCAGTCAGACAGGACCTTGCTCGCGGACCAATCCGGAGCTGACGTGGGACGTGAGCAGCTGACAACCGACCACCAATGAGAGGTCGCCACCTCATGAGCATGCTCAGTAGAGCGAATCCTGGACTTAGGCTAAGGAACTACTGCTCGCCGCTGTCTAACGTTAGTTAGCATAGCTGTACCTGGAGAGACAGCAGTAACAACAAGCACAGCCCGAGCAGGAAGCTGAAACCGCCATCTTTGCTGAGCAGCATCTACTGCAGCCGAGACTGAATGGGAGACCGCAGGAGAAGACAAGGTTTGGGATTCATCCTGTGCAGAGGGAGAATCTCAGCACCTAACCAGCTTTGGCTCGAGTTTGCAAAAAAAATCTGAAAAGTGAACAGTAGAAGATTGGAAACGGGTGACTTGGAGTGATGAAACAAAAGTCAATAGACTAGGCTCTGATGGATGCAAATGGGTTTGGAAAAAACAAGGGGAATGGAGTTAATGGATTGAGAAACAGAAAGAACTGTTAAGTACATTGGAGGAAGCCTGATGATATGGGTTGCTTCACAGTCAAAGCATTGGATACTAGACAAGGATCGAGGGTGGTCTCAATGCTGAGCTATATGTGAATATCCTATAAGATGCGTTAATTTGTGCATGAGAACACTATTGGTATGAATAGGACGACATATTGTTCCAGCAAGACAATGATCCGAAGTATACATCGAGATTAGCGAAGAAATGGTTCATTGACAATGAAGGACAATGAAGTAGAGGTGCTGGATTGGTCCCTAGACCTTCACCCAATTGAATGCTTGTAGGTAGAGTTGAAGAAATAGTTGTATACATGCCAAGTGAGTCGATCAGCATGGACCAACTTGGGGAACGTGTAGAAGAGACACGGGATCAGATTTCAGCAGAGACATGCTACCCATTCCTGCTAATACATGTGGGGACAAATGACACCACAAGTAGTGACCTGGAAACCATCTGCAGTGACTTTGAAAACTTAGGTAAGAAAGTGAAAGAACTGGGTGCGCAGGTGGTCTTCTCATCCATCCTCCCAGTGGATGGCCATGGAACAAGGAGGTGGAATAAGATTCTGCAGGTGAACAACTGGCTACGTCGATGGTGCCGTCAGCAAGGATTTGGATTTCTAGATCACGGAGTGAATTACCTATACGATGGACTACTTGCTAGAGATGGGGTGCACCTTACGAAGACTGGAAAACATGTATTTGGAAGTCGCCTTGCTACACTCATCAGGAGAGCTTTAAACTAGAACAATGTGGGAAGGGAAGCAAAACGCCAGAAAAAGCCATACACCTGACAAATGCTATTGAGAACAATCTAAATAATAAAAATATTGGAGGAAGAGAAACCAAGCACAAACTAAAATGTTTTTATACAAATGCACAAAGCATGGGCAACAAACAAGGAGAATTGGAACTACTAACGCAGGAGAAGAAGTATGATGACATTGGAATCACTGAAACTTGGTGGGACGATACACATGATTGGAATACAAGGCTAGAAGGATACAACTTAATTGCAAGAAACAGACTTGATAAACGAGGAGGAGGTGTCGCATTATATGTTAGAAAAGCGTATATCTGCACAGAGATTGACGCTTCAGAGACTGGGAGTTCTGTGGAAACTGTTTGGGTAAGAATACAAGGACAGAACAATGGAAAGGACACCATTGTAGGCATTTACTACAGGCCGCCTATGCAAGCTGAAGATATGGATGAACTCTTTATGCATCAAATGGCCAAGTTCTCCAAAAAATATGACATAGTGATCATGGGAGATTTCAATTATCCAGACATTTGTTGGGAATCTCTCTCAGGCAAAACTAACAGGTCAAGGAAATTCTTATCCTCTCTTGCTGACAACTTTATCTTTCAAAAGGTACAGGAGAAAACAAGGGGATCTGCTACCTTGGATCTAATCCTTATAAACAGGGAGGCAATGGTTGAGGAGGTAAGAGTGGCTGGGACCCTAGGAGGTAGTGACCATGCTATTTTAGAATTTTGGATAACAAGAGGTGGAAGACCTGTGAAGACTCAGACGTCAAGTTTAGATTTCAGATAGGCAGATTTTAAGGGACTCAGAAAGAGAATTGGAGGGATCCAATGGCAGTATATCCTTAAGGACAAAAATGTCCAGGAAGGATGGGACATCTTGAAAAATGAGATTCTCAAAGCACAATCGTTAACAATTCCAAAAAGAGGGAAGAATGGGAAGCATTTAAGGAAACCAGGAGGGATGAACACAGAACTTAAACACATGCTAAAAAGGAAGAAAGAAATGTTTATCAAATGGAAAGAGGGAGGCATATCTAAAGAAGAATATAATGCCATCTGCAGAACCTGCAGGGCGCAAATCAGATTATCTAAAGCTGACAATGAATTAAGGCTTGCAAGAGATGTCAAAAGCAACAAAAAAGGATTTTGGGGATACGTCAAAAGTAAAAAAAATCTCAAAAATGCTTTAGGATTTTTACAGGATGAAAATGATGAAATGGCAAGAAAGGATGTTGAGAAGGCTGAACTTTTAAATTCCTATTTTGCATCTGTTTTCTCTCAGAAAGGAAATGTAACATCAACTGATCTTCACTGTCCTATTAAAGCAATAGAAGAATCCAGGATATCTATAAACAGAAAGACAGTGAGGAAACACTTAGCTAACCTAAATGAATTCAAGTCTCCAGGTCCAGATGAATTACACCCCAGAATACTGAAGGAGATAGCAGAAGAAATTCTTGAACCACTGTCCATAATCTTTGAAAATTTTTGGAGAACAGGAGAAGTCCCAGAAGACTGGAGAAGAGCAAATGTTGTTCCTATCTTCAAAAAGGGGAAGAAGGTGGACCCAGGGAACTTCAGGCCGGTGAGTCTGACTTCTATACCAGGAAAGATCTTTGAACAAATTATTAAAGAACATGTATGTAAGTACCTGGATAAGAATGAAGTGATTAAACAGAGTCAGCATGGGTTTGTAACTAATAAGTCATGTCAGACTAACTTAATTTCCTTCTATGACAGAATCACTGACTGGGTGGATCAGGGAAATGCTGTAGATATATTATATCTTGACTTCAGCAAAGCATTTGACAAAGTATCATACACAATCCTTATTGAAATATGACTAAGTATGGAATGGACAAGGCAACTGTTAGGTGGATTCATAACTGGCTTAGTAATCGGACTCAAAGAGTGGTCGTAAATGGCTGCACATCCACTTGGAAGAATGTCTCATGTGGGGTACCACAAGGCTCTGTTTTGGGCCCTGTATTGTTCAACATCTTTAGCAATGATTTAGATGAAGGAATTGAGGGTAAATTGATCAAATTTGCTGATGACACAAAGCTAGTAGGGGTAGCTAATACTAGAGAAGAGAGAGAGAGGATTCAAAAAGATATAAATAAACTGGAGCAGTGGGCAGCAACTAATAGAATGGTTTTTAACAGGGAAAAATGCAAAGTACTACATCTGGGCAATAAAAATGAAAAAAGCATATACAAAATGGGAGAATAGGGCTAAGTAACAGAACATGTGAAAAAGACTTGGGTATACTAATTGATCACAGACTTAACATGAGTCAACAGTGTGATGCAGCAGCAAAAAAGGCAAATACAATTCTAGGATGTATCAACAGAAGCATACAGTCTAGAGTACGTGAGGTCATTATTGCCCTCTACTCCTCTTTGGTCAGACCTCATCTGGAATACTGTGTCCAGTTTTGGGCACCACATTTTATAAAAGACATCAACAAACTGGAGCAAGTTCAGAGAAGAGCCACAGAATGGTGACCGGTCTGCAAACCATGTCCTATGAGGAACGGTTGCAGGATTTGGGAATGTTTAGCTTACAAAAAAGAAGACTTAGAGGAGACTTAATAGCTGTCTACAAATGTCTCAAGGGCTGTCACATTGTAGAAGGATCATCTTTATTCTCATTTGCACAAGGAAAGACTAGAAGCAATGGGATGAAACTGAATGGGAGGAGACACAGATTAGATATTAGAAAAAACTTTTTGACAGTTGGGGTGATCAAGGAGTGGAACAGGCTGCCACGAGAGGTGGTAAGTTCTCCTTCAATGGAAGTCTTCAAACAGAGGCTGGACAGACATCTGTCTGGGATGATTTAGAGAATCCTGCTTTGAGCAGGGGGTTGGACCAGATGACCCAGGAGGTCCCTTCCAACTCTACCATTCTATGATTCTATGATTCTATGCTTGCATTTTATTGAGAACATGTCCAGAAGGATTCAGGCAGTGTTGAAAGTTAAAGATGAATTTACAAAATACTAACAAAATAATAAAAATTCAATTTAGATTTTTAGGAGCAAAACATATGAACATATGAAGGAAGCAAACAGACAACTTACGGACACACGCTACTACAGAAAACTGGAGTCGGACCCTACACAGGACTATTACAAGGAACTAAGCAAGTTGGTATCTTGTCTGTCTGACAAATCCATAAGAGCCGATGACCTGATACCAGAGAGTCCAAGAACAGGGACATTCTACATGCTTCCCAAAATCCACAAAGCTGGGAATCCAGGGAGGCCGATTATTTCATGTGTGGACTCCCTTACTGAGCAGGTATCTGGATGGGTAGAGGGCATTCTTAAACCCCTGGTAAAGGATACACCCAGCTACATTCAGGACACAACTGACCTACTGAATAAACTAGCAGCAATAGGTCCCCTACCAGAAGGAACCATCCTGGCCACCATGGACGTGGAATCTTTGTACTCTAATATCCCACACCAGGATGGATTAAATGCCTGCAAAGTCTTCATGGGAAACACCGGGAATGATGCTGAATCTGTGGTGAAACTCACAAAATTCATCCTCACCCACAATTACTTTGAATTTGACAACAAGATCTATTTACAGGAGACTGGCACAGCGATGGGAAGTAAAATGGCTCCACAGTATGCAAATCTTTTCATGGCCAAGCTTGAAAGCGACTTTCTGTCCTCATGTCCAACCAGGCCTCGGGCCTACTACCGCTACATTGATGACATTTTAATCATCTGGACGGAGTCTGAGCAACAGCTAAAGACGTTCCACGAACAGTTCAATCAATTTCATCCCACCATCAACTTAACACTTAACTACTCCAGCACTGAAATTAACTTTTTGGACACCATCATTAAACTGAAGGACAATGAAATAGAGACATCCCTGTATCAGAAGCCAATCGACCGTCCAACATACCTTAAATGGAACAGTTTCCATCCAAAACACATAAAAAACTCTATTGTCTACAGCCAAGCCATCAGATACAACCGTATATGTTCCAACCCCATGGATAGAGATGAACACCTTGGTCGCTTAGAAAGACCTTTTTAAATCAGGGCTACCATCCAAGAACAATTGAAAACCAAATTACAAGAGCCACCAGAATATCAAGGGATCACCTGCTACATTACAAAGCTAAAGAAGAAAATAACCGGGTGCCTTTAGTGGTCACCTACAATCCAAATCTGGAGGTGCTAAGGGGAGCTGCACGGAAACTACAACCTTTACTACAAAAAGATGCCCGGTTACAATCCATATTTCCAGACCCCCCACTACTGTGTTTTAGGCAGCCCCCAAATCTAAGAAGCATCATTGTCAGAAGTTCCCTGTCCTCCCCAACAGCTGCAGGAACCTTGCCTTGCAATCAGAAGAAATGCAAAACCTGTCCATTTATAATGACCACGGACAAGATAAAGATCCCCAACTCACATCAGGACTACAAGATACCAGGTACTTTCAGCTGCATCACATCTAATGTTGTGTACCTAATTATATGTACTAAATGTCCAACTGGGGGTCTGTATGTGGGGGAGACCGGGCAAAAACTGAGAACAAGGATGAATTCTCATCGCCACGCAATAAGAGAAAAAAGAATGGATCTACCTGTGGCAAAACATTTTTGCTCCCCTGATCATAGCATGTCAGATATGAAAATACTGGTACTAAGAAGCAGATTCACATCTCAGAGGCAGAGAAGAATTTGCGAATACAAATTGATGGTGACCTTTGACACTCTTAATGCTGGAATGAACCTGTCACATGGTTTTATGGCCTATTACATCAATTAAGGAATTTACTCCAAATACCCTGTGAAAACATCACAAAACATTACCAGACCCCAATCAGAGGGTAATAAAACTTTCTCTCCTTATCTATGAATTGTTCCAATATTTATGCTCATCCCTCTGCTATAATGACTATTCTGCTTCACGTCACTTGTCTTACCTATTGCATTTTTTCTGTGTTTTTGTGTATAAATATGTGATTCTTCAGATTTTGTATTAGTTCAGCCTGATGAAGAGACCTGAGTAGTCTCGAAAGCTTGCAATTTGTTACCATCTTTTCAGTTAGCCATTAAAAGGTATCAACCACTGAGGACTCTCAACTCTAAATATTTTTCTATCTACTGGCTAACACGGTACGAAGATATACATCTTTACTGTATCAAAATGGAGGATACCAGAATGTACCGCATCTTTATGGAACTAAAACCACTTCTGAAGAAACGTGCACAAATGGACAGCGATATTTTTTTCTTATCTAAATGCAAAAAGGAGAATTTAATTCCCAAAGGACTCTGGATTACAAACCCAATTCTTCACACCTACAATACCCATTATGCAAAAAACCTTTGTCACAGGACGTCTGAGAGACTTAGGAACCATCTTTTGCATGTCTGCTACAGCATAAGGAGTAACGTTCAAGGGCAATTTGAAAGCCTAAGGAAAACACTTCCAGAAACCACAGAACAAAAATTACAACAATACTACAACAAACTACGGACCTTTCTGATTCATAACAAAGAAAAGAAACTACACAGACTGCGTCTCAATTCCGGACTCTATACAAACAGATCCAAAACAAAACCTGACAACTCTGACAACCACTCCATTCCAGACACAAAAGCATCTAACTGTGTCATCAATCTCTCGGATTACAAACCCAACAAAGTGGAGCTTGCCGTGCTTTCTAGAGGACTCTCATTTTGTCCTACTAAGGCCCTGGATAAAACCGAACTCTGCAGTGATATGGAACATTTTTTCAGGAGACTGCGCCTGAGGGAATACTTCAATGATACAGAAGATTCAGAAAACACTCGGACTGAAGGAAAAGGGATCTCAACAACCAAGAAGAGGTCAGACTGGACACCTCCTCCTGGACGCAACCCTCATTTGGATAAATATATAGACTCATTCAGATATTTGATAAAATCCACCATCATAGCCACCAACAAGAGACAAGCATCCAACATCAGTGCCCAGGAGAGAAAGGCCATACAGTCTCTGAAAACCAACAAAGAAATCATCATTAAACCTGCTGACAAGGGAGGTGCAATAGTCATGATGAACACATCAGACTATATGAAGGAAGCAAACAGACAACTTACGGACACACGCTACTACAGAAAACTGGAGTCGGACCCTACACAGGACTATTACAAGGAACTAAGCAAGTTGGTATCTTGTCTGTCTGACAAATCCATAAGAGCCGATGACCTGATACCAGAGAGTCCAAGAACAGGGACATTCTACATGCTTCCCAAAATCCACAAAGCTGGGAATCCAGGGAGGCCGATTATTTCATGTGTGGACTCCCTTACTGAGCAGGTATCTGGATGGGTAGAGGGCATTCTTAAACCCTGGTAAAGGATACACCCAGCTACATTCAGGACACAACTGACCTACTGAATAAACTAGCAGCAATAGGTCCCCTACCAGAAGGAACCATCCTGGCCACCATGGACGTGGAATCTTTTTACTCTAATATCCCACACCAGGATGGATTAAATGCCTGCAAAGTCTTCATGGGAAACACTGGAATGATGCTGATTCTGTGGTGAAACTCACAAAATTCATCCTCACCCACAATTACTTTGAATTTGACAACAAGATCTATTTACAGGAGACTGGCACAGCGATGGGAAGTAAAATGGCTCCACAGTATGCAAATCTTTTCATGGCCAAGCTTGAAAGCGACTTTCTGTCCTCATGTCCAACCAGGCCTCGGGCCTACTACCGCTACATTGATGACATTTTAATCATCTGGACGGAGTCTGAGCAACAGCTAAAGACGTTCCACGAACAGTTCAATCAATTTCATCCCACCATCAACTTAACACTTAACACTACTCCAGCACTGAAATTAACTTTTTGGACACCATCATTAAACTGAAGGACAATGAAATAGAGACATCCCTGTATCAGAAGCCAATCGACCGTCCAACATACCTTAAATGGGACAGTTTCCATCCAAAACACATAAAAAACTCTATTGTCTACAGCCAAGCCATCAGATACAACCGTATATGTTCCAACCCATGGATAGAGATGAACACCTTGGTCGCCTTAGAAAGACCTTTTTAAATCAGGGCTACCATCCAAGAACAATTGAAAACCAAATTACAAGAGCCACCAGAATATCAAGGGATCACCTGCTACATTACAAAGCTAAAGAAGAAAATAACCGGGTGCCTTTAGTGGTCACCTACAATCCAAATCTGGAGGTGCTAAGGGGAGCTGCACGGAAACTACAACCTTTACTACAAAAAGATGCCCGGTTACAATCCATATTTCCAGACCCCCCACTACTGTGTTTTAGGCAGCCCCCAAATCTAAGAAGCATCATTGTCAGAAGTTCCCTGTCCTCCCCAACAGCTGCAGGAACCTTGCCTTGCAATCAGAAGAAATGCAAAACCTGTCCATTTATAATGACCACGGACAAGATAAAGATCCCCAACTCACATCAGGACTTCAAGATACCAGGTACTTTCAGCTGCATCACATCTAATGTTGTGTACCTAATTATATGTACTAAATGTCCAACGGGGGGTCTGTATGTGGGGAGAGACCGGGCAAAAACTGAGAACAAGGATGAATTCTCATCGCCACGCAATAAGAGAAAAAAGAATGGATCTACCTGTGGCAAAACATTTTTGCTCCCCTGATCATAGCATGTCAGATATGAAAATACTGGTACTAAGAAGCAGATTCACATCTCAGAGGCAGAGAAGAATTTGCGAATACAAATTGATGGTGACCTTTGACACTCTTAATGCTGGAATGAACCTGTCACATGGTTTTATGGCCTATTACATCAATTAAGGAATTTACTCCAAATACCCTGTGAAAACATCACAAAACATTACCAGACCCCAATCAGAGGGTAATAAAACTTTCTCTCCTTATCTATGAATTGTTCCAATATTTATGCTCATCCCTCTGCTATAATGACTATTCTGCTTCACGTCACTTGTCTTACCTATTGCATTTTTTCTGTGTTTTTGTGTATAAATATGTGATTCTTCAGATTTTGTATTAGTTCAGCCTGATGAAGAGACCTGAGTAGTCTCGAAAGCTTGCAATTTGTTACCATCTTTTCAGTTAGCCATTAAAAGGTATCAACCACTGAGGACTCTCAACTCTAAATATTTTTTTAGGAGCAAAACAGCAAGAATGCAGTCACATGCACAAAATAGCTATATATCAAATTTATATATGAGATAACTAAGATGATTGTCTGTAAAATTAATTTAGTCTCATGTTTGAAACAGTAATGTGAGGCATTACAGTCATGGCGGCATCTGAAGTGTTTCAGTATTGGTTTAAGGGAGTCAATGCTGTGTTCCTATTTTGCCGCTACAATATCGCGAAAAAGTTCACGTACTCTCACCTTATATTCACGTGTTGTGAGACCCACATATGTCTTTGGGTATGGACATATACTGTAGCATAATATACTATAGCACATGTTGAGCAAGTGATGCTATGAGTGGTAATATAGCTACTTGTTCTAGCCGTATTTAAAAAAACACTATGCCTGAGTATATGTGTCTCTTATATGTGACTCTCTTTGTGATGTATATTTGTATGCATCTTTTTACTTGTTACCAATGAGGTTGTATGCCTTTACAGCACCTAGGGATTTGTCTATTAACTAATATACCCATATGGGACCATTGTTCCCTGGGTGGCTTGCTTCAAAACTCCACTTGGAGTGTATCTATGTACTGAATTAGGGGTTGGCTTTATACCCTTATCTGCTGATTGAGGACACCCACATTGTCTTTTTGATATATATATTAACATATAGGAGTATTTATCTTTGCAATTGATTTTCTTTTTTTCACATTGTACTTTGTCTTGAAATACTCGGTATACATTGATATGTTATTTACATCATATTTTACCTGGGCTGTACCACCGTTTTGTCTGTTTTCTGTGTTGTTTTTTGTCCGGCATATCACTTTGCATGTAGTTTTTTAACTAAGATATTTAATAAAATTTGCTACTTTTTCATTATCTATCTTTTGGTAGAGCTCTTTTTTTGGTGTTTCTTATCCTGTGTGTGCTCTATAGCAATCATATGGGTTACATATATAGGTGTTGGTTTAAGGGAGTCAATGCTGTATTCCTATTTTGCCGCTATAATATCACGAAAAAGTTCACATACTCTCACCTTAAATTCACGTGTTGTGAGACCCACATATGTCTTTGGGTATGGACATATACTGTAGCATAATATACTATAGCACATGTCGAGCAAGTGATGCTATGAGTGGTAATATAGCTCCTTGTTCTAGCCGTATTTAAAAAAAACTTGTTGCATGCTCGATATTGGGGCAGACAATACAATTGTCACATGGAGGAAGTGAGATATCTTTAAATAGGTTGGTAATGACTGGGCACAAGTATATTTTTCAAATTCCTTTCACGTCTAGCAGCGACACTGACATTGGCAGATACATATTATTTAATAACGGGATCTGTGTGCTGAATTGGCCAAAATTTCTCCATAATTTTCTCCATGTAAGGCCAGTTTGTATGATATTGTGTGATGAATCTCACCTGGTTGTCTATTGGGCGTTTTATAGATGAGTGTAGTACTTGTTCACAATTTGAATGTTTACTTCTCGGATAAGCCAAATCGATATTATTTTTACTGTATCCGCGATCAATGAATCTGTTCCGCAAATGTGTTGCTTGAGTTTCAAAGACATCATCCTCTGATCAGCTATGTCTTGTACGAAGGAATTGGCCGATTGAGATGTCCTTAAACATCTGCGGAGAATGAGAAAATTTTGCATGTACAAATGAATTTACTGCAGTATTTATTCTAAAGATATCCGTTTGGACAGTATTTGTTTTGTAGCGTTTAATGAGTACATCAAGAAAGTCAATTTTCTGGTGGTCATACTTACATGTTAAAAGAATGTTCAACTTATTCTTGATTAACCCGTGAAAAAATGCACTCAATTCCAACGGAGTACCTTTCCTTCATTGTCAATGAAGCGTGTCAAAAACTTACACTCTCCCTTGAGTGAACCACATCCATCATGAAAAGCTCCCTATCCCACAGCCCCAGGAAAAGATTAGCGTATGACATAGCACATGCAAACAGATGGGAACCATCACCATTTGCATCAAGCACTACTACCCCACTACCGTATGAATTTTAGCACCCCCATGTATCTGGCAATAACATTCTAACTCCAACTATAATTTATCAAATTAATTTAAACAAATGTATTTCTCAACCCCCATGGCCAGTATATGAGCATCCAGATCTGCTTTTCTGTGTGAAGTTACACACAAAAGTCACCATCTGGAGACCTGCTCTTCATATCTGTCTAATAAATCTAGCCCTAATGCACCAAGCTGGCAAAAAACCGCGAGCAACACAACATGGGCCCGCGATCCACAGTTTTGGGATCTCTCTATTTTAGAGGACGAATAGTGTCAGAAACAAGCAACGGATATTTCTCCATGTTGAAGCTTTTTTCCAAATTAGGTGTTGATCTTCGATAATGGACTTTCTCTGTAAAAAGTTTGCTGTACTCTATATATTTCACTGTTGATTAGGTATTATTTTTGTGCAGTTGCTAATTGTTTTGATCCATTGTTTATAAAAAAAAAAAAAAAAACACAACCCGATAACCGCAAACATTTCTCTTCTGTTAAGGCTTCTGTAACTATTCCTAAAGCTGCCAGACTGTCTACAGATTTATCATGCTACAAGGATAGATGAAAAGCCTTGAACTTAATTATTCCCAATATACTTTACTCTGGAGTGGCATAAAATAAACGTCTACAGCCTACAGTCTAACTTCTGACAAGGACATAGTGCAACACAAAACAGAAGATGGAATAAGGAAACGTTATTATAAAACCAGTAACATTTGTTTTATCAGCACTCCAATGATAATGCATGCCCTTTGTGGGTGAATGCTATCTATGACATCTCTAAATTGTATTAGTTCTAAAGAAATTATTTATTTCAAAAATTCCTACATATAATCTTCTCATTTGCATAAATTGATTGAAGAAAATATTAATAAGTGATCCCAATGACAAGTGCCACATTGAAACTTTAATGAGCACTTAAAAGGAAGTGTCTTAATAAACATCAAATGGCATTTCATAACTTATTATTTCAAGTTAATTAGATTGTGCCAAAACCATTTGAAAATGTCTATGGAATTTTAATTAATTTTCAATATCTAAGTCATAAAATGTCAATCGAATGCTTCTCAGGTCTATTTAATTCATCTACTGTCAGTTAATAAGATCAACTTGTTTCTTATCCTTTAATTGAAGATGAAAGAAATGTGGAATACAGTTGGACAATGACGAGGAAATTTCTTACCTAGGCCTTATCACCTGAAAAAAGCAAATACAAAAGACAGAAAGACAAAAAGAATCTTATGAGTTTAAAGCCTCAAAATGCTAACATGTATAGAGTAAAGATTTTTGTTTGCCTTTGCTTGTAAGGATCCAAACGTATATACAATGAGACAAGGAAAGTAGCAATGAGGTTTATTTTCAACGCGTTCAAAGTCATCCAACTTCAGGATAAAGAAGTTGGATGACTTCAAAATGCGTTGAAAATAAACTGCATTGCTACTTTCCTTGTCTCGTTCCATCTTTGTTTGGATCCTTACCAGTAGCACAAAAAAACCTTCTTTCCTTTGCTTTTCTTACCTGGTTTCCAACAGTGTGGTGCTGCAGCAGTTGGTACTTTGTGCATTTTACATGTTGTGTATCACACAACTGAACTAGACGAGCATTACCTCTTTACTATTGTCATTGGTCATCGGTTAAAAACCTATTGCGCTTTCCTGCTCCATGGTCACTCCTCCATCTACATGTATATAGGGACAATTATAGGTAATTGATAGTTATATGCCCTTATTTATTGACCACAATCATTCCATTTGGTCAGGACTGCCCACTTTCGGAAGGGAATTTGTGCAGTCCTGTGGGACTTGCTCTCGCTCCAAGCCTTGCTCTCGCTCCAAGCCTTGCTCTCGCTCTAGCACATTCATAACAGGATTTGCTGTGACAGAAAGCAATGGGTAGCCATAATATACACTAACTTCAGTGATATACTCAAATTCCCAACACTGAAATGGGTAGTATAAACAATGTATAAACATAGAATCCAAGTGGATATATACTACTATATCTACCCAAAATAATTTTTATAGGACTAAAATGTATACTCCAAGTGATGATCAAAAACAAAAAAATGGAGTTCCATACAAAGAATATTAAAAACAGATAATTTAATAATTTTTTATTTTATACAGAAATATCTTTATATATAAGTAAAAAACAATGTAGTGGTATAATAGATATAACCCTAATAATTAATACATGGGTCCAGGGCACATAGTAAGACCATGTTATATACAAAAGCACATGAAATATAATCAAATATCAAACATCACATCAATTATGATCGCTCTTATCAAAATATGATCCTTCAACCAACACAGTTGAAATGGCGTTTTTATAACATGGAAACAACCCTAAGTTTATAAATCCTCAAGCCGCCAATGAGGGAAACAATTCAGTGCCATAAAAAGTGCTTTAGTGCTTACCCATAAAGTATAATGCTGAAGTGCCCGGGAGCCACGTGCCACCCTTGACGCGCATTTCGCGTTTGCTTTTTCAAAAGGGAATGCGTTGAAAATAAACTGCATTGCTACTTTCCTTATCTCATTCCATCTTCGTTTGGATCCTTACCAGCAGCACAAGAAAACCTTTCCTTTCCTTTTCTTACCTGGTTTCCAACAGCGTGGTGCTGCAGCAGTTGGTACTTTGTGTATCACACAACTGAACTAGACGAGCATTACCTCTTTACTATTGTCATTGGTCATCGGTTAAAAACCTATTGCGCTTTCCTGTTCCATAGTCACTCCTCCATCTACATGTATATAGAGACAATTATAGGTAATTGATAGTTATATGCCCTTATTTATTGACCACAAGGGATTTGCTGTGACCAAAAGCAATGGGTATCCATAATATGCACTAACTTCAGTGAGCATAGAGTTGTGTTAAATGTAGCTGGAGACTTAGAACATGTAAATGGAAACATGAACTGTTAGATAAACATGCTCTAAATGGACAATAATAAGTAGCAATTCCATTATGAATAATCAAAAAACATGGATGAAGGTTGGGAGAGCAACACTGATAAATATAGTCATTAGGGTTTCTTCATGTAAGTCTACAGTTGTAAAAATGAAATAAACACATTGTAAAATAATTATGGTCAATATTATTAAACTCATCTGAGAGCAGAGAAAGAGACCCTGATTCCAGTGATATATCATTTAGTTTACTGTGTGCTGCAGTTGTGACACAATCAGAGTTTTTAGATTTATCAATAAGCAGAGCTGAGAAAGCTAACCACTTCCACACCACAGCTTTCTGTGTACATTGTCTATTGACAGAAAGCTGCTTATCACAGGAGGGGGTGTGGTTGGATGATTTGGCAAGAGGCAGCTAGGAACAGAAATGATAATTTTCTAGTGATAAAACCTTCATTGTAAGTAAATAACAGCAGACAGCCTAATAAGTGACCCATAGCTGAATTCAGTGTTGTAACCCCTACTTCATGCTGTCCTCAAATTACATAGCAAACACCTCATGACAGATTCCCTTTAATGAAAAACAAGTTGTTGTCATGTCTTGAGCTCTTTAGCAATGTTCCCAACATAATTATTAATATTATATTTGTAAATGACTTTGCCACTACTTTATAGTAATAAACTTTTGTGCTAATCTAAAACTATAAAACATTTTAAAAGTAGACCTATTTGTTACCTACAATAGGTGCAAGTAAAGCATATCATTAAAATCACTTACACTTGAAAAAAATAACACTGATTATATTGTGAAAATGGTGGGATGTATTGAACAGTGAGTTCAAGTGTTAAGTTAAGGGGAGGTTGTGGAAGCAGGAAAAAGTGAATAAACCTAAGGATCTGAGGCTACTTTCACACTTGCGTTTTTTAGCGCTGCGCATCGTGCGCTATTGGTCGCATGCGCAATGTTCCCCTATCATTAACATGGCGGGCGCAGTGTTTTGCGCTTGCATGCGCTCATTAGCGTTTGGCGTGCGCTGCTCATTTTCCAGGTGTGCGCCCAGACGCGCTAGACGCTACATGTTGCATTTTTTTTTTCGGCACACCTATTTAAAAATGCGCGTGTGCACATGTGCGCACACTATGCGCAAAAAAATATCATTGGCGTCTATGTGGGCGCTGGCGTGCGCGTGGCTGTGCGCTTGTCAGCGCTTGTGCGCGCAAGCGATTTTTTAGTAAACAATGTCTAGACACTTGTCCAATGACCCCCTAGACAAGATACATTGTTTCTGAGGAGTCTAGATAAAATGAGTATAGATAAAGGAAGGTGTCAGTGCCACACAGACCCCTACTCAGACTGCCTGGAGACTGCATGCTGATAAGACCTGAAGATACAGCCTGGATCCCTATAAAAAGGCCTGCAAACAGCGTGCACCATACCACACTGCCTGGAGACTGTACCTGGACACTGCAAGATCCATCTTGGACCACAACAGCCTGGACATTGCCTGGAGACACTGTGCCTGGACTCAAGACCGATCCAAAGTGCAAGAATGTGAGTATTCTTTAAACAAATGACAGGCTGTCCTTATAATGTAATATGTGCTCATGTAATTTTTTATTTTTTTTGCAGCATGTCTTCTGGATCAGAATATTCACCATCCCGGCAAGAACTGGCCGAAGCAGAGCATGATGTGAGTATCTTCCTGCCTTTGGGTAAGTATAGCTGCTGAATCTACAAATGGCTAAAATTTGTGTTTCTTTTTCAGACATCATCGTCGGACACGGCCATTGAGGAGTCTCAGGAGCAGTCGCAGCCGAGTCAAGTCCCGGTGGCGAGACGGAATGTAAGTATATAGCCTTTGAATGTCTATTTCTTTTCTACTCCTATTGTTCTTTTCTTTGTAAAAAATATACAAGATTGTAATTTTTATTTTGCTTCTTCTAGGTTCCACAACGGGACGACGACCTGTATGTGGATAATGAGGCCCTCATCTGCCAGGTCCATGAGCGTGTCCCGTTGTGGGACAGCCGTGATCCGCAGTACAAGGACAATGTGGTGACCCGGCGGCTATGGAACGAGGTGGCCGCAGCGTTAATGGATGGCTGGGACAGCGCCCCTCCAAACCTCAAAAAGGCGTTTAGTAAGTATTTTCATTCTCTGTAATGCTGCACTCACTGTTGTTCCTGAGGCCAATGATGGGTTTACTGGCAGATCTATTCTGCCAGCAAACCCAACAGTGCCCTCTGGTTCAACACTGACTGCCCTGTGTATGCTATTGCAATGTGTTCTGCATTCTAGTGTTTGTTTTTATGCTGCACTCACTGTTGTTCCTGAGGCCACTGATGGGTTTACTGGCAGATCTATTCTGCCAGCAAACCCAACAGTGCCCTCTGGTTCAACACTGACTGCTCTGTGTATGCTATTGCAATGTGTTCTGCATTCTAGTGTTTGTTTTTATGCTGCACTCAGTGTTGTTCCTGAGGCCACTGATGGGTTTACTGGCAGATCTATTCTGCCAGCAAACCCAACAGTGCCCTCTGGTTCAACACTGACTGCCCTGTGTATGCTATTGCAATGTGTTCTGCATTCTAGTGTTTGTTTTTATGCTGCACTTACTGTTGTTCCTGAGGCCACTGATGGGTTTACTGGCAGATCTATTCTGCCAGCAAACCCAACAGTGCCCTCTGGTTCAACACTGACTGCCCTGTGTATGCTATTGCAATGTGTTCTGCATTCTAGTGTTTGTTTTTATGCTGCACTTACTGTTGTTCCTGAGTCCACTGATGGGTTTACTGGCAGATCTATTCTGCCAGCAAACCCAACAGTGCCCTCTGGTTCAACACTGACTGCCCTGTGTATGCTATTGCAATGTGTTCTGCATTCTAGTGTTTGTTTTTATGCTGCACTCACTGTTGTTCCTGAGGCCACTGATGGGTTTACTGGCAGATCTATTCTGCCAGCAAACCCAACAGTGCCCTCTGGTTCAACACTGACTGCCCTGTGTATGCTATTGCAATGTGTTCTGCATTCTAGTGTTTGTTTTTATGCTGCACTCACTGTTGTTCCTGAGGCCACTGATGGGTTTACTGGCAGATCTATTCTGCCAGCAAACCCAACAGTGCCCTCTGGTTCAACACTGACTGCCCTGTGTATGCTATTGCAATGTGTTCTGCATTCTAGTGTTTGTTTTTATGCTGCACTCACTGTTGTTCCTGAGGCCACTGATGGGTTTACTGGCAGATCTATTCTGCCAGCAAACCCAACAGTGCAAAATGGTTCAACACTGACTGCCCTGTGTATGCTATTGCAATGTGTTTCTGCATTCTAGTGTTTGTTTTTATGCTGCACTCACTGTTGTTCCTGAGGCCACTGATGGGTTTACTGGCAGATATATTCTGCCAGCAAACCCAACAGTGCAAAATGGTTCAACAGTCAATGACATGTGGATTCTTGAGCTATGTGTTGTGCTTTATATTCATTTTTTTATTGTCCAGTCACTCTTGTTCCTCATGTTAAGGTTGTTTTTGCTGCCAGATATATTTGAACAGCAAACATAACAGTGTCATGTGGTTCAACAGTCACTGACATGTGGTTCTTGAGCTTTTTATAATGCTGCATTAACAGTTTTAAATTTTCATTCAGGTATGTGTGTTGAGAGTGATTTTGCACAGACTCCATTGTATAAATTTTTTTTTTTTTGATCAACAGTGAACAAAATCAGCACACGATGGCGCTCGATGAAGGACCGCTTCAACACTGATGTTCGAGCAGAGGGACAGGTTCGCAGTGGTTCTGCAGCAAGGCCCAGAAATAAATATCGCTATTATCGCGATTTGGCGTTCCTGAGACCGGTCCTTGCTAGCAGAGCATAAGTTTTTTTGATTTTCTTTTTTTTTTTAAAGTTTTTTCTTTATTTTATTTTCTACAGCTGATGCTTCTTGTTCATGCATTATAGTAATGTTTTGTTTTTCTTTCCACAGCACCTGGAGCAGCACCATGCAGCCTGTCCCTGAAGCGGTCCTTCCTCAGACAACCTTGGACTCGTCCCAGCCATCCGACAGCCTGGAAGCAACTTGCAGGTCAGCAACACGGACAGCTGGTGACCAGGAAGCTGGTCCATCAGGTGTTCCCCTCTCCCAGGTCTCTGCCACTGGTTATGCAGGCACTTCCCGCCAGCGGCAGAGGGCCATGGAGAGGAATGTCTTGCCCGAGTTTGTTCACTTGAGCGAGTCCTTTCAAGGCAATATCAAGACGCTTGGAGGCAGAGTTGGAAGCGGTTTTTCACTGATGGAACGTGGTTTTACCCACATGGATCACCGCTTCAACTGTGTCAAACAGCGTCTTGATCGCCTGGAGGCCGACCTCAACAGACCAGCGCACCATTTTTTCAGTAAAATAGAACGGGGCATGGCGGAACACCTTACTCCTGAGCAACAGCTGAGTGTGATGCAGGCCTGCAACAATGCTTACTTGCAGACTATGCAGCAGAATCGGTACGTGCAGCAGTCAGTGGTTGCATATCCAACAGTGCCACCACTGATTCGCCACACATCACTACCGACTTCTGCTGCATACCACTGCACGGCCACCAGCATTCCGAGTCACCACCACACCACCACAAGTCCGAGTACTGTTGGACACTCCACCGTCGCCACCACCATGTCGAGCGCTGCTCCTGTGTGGAGCAACACCACCACAGACACTGGTCCACAGTCATGGACTCAAGCTAGCGCAGTACCTGCTTGGGCCAACACACCCACTTCTCCTTCTAGGAGTACCGCCAACAGTCAACAATTTCCCACCACAGCACCCACTGATCCTATGAGTACCGTCACCAGTCAGCAACAATCAATTTCAAGGGCACCCACTTCTCCTTGGAACACCGCCAACCCTTTTGTTACTCCGAGCACTGCCACCGCCACTGCCACCACCGAGCATGAGAGCGGTGACCCACATTCAGTCTTTTTTGTTTCAAGGCCAATGTCAACCAGCTCAAGGTGGACACAGAGAAGTCGGTCCATGCATGGTACTCCTGTCCCCAAGAAGAAAAAAAAAATCTTTGTTTGTCCATCCACCCTCTCCTCCTAATGTGTCTCAAAGTGAGTCTCATTTGATGTGTGTTCTTCCTTCACCCACTACTTTTGTTGCCCCTTCCCCTCGAACCCTTCATCGGTTTCCAGCCGCTCTTCATCTCTGCACACCTCCAGAGTATCGAAATCACCACCAAAATGTCAGTAGCACTAAAAATTTGTAATAAAAAAGCACATTTCTATACAACTTCTGTGGCAGTGACGATACATATGGCATCTTGTACACACATTGTAATAATCTGATTTTTCTATTACTACTGGGGCATTGACTACCAATTGCATCTTGTACAAACATTGTACTAATCTGATTTTTCTATTACTACTGGGGCATTGACTACCAATTGCATCTTGTACAAACATTGTACTAATCTGATTTTTCTATTACTACTGGGGCAGTGACTACCAATTGCATCTTGTACAAACATTGTACTAATCTGATTTTTCTATTACTACTGGGGCAGTGACTACCAATGGCATCTTGTACAAACATTGTACTAATCTGATTTTTCTATTACTACTGGGGCAGTGACTACCAATTGCATCTTGTACAAACATTGTACTAATCTGATTTTTCTATTACTACTGGGGCAGTGACTACCAATGGCATCTTGTACAAACATTGTACTAATCTGATTTTTCTATTACTACTGGGGCAGTGACTACCAATGGCATCTTGTACAAACATTGTACTAATCTGATTTTTCTATTACTACTGGGCAGTGACTACCAATTGCATCTTGTACAAACATTGTACTAATCTGATTTTTCTATTACTACTGGGGCAGTGACGATACATATGGCATCTTGTACACACATTGTAATAATCTGATTTTTCTATTACTACTGGGGCATTGACTACCAATTGCATCTTGTACAAACATTGTACTAATCTGATTTTTCTATTACTACTGGGCAGTGACTACCAATGGCATCTTGGACAAACATTGTACTAATCTGATTTTTCTATTACTACTGGGGCAGTGACTACCAATGGCATCTTGTACAAACATTGTAATAATCTGATTTTTCTATTACTACTGGGGCATTGACTACCAATTGCATCTTGTACAAACATTGTACTAATCTGATTTTTCTATTACTACTGGGGCAGTGACTACCAATGGCATCTTTGACAAACATTGTACTAATCTGATTTTTCTATTACTACTGGGGCAGTGACTACCAATTGCATCTTGTACAAACATTGTACTAATCTTATTTTTCTATAACTTCTGGGGCAGTGACAATACCATGCTCATGTTGGACACAAATTGTACTAATGTGATCTATCAAAAACCTTTGTGTGAATAGAAATATTTTATTTTTTTAATAAAAAGAAATTATAATGTGATCTATACAAATGTAATCAAAAAAATCATTGGCAATTCAAATGTTGTTTTCCTGTTGTACAAAATAAATGTGCCAATCTTCTTTTAGTAATTTTGGTTTGCTTTGTGTTTATTTCGCCACCTACACACTGCGACGTACACACACTGCGATGTACACTTTGCGTTTTTGACTACACATAACTACAGGAATGACACAAGTTTGTGTACTTCATGGAGATATGTTTAGTCCAAAACACAAATATATTACTTTTTTTGCACCAACAGTCTGTCTGTCTGCTAATATTGCACAAACTGAATAGAGGATGGTGTTGAGTGCAAGGCATATCTATTTAACCTTGCCAGATATACTAAAAAATTAAATGAGTGTGGTGTGTTTTTGACATTATTTCACTTTGTGATACAAGGCCAGGGATTCTAGATATAGCTTGTAATTGAGCACATCCTCTATTCAGTGTGTGTTGAAGAAAAGAGGAGATGATGGTGAAAATACACTTTATATGTACAATACCCTGACCTTGTATCATTACTATCACACCTGGCCAGGTGAATAGACATGAGTTTTAACCAGATGCATTTCTTCAGTATGCATATATTTGAAGCATACTGTAGTGATGCTGCTGTTTATAACTCATGTGTACTCACCGGCCCAGGCCTGATAGATTCTGAAGTGACAATGCGTTATTTGGGGCATCACCACTTCAGCATGCCACCGAGGCATTGGTATAGAACAAGATGTATAATCTTTATTATCTCTGCGTTCCAAATCAAGTCACAGTGACACAAATTAATTGTTGTGTTAAATAAAGGTCATACAACTTGTGTGCATGTATATTTAACTACATAGTCAGGATTACAAATAAATTCATGATTCACCCAAAAATATGCATCATGAATTCACTGGTAAACCTGGCTGTTGTGAATGGGTTTAGATGAGTTCTGAGCAGAGGCTCCCTCTGGTGGTTACAAGCGGTACTAGTGAGGATTGGGAATCAGGTGTTACTGATTGGTCTTATTTAAGGGAATCTTTTTCCCATCAGGGTTGCCGGTGATCAATTGTTCTGGTCTGAATCCTTCTTTCCAGTTTCCCTTGTAGCCTGCTGTGTCGTGTCTGCATCTCCTGCTATCAGATAAGACAATTTCTTATTTTGTGTTTTTGCTATATTTTTGCATTTTGTCCTGCACTTCTGTGGGGGCCTTCTGGGTCCCCTCCGGGGGCTTTTGCCCTCTCAGTTTAGTCCAGCCACTGTGTTTTGTACTTTTGCTTTTTGCAGTTTTTTCAGTGGCTGCTGTTTTTGTTACACCAGAGAACTAATTTAGGTGGTAGAGGTCGTGTGATCTCAGGTGATTTTGAAATTAGTAGAGTTGGCGCTTTTCAGGGTTTTCTGGGATTGCAGTAAGTACCCTTCCTATCCTTTTCTATTTAGTTAGTTTGGGCCCCAGCGTTTGCTCATACTATTTTCTTTCTGTGTCAGTATTTCCTCTTGTCTAACCGCCATTACATGTTTGGGGGCTTTCTATTATCTTTGGGGTTCTGCTCCGGGCAGATAGCTTTCCTATTTCTATCTTTAGGTGTAGTTAGTTTCTCAGGCTGTGACGAGGCGTCTAGGACCATCGTAGGAACGCTCCACGGCTGCCTCTAGTTGCGGTGGTTAGTCAGGGTACTGCAATCTCATAGATTCCAACTGCTCTGGTGTATTTCCTTTTTTACCTGCACTCCTCAGCTACCGTAACATAACAGTATCACCGGCCCTAAAAATTGTATGGTACTCACAGAAGGGAAAAAATATTTTGAAGGAAGAAAAGTTGTCAGAGATATTTTTCTGTTTGTTGCATTTTTTTTTTTTTTTTTTTCCCTCTGTATCTCTGGGTGCTGGGGAGGATCTTTTCTCCCAATGGAGTTTGCACAGTTGTCTGGCCGTGTGGATCAGCTTGCCACTGAGGTTCGGAGTATTGCTGCATATCTTGCTAGGTTGCCTGTTGTGGAACCTAGGATCCCCATGCCAGATTTGTTTTCAGGGGATCGAGCTAAGTTTCAGAATTTCAAAAATAATTGTAAATTGTTTTTTGCCTTAAAATCTAAGTCCTCAGGAAACGCAGCGCAGCAGGTTCAAATTATCATCTCTCTCCTGCGCGGCGATCCTCAGGATTGGGCTTTTTCCCTGATACCGGGGGATCCTGTTTTGAGTGATGTTGATGCATTTTTTCAGGCTTTGGGGTTATTGTACGATGAGCCTAATGTCACTGATCAAGCTGAAAAAGCCTTGTTGGCATTAAATCAGGGGCTTGATAACGCTGAGTTATACTGTCAGAGATTCCGTAGGTGGGCAGTCCTGACCAAATGGAATGACGACGCTTTGGCGGCCCTTTTCCGGAAGGGTCTGTCGGATAATGTAAAGGATGTTATGGTGGGATTCCCTGTCCCCTCTGGTCTCAATGATTCTATGTCATTAGCGATTCAAATTGACAGACGTTTGCGTGAGCGGAGAAGTATGCATGGAGTGGTGTTGCCTTGTGAGCCAGCTGCTGAGCCCATGCAGTGTGATGGAGTGGTGTCTGGGGCACAGCGTCATGAGTTTCGAAAGCGCAATGGGTTATGTTTCTACTGTGGTGATGCCTCTCATGCTATTTCAGTCTGCCCTAAGCGGGGAAGACGTTTTGCACGCTCAGTTGTCTTGGGTAGTGTTCAGACTAAGTTTTTATTAACTGTCACTCTGATATGCTCTCTGTCCTCATTTTCTGCTCAGGCTTTCGTTGATTCTGGAGCAGCTATTAACCTGATGGATTATGATTTTGCTAAACGTTGTGGATTTCCCTTGATACCCCTACAGAAGTCTATTCCCCTACTGGGGATCGATTCTACCCCTTTGGCTGAGAATAAACCCCAGTTTTCTACTCAGGTGATAATGAGGGTTGAACCTGATCACCAGGAGTGCTGCAAATTTTTGGTTCTATATAATCTGCATGACATTATCGTGCTGGGTTTCCCTTGGTTACAGTCTCATAATCCTGTTTTGGATTGGAAATCTGTGTCTGTAACCAGTTGGGGCTGCCAATGTGTTAATACCAACACTCCTGTTTTTTCTGCCTCCCCCCAGGCTGAGGATGTTCCTGACTTTTTGTTTGATTTTTCTGATGTGTTTAGCGAAAGTAAATCTGCATCCTTACCTCCCCATAGGAGTTATGACTGCGCTATTGAATTAGTGCCAGGTAGTAAATTCCCTAAGGGTCGCCTTTTTAACTTGTCTGTACCTGAACATGACGCTATGCGGTCTTATATCAAGGAATCATTGGAGAAGGGTCATATCAGACCATCCTCTTCACCCTTAGGTGCCGGTTTTTTCTTTGTGGCCAAAAAAGATGGTTCATTAAGGCCGTGTATTGATTATCGTCTCTTGAACAATATTACTGTGAAATATCAATACCCGTTACCCTTGATTTCTGACCTGTTTTCCAGGGTGAAAAACGCTACTTGGTTTACCAAGCTTGACCTCAGGGGGGCGTATAACCTTATTCGCATTAAGCACGGGGATGAATGGAAGACGGCATTTAACACCCCTGAAGGGCATTTTGAGTACCTTGTGATGCCCTTTGGGCTCACTAATGCTCCTTCCGTCTTCCAGTCCTTCATGAATGACATTTTCAGGGATTTTGTGGACAAGTTTCTGATTGTTTATTTGGATGATATCTTGATTTTTTCTAATGACTGGGACTCTCATGTGAAACATGTTCGAACTGTATTCCAGATTTTGAGAGAGAATGCTCTGTATGTGAAGGGATCAAAGTGTCTTTTTGGCGTACAGAAGATCTCATTTCTGGGATTCATTTTGTCCCCATCTGTTGATTGAAATGGACCCGGTCAAGGTTCAGGCCATCTGTGATTGGGTCCAACCTACTTCATTAAAGGCTCTTCAGAGATTTTTGGGTTTTGCCAATTTTTATCGTAAATTTATTGGTAATTTCTCTGTTATTGTTAAACCATTAACTGATTTGACCAGAAAGGGTTCTGATGTGGTGAATTGGCCTCCTGAGGCAGTCTCTGCGTTTCAGGAACTTAAGCAGAGATTCACTTCTGCTCCTGTTCTACGGCAGCCTGATGTTTCTCTGCCATTTCAGGTGGAGGTTGATGCCTCTGAAATTGGGGCAGGTGCCGTTTTGTCCCAAAAAGATCCAGAGACCTCTAAAAGTAACCCTTGTGCCTTTTTCTCTCGAAAATTTTCTCCTACTGAACGTAATTATGACGTGGGTAATCGGGAGTTATTGGCCATGAAGTGGGCTTTTGAAGAGTGGAGACATTGGCTGGAGGGAGCCAAACATCAGGTGGTGGTCCTTACGGACCATAAGAATCTGGTCTATCTGGAATCTGCCAAGCGACTCAATCCTAGACAGGCCAGGTGGGCCTTGTTTTTCACACGTTTTAATTTTGTGGTTTCCTTTCTTCCTGGCACTAAGAATGTTAAGGCGGATGCCCTCTCGAGGAGTTTCCTTGCGGACTCTCCTGAGCTATCTGATCCCTCTGTTATTTTGAAGGAGGGTGTAGTTGTTTCCGCCATCTCGCCCAATTTGAGACTTGCTCTGGAGGGTGTCAGGAGGATAGGCCCGAGCGCTGCCCTGTTGGAAAATTGTTTGTCCCGGACCAATGGAAAAAGAGTGTGATGTCTGAGATTCATTGTTCCGCATTGGCTGGGCATCCCGGAATTTTTGGTACCAGAGACTTGGTTAGTCGGTCCTTTTGGTGGCCTACCTTGTCTCGCGATGTCAGGGAATTTGTGCAGTCCTGCGGGACTTGCTCTCGCTCCAAGCCTTGCTCTCGCCCTAGTGGTTTGTTGATGCCATTGCCTGTGCCCAAGAGACCATGGACCCATATCTCTATGGATTTCATTTCCGATCTTCCTGTTTCTCAGAGAATGACCACCATCTGGGTAATTTGTGATAGGTTTTCCAAAATGATACATCTTGTGCCATTACCTAAGTTGCCTTCCTCCTCTGAATTGGTGCCGTTGTTCCTTCAGCACGTGGTTCGTTTACACGGCATTCCTGAGAACATTGTGTCTGACAGAGGAGTCCAGTTTGTTTCCAGATTTTGGAGGACTTTTTGTTCTAAACTGGGTGTTCAATTGTCTTTCTCCTCGGCATTTCATCCTCAGACCAATGGTCAAACTGAGAGAACAAACCAGACATTGGAGACTTATCTAAGATGCTTTGTGTCTGCTGATCAGGATGACTGGGTCTCTTTTTTGCCTTTGGCTGAGTTTGCTCTTAATAATAGGGCTAGCTCTGCCACTTTGATGTCTCCGTTTTTCTGTAATTCTGGGTTTCACCCTCGATTTTCTTCAGGACAGACGGAGGCTTCTGTCTGTCCAGGTGTTGACTCTGTTGTTGAGCGTATGCAGCAGATTTGGGACCAGGTAGTGGAGAGGTTGTCCCTCTCTCAGGAGAAGGCCCAGCGGTTTGCTAACCGGCATAGGACTGATGGTCCTCGGTTTAAAGTGGGGGACTTGGTCTGGTTGTCCTCAAAGAATATTCCTATGAGAGTAGCATCTCCTAAATTTAAGCCTAGGTTCATTGGACCTTATAAGATCATGGAGATTATTAATCCTGTTTCTTTTCGTTTGCTTCTTCCAGGGACATTTAAGATCCATAACGTGTTCCACAAGTCCTTGTTGAAGAGGTTTGTTGAGCCAGTGGTTCCTGCTGCTGTGCCTCCTGACCCTGTTTTGGTTGAGGGCAATCTGGAGTATGTGGTTGAGAAAATATTGGATTCTCGTTTTTCTAGACGAAGACTCCAGTATTTGGTTAAATGGAGAGGTTATGGTCAGGAAGATAATTCTTGGGTGTTTGCTTCGGACATCCATGCTAGGAGACTTATCCGTGCGTATCATAGAACTCATCCTGACCGACCTGGTTGCTCAAATGAGGGTTCGGTGACCCCTCCTCAAGGGGGGGGTACTGTTGTGAATGGGTTTGAGATGAGTTCTGAGCAGAGGCTCCCTCTGGTGGTTACAAGCGGTACTAGTGAGGATTGGGAATCAGGTGTTACTGATTGGTCTTATTTAAGGGAATCTTTTTCCCATCAGGGTTGCCGGTGATCAATTGTTCTGGTCTGAATCCTTCTTTCCAGTTTCCCTTGTAGCCTGCTGTGTCGTGTCTGCATCTCCTGCTATCAGATAAGACAATTTCTTATTTTGTGTTTTTGCTATATTTTTGCATTTTGTCCTGCACTTCTGTGGGGGCCTTCTGGGTCCCCTCCGGGGGCTTTTGCCCTCTCAGTTTAGTCCAGCCACTGTGTTTTGTACTTTTGCTTTTTGCAGTTTTTTCAGTGGCTGCTGTTTTTGTTACACCAGAGAACTAATTTAGGTGGTAGAGGTCGTGTGATCTCAGGTGATTTTGAAATTAGTAGAGTTGGCGCTTTTCAGGGTTTTCTGGGATTGCAGTAAGTACCCTTCCTATCCTTTTCTATTTAGTTAGTTTGGGCCCCAGCGTTTGCTCATACTATTTTCTTTCTGTGTCAGTATTTCCTCTTGTCTAACCGCCATTACATGTTTGGGGGCTTTCTATTATCTTTGGGGTTCTGCTCCGGGGCAGATAGCTTTCCTATTTCTATCTTTAGGTGTAGTTAGTTTCTCAGGCTGTGACGAGGCGTCTAGGACCATCGTAGGAACGCTCCACGGCTGCCTCTAGTTGCGGTGGTTAGTCAGGGTACTGCAATCTCATAGATTCCAACTGCTCTGGTGTATTTCCTTTTTTACCTGCACTCCTCAGCTACCGTAACATAACACCTGGCCATTTCATAATTGTTTTTTAATTTAAAAACAGACTGCACGTGGTACAGGTATAAACAGAGGTATTTTATTTAAGTAAAAAAAAAAAAAATTTTTTGATTAACATACAGACAAGAACATTATTTTACACCATTTGTTCTTGCCAATCCACCCGTCCTACATCTGAGATGAAGTAGGCCGCAAATTGGTCTCTCATTTGGCTGACTTCAACAGAAGACCTGAGAGGGTGCTGAGTGAACTCAGGCAATGGGTTAGGAGCTGCATCATCAAGTTCAAAGCTTTGGTGCTCTTTCGCCATGACAAAGTTATGTAGCACCACACAGGCCTTCACAACTTCATCCACTGTATGCACTTTCAGATGAATGGCTGTGCCCAGAATGCGCCACCTGGAAACCAGTATACCGAAGGCACACTCTACAGTTCTTCTTGCCCTGGTCAGCCTGTAATTGAAAATTTTTTTGTTGTGGTCCAAGTCCCGGCTGGAGTAGGGTTTAAGTAGGTGTTGGCTCATCTGGAATGCCTCATCCCCAACCATTACAAATGGCATTGCTGGACCTTCGGTGTGGGGAAGAGGCCGTGGCATGGGGAAATTAAACTGGTTTCCATACAACCTCCGTCCCATGTCCGAGTTCTTAAATGCCTGTGAGTCATTCCCACGGCCAAATGCCCCAATGTCCACCGCAACAAACATACAGTCTGCATCTGCAATGGCCATAAGAACTGTAGAATAGTACTTCTTGTAGTTGTAGTACTCCGAGCCTGTTCTTTTAGGTTTGATGATGCGGATGTGTTTCCCATCAACTGCTCCCAAACAGTTGGGGAAATTGCATGTTGTCCAGAATTTTTCTGCTATTTCTAGCCACTTTTCTGTGGTGGGCAGGGGCATAAATTCCGGACAGAGAACAGTCCACAATGCCCGGCAGGTGTCAACAACAATTCCTGACAACGTGGAGATACCAATCCGGTACTGGAAGTGAAGTGAAGAGAGGCTCTCTCCAGTAGCAAGGAATCTATAGAAAGAACAAAAAAATTATTATTGTATATGTTTTTGTAAAACATTAATAAACCAAAAAATGGCATAAAAATAATTATGCAGGTTTTTGTTTACTAGCTGGCAGAACAATAATTCTGTCATCTTTGTAATAGTACATGGCATTAGTAATGCAATGATGCAGGCATTCGTTTATCAATAATACATACCGTAATGTCACCAGGAGTCTTTCCTCTGGAGGAATCACCCGACGGAGCTGTGTGTCCTGTCTCCTTATTAATTGTTGGACCCGAGAAAGTAAATCCATGAAGGATTGTTGTGACATCCGGGTGTAGTCGTTAAATTTCTCCGGGTTTGACTGCAGCTCACTGTAGAGGGTGTGATACGCTCCACGGCTCTCCCGGAGTTCTACAATGGGATGTACCCACAAACGCCGCCGCTGCCGTCTCCGCTGTCTATCTCTCTTCCTTTGTTCATGGCAAGCAACGGCATAAGACTGTGCCATAGCCATGTCCACATCAAGGTTGAAGAAGAAAGTCTGCATAAGCTGATCCATGTTCATCAAGGCAAATGCAAGCAAATGTAAAAAATGGCTGTGAACAGGCTCTATATAAAGATTTTCAATGAGACACGCCCACTGGTGTCCCATTGGTGGGTTCTGTTGCAAGAATTTTTCAAGGATTTTCATCATGTGTTTTGCACAGAAAAAACGCAAACGCATACAAAAACGCTTTAAATCGCATACAATCGCTTACAATCGCTGTGTTTTTTCAAAGCAATGCGCACTATTCGACTGCAAAATATCGCAGCGATTACACGCGTTTGCACGCGGATTTTTCATGCGTTTCATGTGCGCTCGATACGCAGCGCTAAAAAACGCAAGTGTGAAAGTAGCCTGAGCACCTGTGACAAGTGCAAAACTGTGATGACTAGACAATTAGGTCAGGGTATCTTCAAAATGGCAGGTTTTTGGTGACATTCTAGATATTCAGTGGTTACTGAATGACAACTGTTGGTGGGCGCTCAAAACTCATTAATGTGCATATGGTGACTATATATAGTCATTAGGGTTTCTTCATGTAAGTCTACAGTTGTAAAAATGAAATAAACACACTGTAAAATAATTATGGTCAATATTATCCAGAGCCTCTCATCTAGCCAAATCAGATCTCTCCTACTTTTCACTGACGAGGAACAATAGTCCGAAACACCGTGTCTGCAAATGGAGATACTGATTTGGCTTTTATCCTAAGTCATATTACAAGACTCGTTAAAGGGTTGATTGTGACTTGTAGGATCGCTACTTCCAATAGGTGGTGCTAGAGAGTACAAGTCCTCTTTTTTTGAAGAGGCAATTTGCATATAAAATTTCCCAGAGGAGCATTGCACGGCGAATAAGCCTCCTTACCTCGACACGCCAGAGCTGGTATGTCACTCTCCACAAGGAGAAACCTTACCCCTTAGACCAGGAGTGGGGAATATTTTTTCTGCCAAGGGCCATTTGGATATTTATACCATCCTTCGGGGGCCGTACAAACTCCGCCCATAAAGTACATCCTGACTCACTGGTGTCAGGACATAATCTTTCATTGCATGACCTTCAGTGTTCAGTTGTGAACACTGCGTATGTGTGCTCACAGAGAAAGAAGAAATAAATGAGCTAGTGGTAATCAAAATACAGTTCCCTGCCAAAGCACTGCGGTCCCTGAGAATCTGTCCAGGGGCCGGATAAAAGGTTATCGAGGGCCGTAAATGGCCCTGGGGCCTGAGGTTCCCCACCCCTGCCTTAGACCCTAGTCCAGAGCCTCTCATCTAGCCAAATCAGATCTCTCCTACTTTGCACTGACGAGGACCAATAGTCCGAAACATTGTGTCTGCAAATGGAGATACTGATTTGGCTTTTATCCTAAGTCATATTACAAGACTCGTTAAAGGTTGATTGTGACTATAGAGCACAAGTCCTCTTTTTTTGAAGAGGCAATTTGCACATATGGTGACTAGTCAGTCTGGTCTAATACCGCAGAAAAACGACTGTAAAAGTTAACCCTCGCTATGATCATAATGTGTCAGTAAACACAGTATACAAAACTTACAAGAAGAAAAATAAACATAAAACCTGCTGTATCTCAATAAGTAAAACACATTTAAATAACATAGAGTTCTTAGTAATATAGTTTTTGATAAAAAATAGGATAAAAGCCATCCCACCATAAACAAAGTGACCCTGATCGGGATGGTCCTACGCTGTCTAATATTAAAAACCTTACCATGTGTCAGAGTTGACCTCAGCGTGTGAATAAGGGCAGACAAAAGGACTGGGTCCCGACCTGTGTACACCAGCCTGGGAAGCTTTTAAATGTAATTTCCAGCTCAAGGGAGGGAGGCCACACCCCGGATTGCACAGAATGCAAAAATACAAAGAAAAAAGAGCTTGGTTTAAGTTGGTATACATGCATGTTATGATTTGGTAGTTGAGGAGGACAGGAGCAAAAAACAGCCAAGGCAGCCGAACACCCAGAGAGGTTGGGAACTAATGAGTTGCAGATCCCTAAACTAACCGCACAACTAGAAGCAGCCGTGGGACATACCTACGGTGACCTAGATGCCTCGGCAGAGCCGGAGAGCCAGCTACACCTAAAGATATAAAGATAGAAACAGGAAAGCTAACTGCCCCGGAGTAGAGCCCCAAAGGAATAGGTAGCCCCCACACATATAATGGCGGTTAGACAAGACGAAATACAAATGCAGGCAGAAAATAGAGTGAGCAAACGCTGGGGCCAAACACTGCCTAGATAGGACAGGACAGGACAGAATACTATCTGCAACCCAGCAAAACCCTAGAAAAAATTCCAACACTTCTGATTACAAAAAAGCTGAGATCACACGATCTCGCCACCCGCTAAATCAGATCTCTTGGTGTGAACAAGAGGCTAACCCGCAGCCACTCAAATGGCAGGGATAGAGCAATTGAACAAATAAACAGTGGCTACTGAAAAACAGACAGTAGCGCAGGCCCCTGAAGGGGAACCCAGCTAACCTCCCACAAAAATGCAGACAAAAAAAAGGGAATGGCAAACACAATAGAAACAAGCAGCAAATAACTTATCTGAAAGTAGCAGACGAAGGCAAGACACCAGCTGACTTCCAAATGGACCAGGAAACAACAATTGATCACCAGCGAAGATCATGGGAAGGCAGCTCACTTATATCAGTCCAGTCCATCTCTCCTGATTGCCAGTCATTGCTCGCAGGTGATGGACTTCTACTATTCAACACTGGTTAAATAACCTCAGCAACCACCAGAGGGAGCCCCAACTCAGAAGTAATTTTCAACATGCTCACAACAGTACCCCCTCTTGAGGAGGGGTCACCGAACCCTCACCTGCACCACCAGGCCAATCAGGATGAGCTCGGTGATAGGCACGAACCAGTCTCTCCGCATGAATGTCAGAAGCAAACACCCAAGAATTGTCCTCCTGACCATAACCTTTCCACTTAACCAAGTACTGGACTCTCCATCTAGCCAAACGAGAATCCAATATCTTCTCCACTTCAAACTCCAGATTGCCCTCAACCAAAACAGGCTCAGGATGCGCAGCCATAGCAACCACTGGCTCGACAAACCTTTTCAATAAAGATTTGTGGAAGACGTTAGAAATCTTAAACGTCCCTGGAAAAGCCATACGAAAAGAAACTGGATTAAGGACTTCCAAGATCCTATAAGGTCCAATGAACCTTGGCTTAAACTTTGGAGACGCAACCTTCATAGGAATATTCTTTGAGGACAATCAAACCAAGTAATCCATTGCAAACCGCTGGGCCCTCTCCTGAGAGAGAGACAACTTATCCACTACTTGATCCCAAATCTGGTGCATTCTCTCTACCATAGAATCAACACCTGGACAGACAGAAGCCTCCACCTGTCCTGAAGAAAACCAAGGATGAAACCCAAAATTGCAGAAAAAAAGGGGACATCAACGTGGCAGAACTGAACCTATTCTTAAGAGCGAATTCAGCCAGGGGCAAAAAAGAGACCCAGTCATCCTGATCAGCAGACGCAAAACATCTCAAACAAGTCTTCAAGGTCTGGTTTGTTCTCTTAGTCTGCCCATTGGTCTGAGGATGAAACGCAGGGGAGAAAGACAGCTGAACGCCCAGTTTAGAACAAAATGTCCTCCAAAATCTGGAAACAAACTGGACTCCCCTGTCAGACACAATGTTCTCCGGAATGCCGTGCAAATGAACAACCTGCTGAAAAAACAAGGGTACCAAATCGGAAGAGGATGGCAACTTCGGCAGTGGCACAAGATGGATCATCTTGGAGAATCTATCACAGATCAACCAAATGACAGTCATTCTCTGAGAGACAGGGAGGTCGGAGATAAAATCCATTTAGATAACGGTCCATGGCCTCCTGGGCACCGGCAGTGGCATTAACAATCCACTAGAGCAAGAACAAGGTTTGGAACGAGAACAAGTCCCACAGGACTGCACAAAATTCCTGACATCGTGAGATAAAGTGGGCCACCAAAAGGACCGACTCACCAAATCTCTAGTACCAAAAATACCGGGATGACCAGCCAACGCAGAGCAATGAACCTCAGACATAACTTTTTCTCTCCATTGGCCTGGGAATATAATTTCCCCGCAGGGCAACTTTCAGGTTTATCCCCCAGGGCCAGTCTCAAATCAGGTGAGACAGCGGAAAGAATGACACCCTCCTTCAGAATGGCCGTAGGCTCAGTCACATCAATAGAACCTGCAAGGAAACTCCTAGAGAGGGCATCTGCCTTAACATTCATAGTACCCGGGAGGAAAGAGACCACAAAGTTAAAACGTGTGAAAAACAAGGCCTACTTGGCCTGTCTGGGATTCAATCGCTTGGCTGATTCGAGATAGATCAAGTTTTTGTGGTCAGTGAGGACCACAACTTGATGTTTGGCTCCCTGCAACCAATGTCTCCACTCTTCGAATGCCCACTTCATAGCCAATAATTCCCGATTCCCCACATCATAATTACGTTCAGCTGGGGAAAACTTTCGGGAGAAGAAGGCACAAGGGTTTATCTTAGAGGTTACAGGATCCCTTTGGGACAAAACGGCTCCTGCACCAATCTCAGAAGCATCTATCTCCACCTGAAATGGTAGAGAAATATCAGGTTGCTGTAGAACAGGAGCAGAAGTGAATCTCCGCTTGAGCTCCTGAAACGCAGAAACTGCCTCAGGAGACCAATTCACCACATCAGAACCCTTTTTGGTCAAATCAGTCAGTGGTTTCACAATACCAGAGAAATTGCTTATAAATTTACGGTAGAAATTAGAAAAACCCAAAAATCTCTGAAGAGCCTTCAAAGAAGTGGGCTGAACCCAATCACAAATGGCCTGAACCTTGACCGGGTCCATTTCAATAGCAGACAGAGACAAAATGAATCCCAAAAACGAAACCTTCTGTATGACAAAGAGACATTTTGATCCCTTAACATACAAAGCATTCTCTCTCAAAATTCGAAATACCATCCGAACATGTTCCACATAAGAATCCCAGTCATTGGAAAATATCAAAATATCGTCCAAATAAACGATCAGAAACTTATCCACCAAATCCCGGAAAATATCGTTCATGAAAGACTGGAAGACAGAAGGGGCATTAGTGAGCCCAAAAGGCATCACTAGGTACTCAAAATGCCCCTTAGGGGTATTAAATGCCGTCTTCCATTCATCTCCGTGCTTGATGAGAATAAGATTAGACGCCCCCCTAAGGTCAAGCTTGGTAAACCAACTGGCACCTTTCAATCTGGAAAATAAATCAGCAATCAGGGGTAACGGATACTGATATTTAACAATGATCTTATTAAGGAGACGATAGTCAATACATGGCCTCAATGAACCATCCTTTTAGTCTACAAAGAAAAAGCCGGCGCCCAAGGGTGAAGAGGATGGTCTGAGCCTCAAGGCTCAGTTCTAGGACCCCTACTCTTCTCCATCTACAACCTCGGCCTGGGACAGCTCATAGAATCCCATGGTTTGCAGTATCATCTCTTCACCGAGGACACGCAGATCTACCTATCTGGACCTGACCTCACCTCCTTACTGACCAAAATCCCACAATGTCTGTCTGCTATTTCTGCATTCTTCTTTGCTCGCTTTCTAAAACTAAACATGGACAAAACAGAATTCATCATCTTTCCCTCATCTCACTCTACCCCCCCACCAGACCTGTTCATCAACGTCAATGGCTGCTCACTTTCCCCAGTCCAGCATGCTCGGTTCCTCGGGGTGATCCTCGACTCTGCCCTCTCTTTCAAGCCACATGTCCAAACCCTTGCCTCCTCCTGCCGTCTCAAACTCAAAAACATTTCCCGGATCCGTGCATTCCTTGACCACGAAACTGCATGCCCTCATCATCTCCCGCCTCGACTATTGCAACCTCCTACTCTCTGGCCTTCCCTCTAGCACTCTGGCACCACTCCAATCCATCCTGCACTCTGCTGCCCGACTAATACACCTGTCACCCCATTATTCCCCAGCCTCTCCTTTCTGCCAAGCCCTTCATTGGCTTCCATCGTCCAGAGGCTCCAGTTCAAAACCCTAACAATGACATACAAAGCCATCCACAACCTGTCTCCTCCATACATCTGTGAAATGGTGTCCCGGTATTTACCTACACGAAACCTTCGATCCTCTCAAGATCTCCTTCTCTACTCTCCCTTTATCTCTTCTTCCCACAACTGCATACAAGACTTCTCCCATGCCTCCCCTATACTCTGGAATTCTCTACCCCAACACATCAGACTCACGCCTACCATGGAAACCTTCAAAAAGAACCTGAAGGCCTACCTCTTCCGACAAGCCTACAACCTGCAGTGATCCTCAGTCTACTGAACCACCGCACGACCAGCTCTACCCTCTCCTAGTGTATTCTCACCCATCCCTGTAGATTGTGAGCCCTTGGGGCAGGGTCCTCTCTCCTTCTGTACTTGTGTGTGTCTTGTATTGCTCACGTTTATTGTACTTGTCTATATTTGCCCCTTTTCACATGTAAACCACCATGGAATAAATGGCGCTATAAAATGTATAATAATAATATGACTGTTCTCCAAAGATTCTTTGATATAATATCGCATAGCATCATGCTCGGGTACCAATAAAATGAAGAGCCGACCCTTGGGAAATTTACAACCGGGTACCAACTCAATCGCGCAATCATAACTCCTATCATGAGGTAAGGACGCAGACTTACTCTCACTAAACACATCAGAAAAATCAGCCAAATAGTCAGGGACATCTTGAGACTGGGGAGAGGTAGAAAAAACAGGACTGTCATAACGAACACATTGACAACCCCAACTGACCACAGACACAGACTTCCAATCCAAAACATGATTATGGGTCTGCAACCATGGAAAGCCCAGTACAATAATGTCATGTAAATTAAGTAACACCAAAAATGTACAATTCTCTTGGTGGTCCGGGTCAACCCGCATTATCACCTGGGTTGAAAACTGTGGTTTATTCTCCGCCAAAGGGGTAGAATCAATACCCAGCAAAGGAATAGACCTCCACAGGGGTACCATGTGAAAACCACAACGTTTGGCAAAATCAAAATCCATCAGATTTATCGCTGCTCCTGAATCAACAAAAGCCTGAGCCGAAAATGTGGACATGGAGCAATTCAAGGTAACAGTCAAAAGAAATTTAGTCTGAACATTACCCAAAACAACCGAGCGTGCAAAACGTCTTCCCCGCTTAGGGCAGATAGAAATAGTATGAGAAGCGTCTCCACGATAGAGGCACAACTTATTACGCTTTCGAAACTCTTAACGCTGAGCCCCAGAAACCACTCCATCACACTGCATGGGCTCAGAGGTTTGCTCACAAGGCATCACCACCTGTCGCATATTTCTACGCTCACGTAACGTCTATCAATTTGAATAGCATATAACATAGAGTCATTGAGACCAGAGGGAACAGGAAATCCCACCATAACGTCATTTACTGTCTCTGCCAGACTCCTCTGAAAAAGAGCTGCCAGAGCATCATCATTCCATTTAGTAAGGACTGCCCACCTTCGGAATTTCTGACAATATAGCTCTGCGGCTTCCTGACCCTGATTCAATGCCAACAAGGTTTTCTCAGCTTGATCAGTAACATTAGGTTCATTGTACAACAACCACAGAGCCTGAAAAAACACATCAACATCAGTCAAAACAGGATCTCCAGGTGTCAGGGAAAAGGCCCAATCCTGAGGGTCGCCGCGCAACAGGGAGATGACAATTTGAATCTGCTGCGCTGCGTTCCCTGATGACTTAGGTTTCAGGGCAAAAAAAAACTTACAGTTATTTTTAAAATTCAAAAATTTAGACTGATCCCCAAAAAATAAATCCGGAGTAGGGATCTTAGATTCTACAGCAGGCAAACGAGTGAAATAGCTAGCAATACTCAGAACTGCTCCACGCATTCGGACAAATGCTTGATTTCCATTGCAAAAAAACTCCTCCTACAGCCCCCAGAAATAAAGAGGAAAAAATACACATACACAAAGAAAATATTCTGGCTACCTTTTTTTTTTTTCTACCTATTTCTTCCTTCTTTTGAGTACCATAGAATTTTCAGTATGGCAGGTGTTAGGTCTGAGGAACGCACCAAAAATAAGATGTAGAGTTGTGCGTTCGCAGCCCTGGGTCCACCGTGCAGGCGGAGCCTGCTGCTAGTAAGATGGCGCAAGAAGCGAACTCTGTTATCCCGCAGAGTCGCCAAAATAAACGCCGTAACGCGCTGTGGCAATATGTGCGAACTCTGTTATTTCACAGAGCCGCTAGAAGGAGTGCCGCAGCGCTATATGGCGATGTGTGCGAACTCAGTTAACACCACTGAGTCGCAAAGTAAACACGCTAGGGCTCTGTCTTGCGTTGAAAGCGAACCCTGTTGCGTCACAGAGCCGCTGAGACAAACTTCTGTGTCCTGTTAGGCACCCAGGTACACAGTTGACTGCTAAGGAACATAAAGTGATCATGCGCTAATGTCCTCGTGGGAGTCACCCGCAATGTATGGCATCTGAACGCCAGGCCCTGAATATGGCAATCAAACTCCTCACCGGTTATGCTGGTAATCTAAGGTATCTAAGACACCGACCCTGACCAGCTAGTATACCAAGCTCCTCACCGATTAGGTCGGTATTGTAATGGCGTATTTCAGCCGCCCTAACCACACACACGCATGACCATACTAGCGCAAAGCATATAACGGTTGATACTAGCGCACAGCCATGCGGTAAGGATAGTCTTTTATAGTAGCCACGAGGAAAAGACCTTCCAGGAAGGACCAATGGGAAGCTGCTTCAGAACATCAACAGCTACAGGACCTTCCTGAAGGACCAATAGGAGTGGCAGCTGTATCTGAGCATGTGACCCCTGATCTCCAATGGGAGATCTTGCCCTTGGCATGCTCAGATGAAGCAACAAAGGACTTAGTCCCAAATCTGCCTGCTCCAACACTGGTTGCAGCAGCAAGTTTCTGCACAGTACTGGGCCGGGCAAGATGCTGGGACCGACGTCTCTGCTGAGCAGGAACCACTGCGGCCCTTCTTGGTGAGGGCTACCAAGGTAGCTACCAAATTAGAGAAGTGGGGAATGAATTGGTGATAGTAGTTAATGAACCCCATAAAGCGCTGCACTGCTTTAAGGGAGTAGGGTTCTTGCCAATCCATTACAGCCTGTAGTTTGGCAGGATCCATAGCCAATCCCTGGGCGGAGATGATGTAGCCCAGGAAAGGTAGAGACTCCTGCTCAAACATGCACTTCTCCAACTTCGCATATAGGGAATTTGCTCGCAAGAGGTCGAAGATCTTGCAGACATCTCTACGGTGGGAGGCGATATCTGGAGAAAAGATGAGAATGTCATCCAGAAAGACTACCACCGAGGTGGTCAACATATCCGGGAAGATGTCGTTCACAAAGTCTTGGAAGACAGCTGGAGCATTACAGAGCCCAAAGGGCATTACCAGATATTCGTAATGCCCATCCCTGGAGTTAAATACCGTCTTCCATTCGTCCCCCTCACGGATGCGAATCAGGTTATACGCAACCGCAGGTTTAGTTCAGTAAATACCCTTGCTCCCCGAAGCCTGTCAAAGAGCTCAGAGATTAGCGAAAAAGGATACTTATTTTTCACGGTGATAGCGTTGAGACCCCTATAATCAATGCACGGACGTAATTCTCCGTTCTCCTTCTGCACAAAGAAGAACCCCGCTCCCGCTGGTGACACTGACTTCCTAATGAATCCCCTTGCCAGGTTCTCCTGAATATATTGGGACATGGCCTCTGTCTCAGGAAGAGAGAGGGATAAACCCTTCCTCTCGGAGGCTCAGCTCCATGCAAGAGGTCGATAGGACAGTCATAGGGGCGATGAGGTGGAAGAGTCTCAGCAGCCTTTTTCGAGAAAACGTCGGCATAGGACCAATAGACCTTGGGAAGAGGAGAGAGGTCTATGGGTATCTCAGTGGTGGTGACCTGCACGCTGTCCCTAATGCATCTGCCTTTACATAAATTACCCCAACCCAGAATTCTCCCTGAAGACCACTCAATATGGGGAGAGAGGTGGCGGAGCCAGGGTAATCCCAACAAAACCTCATCTACACCCCCAGGGAGGATAAAAATGATATATTCTCCTGATGGGAAGGAGACATAGACATGGTGAGTGGGACAGACTGATGGGTGATTTGTGTGGGCAGAATTGCTCCGTTCAACACCCGTACCGACACTGGTTCAGCCAGCAACACCAAAGGCATGGTTTGGCGAGAAGCAAAGGAGGACAACATAAAATTCCCCTCTGCCCCAGAATCCACACACAGCTTGACAGGTATGGTGGTAGAACCGTGGGTAATTATCCCCTTAAGGAGCATTTTTGGGGCAAAACTCATGGTGTCCAGTGACCCTGTTCCTACGGTTACTGGGCGTGACCGT
Source organism: Oophaga sylvatica (assembly GCA_033576555.1). Classification (NCBI taxonomy): domain Eukaryota; kingdom Metazoa; phylum Chordata; class Amphibia; order Anura; family Dendrobatidae; genus Oophaga; species Oophaga sylvatica. The sequence goes on from JARQOD010000001.1 coordinate 900,651,081, forward strand.
TTATTCAGCCGCTGTGGACATTGGTTGGCAAAATGTCCCTGCTGCTGGCAAATATAACAAATCGGGGATGGACGAGTGACCCGAGATTTAGATCCCGCAGGAGCAACCTCCTGAAGGTCGGGCGCCTGAACGGGCGACTCCAGAGGGGTGTCGAAGGTAGGAGCCAACCGAACCCTCTGCCTACACTGGACACGTTCCAGCCTCCGCTCGTGGAAACGGAGGTCGACGCGGGTGGAAATAGCGATAAGCTTCTCCAGTGTGGCAGGAATCTCCCTGGTAGCCAAGGCGTCTTTCACATGACCCGCCAGTCCTCTATAGAACATGGGAATGAGGACTTTATCTGGCCACTCTAATTCCGAGTCCGAAATTGGACAGCAAAATGGCTGACCAAAGACGAACCCTGGGTACTTGCCAGCAGTTGGAGCACCGTATCGTGGGTGACCTGAGGTCCTAGAAAAAACCTTTTTCAGAGCCTCCAGAAAACGAGAAGCGCTCTGCACCACACGGTCGTCACACTCCCACAGCGGCGTTGCCCACTCCAATGCTCTGCCAGACAGAAGAGCTATCACAAAGCCCACATGTGCCCGATCCGTGGGGAAACGTGCAGCCAGAAGCTCGAGGTGTATGGAGCACTGACTCACGAATCCCCGATGTTGCTTGCTGTCACCAGCAAACTTGTCTGGAAGCGGGAGGTGGGACAATGTAGGGACAGAGGTGGCAGAGGACAAACTGGCTGCAGCTACGCTAGCAGCCTGAACAGCGACTGCGGTAACATCCACAGCTGAGGTTGTGCGCTCAAGAGCCGCCAACCTACCCTCTAGCTGCTGGATGTACAACTGTAAACGCTGTTCATCCGCCATTTTACTAGCCAGACCCTGGCGCTAGTATTATGTTAGGGTCTGCGGAACAACACCAAATATAAGATGAAAAACTGGGTGTGAACTGAAAAACCCAGTTTTTCATTTAGTTCTTAGTGCATCTTGTGCATATAAGGGTGTGACCGCCCTGCTTTTGAGCTGAAAAATCCATCCTGTCTGGCCTATGCTTCAACTGGTGGGTTCAGTCCCTCTGCTTTGTTCACATTTACGTCACTTGACAAGTGGAAAGGTTTTTAATATTAGAGTAGGACTGTCCCACAAAGGGTTGCCTTGACGTGGCGGGATGGCTTGTACATTCTTTTGATCAAAATTATGTTTACCAAATACCCTTATTATTATTATTACAACTTCATGCATGTTTTGCAATATATTTTTTATTTTGTTTTATTTTAGGATATTTGTTTCTTGTTTTTTGTTTACCAAATATAAGATGTAGAGAGGTGCGTTCGCAGCCCGGGGTCCACCGTGCAGGCGGAGCCTGCTGCTAGTAAGACAGCGCAAGAAGCGAACTCTGTTGTTCCGCAGAGTCGAAAAAATAAAAGCCGTAACGCGCTGTGGCAATATGTGCGAACTCTGTTATTTCACAGAGCCGCTAGAAGGAGTGCCACAGCGCTATATGGCGATGTGTGCGAACTCAGTTAACATCACTGAGTCGCAAAGTAAACACGCTAGGTCGCTGTCTTGCGTTGAAAGCAAACCCTGTTGCGTCACAGAGCCTCTGAGACAAACTTCTGTGTCCTGTTAGGCACTCAGGTACACAGTTGACTGCTAAGCGAACATAGAAAGTGATCATGTGCAATCTATGGCGTCTGAACGCCAGGCCCTGAATACGGCAATGAAACTCCTCACTGGTTATGCCGGTAATCTAAGGCATCTAAGATACCGACCCTGACCAGCTAGCATACCAAGCTCCTCACCGATTAGGTTGGTATTGTAATGGCGTATTTCAGCCACCCTAACCACACACATGCATGATCATACTGGCGCAAAGCATATAACGGTTGATACTATCGCACAGCTATGCGGTAAGGACAGCCTTTTATAGCAGCCACAAGAAAAAGACCTTCCAGGAAGGACCAATGGGAAGCTGCTTCAGAACATCAACAGCTACAGGACCTTCCTGAAAGACCAATAGGAGTGGCAGCTGTATCTGAGCATGTGACCCCTGAACTCCAATGGGAGATCTTGCCCTGGGCATGCTCAGATGAAGCAACAAAGGACTTAGTCCCAAATCTGCCTGCTCCAACACTTTGTTGCAGCAGCAAGTCTCTGCACAGTACTGGGCCGGGCAAGACGCTGGGACAGACGTCTCTGCTGAGCAGGAACCACTGCGGCCGGAGACGGATGGGGGACCGCAGAGGGAACAGGTCGAGATTCCCCTTGTGCAGGAGTGGGAACTCGAACCCTAACAGCCGGTGTGATTTGGTAGCTGAGGAGGACAGGAGCAAAAAACAGCCCAGGCAGCCGAACACCCAGAGAGGTTGGGAACTAATGGGTTGCAGATCCCTAAACTAGCCGCACAACTAGAAGCAGCCGTGGGACGTACCTACGGTGTCCTAGACGCCTCGGCACAGCCGGAGAGCTAGCTACACCTATAGATGGAAACAGGAAAGCTAACTGTCCCGGAGTAGAGCCCCAAAGTAATAGGTAGCCCCCACACATATAATGGCGGTTAGACAAGACGAAATACAAACGCAGACAGAAAATAGAATGAGCAAACGCTGGGGCCAAACACTGCCTAGATAGGACAGGACAGAATACTATCTGCAACCCAGCAAAACCCTAGAAAAACTTCCAACACTACTAATTACAAAAAAGCTGAGATCACACGATCTCGACACCCGCTAAATCGGATCTCTTGGTGTGAACAATAGGCTAACCCGCAGCCACTCAAATGGCAGGGATAGAACAATTGAATAAATAAACAGTGGCTACTGAAAAACAGAGAGTAGCGCAGGTCCCTGGAGGGGAACCCGGCTAACCTCCCACAAAAGTGCAGACAAAAAAAAGGGAATGGCAAACACAATAGAAACAAGCAGCAAATAACTTATCTGAAAGTAGCAGATGAAGGCAAGACACCAGCTGACTTCCAAATGGACCAGGAAACAACAATTGATCACCGGTGAGGATCATGGGAAGGCAGCTCACTTATATCAGTCCGTCTCTCCTTATTGCCAGTCATCGCTCGCAGGTGATGGACTTCTACTATTCAACACTGGTTCAAAACCCTCAGCAACCACCAGAGGGAGCCCCAACTCAGAAGTAATTTCCAACAAGCTCACAACACATGCAGCACTTAAACGCATGTTCACATAGGTCATAATTTTGAAAAACTGACCATTACATCCAAATATAGTGTGAACAGGTGCTTACCTAGAGTCACCAGCTCATATACACTCAAACAAAAAAGGCAACCCTCTGTAGAGCCATAGAATGCAAACATGAAATATGAAAATTAGATTGCATTACTGCTTTAGAAATATGAAAAATTGAGAATGTTTAGCACATAAATTGGCCAATTCATGTGTACCTGGAAGTCACGTTAAGGCGACTCTCGTTTCCAGGACCTAACAATGACAATCCTCTCTTAGAATAAAATCTTCATCTGTATGGGAACCACAGAGATATAAATTTCAGTCTAAGAGAGGATTCACATTAGGTTCCCATACAGATGAAGACTTAATTCTAAGACAGCATTAGCATTGTTAGGTCCTGAAAACGAGAGTCGCCTTAACGTGGCTTCCTAGTACACATGAATTAGCCAATTTATGCGCTAAGCTTTCTCAATTTTTCATATTTCTAATGCAGTAATGCAATCCAATTTTCATATTTCATGTTTGCATGCTATGGCTTTACAGAGTGATGCCTTTTTTGTTTGAGCACATTGACCATAAAGAATACAAAACCTACAAGATAAATAAATATAAACCCTGCTGTAACTAAATAAGTAAAAAGCAAGAGTGCTGCTTAGTAATACTTTTTACACTTTATTCACAGTGCACCATTGTTTTTTGCATGTGGAGTTGTGCAACCACAGCCCAGTTAGAGAAATCATCTTTCACATTGCAACAATTTTCATGCATGGTTTTAAGCACAAGACTATCTGTACAACAGGCCTCAACTGGTGAACTGCAGTGATTGTGTTTTAATTCTGTTGTGGTCAGTAAATACTGACTGCACATTCTAGGTGGAATAGACTTGTTAGCATTCTTTGCAGGTTTTTGCATATAGACAAGTTTCTTAACTGCTACTATAATTTCCTAAGGGTGGTAGAAAATAATGACTGATGGCTGGTGTACTAATGTCAATTAACATTATCTTATATATACCTGAACTACACACTTTTATTTATTATGTAATGTTGGTACACCTGTGCAAGATTTGTGTCCTATTTTATGTATTTTGTGTCCTATTTTATGTAATATTTTATGTACTGCTGTTTGTATTGCTGCTGTAATACTGTAATTTCCCCCCGGGATCAATAAAGTGTATCGTATCGTATCGTATCGTATACTGAAATACTGATAGGTGAATAGAAGTGATGGTGTTACTACTTTGTTACGGTCAGTATATGCTGACTGTTTAGGGTATATGAAACAAGCCTGTTAGTATTCTTTGCAGGTTTTGGTTTGTAGATAAACTCCTAATTACTAATTTAAACTGATATATGGATAGCAATTATATACACACGTGGTCAAAATTGTTGGTACCGCTCGTTTAATGACAGAAAAACCAACAAAGGTCACAGAATTAATTCAAATCTTTTGTCAGATTCAAGTTATTTCTGTGACCATTGTGGGTTTTTCTGTCATTAAACGAGGGGTACCAACAATTGTGACCACGTGTGTAATATCTAGGCTTCAATACATATGGAGTGATATTATTGTAATTCTATTTACTACAGTCTAGCCACATGTGCTATTTGTACCTATGAAAGATATTCTAACTCTATGCCCGGTGCCCCTGCATGGTGTTAGTTCTGCCTCCATGTAGGGACGCCAGCTTACTCACCGCTCTGTCCTGCAGCGCGATCCCTGACATCCTCCTGTTCCTGCCTCCTTCCTCCTCTGTGCACTCCGCACTGTGTCTTGGTAGCATGCATAGAGCGTGAATGCGCGTGCTCCCCTGTTCTTAAATGAACAGCATGTGCACATGGTAAATGCTCCCAGCAACCACTGGGAGGCATTTAGTTTAATGCGCATACACCTGCAAGGTGTCTCCCAGCCGATTGTTGGGAGACGTCTTGTATAAAAGGCATCTTCCACTACTGAGAGGTGCCTGAGCTATCCCTATTTTTCTGGTAGGTGGTTTGGTGTACAACTATATGTTGCCAGGTCCTCCTTCCCTAGTCTATTAGTGTCCCATATCTCATATCATGTGTACCAGTTAGTCCGCAATAGTTAGTCCTTGTTTTCCTGCAACCGATTCAGTGGTGTCCGAATCCCAAAACTGCATCTGCGGTACCTGTATTCCACGGCCACATCGTCCGTACCTATCTGCCACCTTGGGGGCTGAGTACCAGAGCCAGAACTGTTTATCCCTGTGGCCTTCCAGTCTGCACCATGTGAATCTGTCCTGGTGGCCGCCCTGTCTGCACAGGGACAACCTGTCCCAGTGGCCATCCTGTCCGCACAATTTGTCCCAAGTGGCCATCTCCCCAGTAATTTTCCCAAAAGGCCACCGTGTCTGAACTTGTCCCAAGTATCCTGCTTTGTCTGATAATCTGAAGTATTGTCTCTGCTCTTTGGGTTCAGCAGCTACTGACGGACTACCCTGGAGTGGCACCTAGCAACTACCTGCCACACAAGTCCAACCTCACAACTAGAGGCCCCAGCGAACACCAAGTTAGCTGCTTAGTCACATCCCTCCAGGGTAAGTCAGGTCTGTGGCACAGTGGGTCCACGAACCACATGTGTCACCTAGGAGTGTAACAGTAATCCTTTGTCATATATTACTATGATCTGACAGTGGTAACATGCAGTCACTTGTACCCTATATATCTATCTATATTGTCTTTTAGGTTTATAAAATATCTTTTTTCTGCCTTACAATATATTGTGATCTATGCTAGGAGCTGGCTTTGCTACATCACCATTGGGTGACCAGTGGTCTCAATAGATGTTTTTTAACCGACTGCCATAGATAGAATAATCTACCATATAATGGTCTAATTCTAAGAATTACTGGAGAACAAAGAAGTCAAAAAAAGTATCTCAAAAAATATATCAAATTTATTTGTATACAAAAAATACAGATATCAATAAAATTACAGTATTGTGCATATATATTGAATAGTTGTATATATAACTCAGGATGAGATGATACACCCAATAATAAGGACCCTGTGGATGCCTGCTCAATGCAATATCATATGTACAGAGCGCAATGCATTAGCATCATAGAAACATAATTAGATCCACAGAGGGCTTCTATCATTGTATGAACTAGCTATATTGTATTGCTCATAGCGCTGTTGTAACAATAGACAAGAAAATGTGCATTTAAATAAACAGATCATGGTAAAATTTACCCATTTTAGTAGCAGGTTGTGATATCCACAGGTGTCCAGGAACCCTGACGCGCGTTTCGTGAGCCTGTCGCTCACTTCCTCAAAGGGGGGCGTGGTTAAGAGTTGTCATATCGCCGCCTATAAATATCCGGACACTCCGGTCAGCTGGTAAAAATGTAGCCAATAGAATGGTACTTGCGGCACATGTGCAGTGATATCACAGGTCCTAGGTGCAAAGTGATACTAATACAAGTAAACAATGATCACATGATCAGAATGGGCCAATGAACTAACGGTCACAAGGTCTATGACCACTGGCAGGTCCTGGTATCATGTCATCTTGCATACATCCACAAGTCAACAGGACCTGCCAGTGGTCATAGACCATCTCCCATCCAGCAAGACCCCTTTTGGTGTACCACAAGAGCAAAAGGGAAGCCGATACAAAATTAGGCAGATGGTTTTAACATTTTGGCTGTGCACATAGCTTGCTATATCAATCGTATTGTTCCTAATCTAATTATAGAAGTATTAACTTTTGAAACAAAATCAGTTGGGCTGATTTCAAGGAACCAGTTAAATAGGTGGCAAGCTTATTGTTTTAGAAGAAGCAGTGAACTACCCTAGTGCTGGTATCAGGCAATTCCCATTTCATTGGTCCTTTGTGCAACCCATGGAACCATTTTTAATAGTGCTGTAATAATCAGCAGCCTATATTGATCAGAGTCTACATAATGAGGTCCCTTAATATATGCAGTTCTAGCTACTAATGTAGTATGAAATGTAGACCACAGAGGTTCATATCCAAAGATCTACAAACATTGGTAAGATATATACACACAGGAACAGACACAGAGAGTGGAGTGCCCCTGTTCAAGATTAATATATGGGCCCTATGCAGTCTAAAATGCTTCATAATGCCCAGTTCTGCCTGCTTTGGAGGTAAAAGTGGGCCCCACCACCTCTTGGATCCCTGTGCAGCTGCACAGGTTGCACCAATGGTATGTCCACCCCTGTGTATACAATCATGTATAACTATAAAAAGTTCTTTGTGCCTTGATTCTGTCTGGTTCCATACAAAAAATAACAACCATTCAGAAACTTCCTTCAACATCATTAGTTACAGAAACAACTGTAATGAACCATACATTTATTTTTATTATGTTTGTGTTTTGGTAAACTAGAAAATGATGTAGAATATTTTTAAACAAAAGACACAGATCTTGTAATATTAAAGCCAAAAAAGATCCATAGTAATTAAATTACTGTTAGAGCTCTTAATTACCAAACCTATTCTAGAACATGTTGTTCATTACTTTAAGATGTCTGAATAGCCACCTGAAGCACTACTAAGGACAAAATGATCAATATTAATGTTTCTAATGCAAACAAATCCACAGAAAAAGCTTCAGAGGTTTTTAAAAAAATTAATAACAATTTTAAAATGCCATAGGTAAATAAATCATGTCATTAAGATATTGAAAAATACATTTACCAGAAGGTAATAATAAGTAGTGCAAAGTAATGCATAAACTACATTCTCAGCATATTTTATTAATTAGATTTTTTTATTTTAACCAATACTTTCAAAACAGAACCTCCTTTAAATATGATATACGACTTTAATATGTCTTTGAAAGTCTGTTGTCACCGGTTATCCATCACATTAGTCCGTGTCTCATAATAAGCTCTAATTTGCACTAACATCTGAGTGCAATCAGCCACAGTATCAGACATTCATATTCTTATAAGGTAACTCAGCCATTGTTTTATAAGATCACTGAGGCAGAGATCTCCCTGGAAAATTATATTAACTCAAGTAGGCTATCAGTAAGGCTGGTAGCTTCCTTTTTATCACACCATATAGTACAAATTGACATTGATATGTTAAACTCTAATAAAGGTTATTATATTCCAAAAACATTGGGGGATTTGGGATAAAAGGACTTATAACACCTACAGTTCAAACAATAAGGAAAGTTTTTGCAGCATTAGCTGAGTACATATTCTTTGCTTTTTTTCTAGAAAGGATATGTTTCCTCCCATTCTCAAATCTTGTTTAAGTCCTTAACATGTAACACAATGTATTGACTCCATTAGCTCCACAACCATATTAAGAAAACTAATGTACTTTTCTTATTTTAAAATGTTCTTTTAGCCAGAAAGCCACAAAAAATCTTTCTAAACAGTGTAGGCATCTTATAGACAGAGGAGTCTGTGTGTATGTGCTCTGTGTATATATGTGCATTTGTATGTGCTGTGTGCATATAAATATATGTGTTTGTACTGTGTGTATATACCTGCATGTTAATATGATGTGTGTGTGTGTGTGTATATATATATATATTGTGAGACAGTGAAGGAATATGTGTTGAATGGGGTGTACATTTCACCTAGGTACTGTGCTGTATGGTATAAGGGAAATGTGTGGCTTTGTAAACCTAGTGGTAGAGAAAGGTCACTACACCTTACATTCAGTACACACTTGCAGCTCAGGCCTGAAACCATTCAGCTGTTAATTAGGAGACCAGAAGTAGGTGTCTGCAAACACAGTCAGAGAGCTTGCTTAGTCTGGACACAGGAGGGGTCCAGGCACAGAAGGTGTCTCCAGGAGATTGAGCTATCTCAGTCTGGGTGCTCGATGTACCCCGGACACAGGAGTAGTCTCTGTGAGAATCCATGCGGATAGCTGCTGAATAGGAGGGGAGCTCTCTCAAGTCTGGACGTTGAAGGTGCCTTCAGACACAAGGAGGAGACTCTGTGAAACTCCACGCTGGTAACTACTGAACATATGTGTTGTTTTGGCCCAGGCTGTTAGAGTCGGGACCGGATAGATAGGGAAATCTATCTAAGTGTAATTAGTGGCTGGACAAGCCCAGGTCTTATGTTTATGATTTGTTTTTGATTATGTTCTGTTTGCTGTGGACTTTAATAAAACTGGTTGCGGCCAGTTTTTACCAGAACTGCTGTCTCTGAATGAACTGTTTCTATGCCATTCCGTCTACCTGGACGGCGATCTCAGAGCTATATCCCCTGAAAAGCTTACAATTGGCGGAGAATGCTGGGGCAGCACAGTGGCTGATACAATTGGTGCTGGAATGTGTGTGCAGCACAGTGGCAGAGACAGCAATAAAGGTGAAGTCTGTTGAAGCAGCAGCAGAGAAAAAAAAAGTGTGTCAGCAAAAACGTCTGATTGGAGCAGTCTTAAAGAGACAGTAGCCCTAATAGAGTTTGCAAAAGAAAAAAAAAAAAAAAAAGTGTGTCTGCACAGCAAAGCTGAACTTGTTGTGGAAAAGACTGTGGAGTGTGCAGCAGCAAAGGAGAAACGTCTGTTGGAGCAGTCTTAAAGAGACAGTGGCCCTAATAGAGTTTGCAGAGAAAAAAAAAAAGTGTCTGCACAGCAAAGCTGAATTTTCTGTGGAAAAGACTGTGGAGTGTGTATGTCTTGAGTGAAGACTGCCGTTGTTGAGACAGAGAAGTCTGACAGCATGGATGACAGCATGGAGGCGCTGTTTGAACAAATGGCGCAAGTTAATGTGCAACATAAGACTGCCGTGGTTGAGACAGATAAGTCCGGCAGTATGGAGGAGCTCGTTGAGTACCTGGTCCAGGCCCAGCGAATCATGCAGCAGAGCATGGAGCAGCAGCGCCTGCAGCACCAGCAGCGCATGCAGCGGGCCCAGCAGCAATTCCTGCAGCAGCACAGGAGAATGACCGGTTGTTTTTTGAGCAGGTTGCAGCACTGCAGGGGACTTGCGGCGCATCGTCCCAAAGTGGTGTTGCAAAGTCACCTAAATTGTCCGCTGTAAAGAAGGCGGTAAGACGGTCCCTGAAAAAGATGACACCTCGTGATGATGTGGAGGTATATCTCACTAGGTTTGAGGGACTGGCAGAGAAGGAGAATCTCCCCCTATCTGAATGGGCCATGATGGTCGCACCCTATTTGATTGGAGAACCCCAAAGGGCCTATGCTGACCTGAGCGAGCAGGACAGCCAAGACTATGCCAAGCTGAAAGCGGAGATTCTTACCCGGCTGGGTGTTATGGTGACAGCCCGTGCCAGGGGAGTTCATGACTGGAGATGCAGTTGGGAATCTGCAGACAGCAAACCTGATTATGGAGTTGGAAAGGTGATAGTGAACCGCTACACCCGAGCATGTCCTCCTGAGGTACAGCCAGAGGTCGGACAAGGAGACCACCAGGACGCCAATCGTCTGGTCAGCCTGATGGAGAAGGCCTTCGCCAGCAAAGACTGTCTCCGTGACCAGCCGTCTGAGAGGTCGTCACTTCAGAGTTCCCGGACGCTGAACTCTCGCGGTAAGAGCGTTCCAGCTGTTGGGGACATGGGGTATGCTGATAAGCGGGTTCAGGCCCGAGGGGACATGTGGGTGGAAAAGTGTGATGGACAGTGTTGGAGATGTCGTGAAATTGCAGCCAACTGTCCAATAGAGGGGGAGCCTATGTATTGTGATGTTGGCAGATCCCTCTCTCCCTGCGCAGAGCCTGTGTGTGTGTCCACCTCAGCCGAAGAGACTGGACCACAGGTGTGCCCGGTGGTTGTAAATGACTGCCCAGCACAGGCCCTCTTGGACTCAGAGAGTCCAGTGACTTCCGTATGTGACAGCCTGATTGATAGGGACTTCATCCCTGATAAGCACCTAAGTATGGTGTGCATCCATGGAGACACCAAAGTCTACCCAGAGACTGCCGTGGACTTGGTTCCCAAACTCGGGGAGGTTTCATATGAAGGGGGGGTAGTGAAGAACCTGGTGCAACCCGTCATATTGGGTAATGACTTTCCCCGGTCTAAGGATCTCTGGGGGAAAAATGTTTCTGATGAACAGTGTGATGAAGCTCCTATTGAGGGTGTGCAGTCCCGAGGGGCGGAACACAATGCTAGTGGGCCATTAAACTTATGTGATGATGATGATGATGATGATGATAATGATAATGATAATGATGATGATTATGATAATGATGATGACCATGATAATAATGCTGATGCTGATAATAATAATGATGATCATGATAGTGATGATGATACTGATCATAATCATGATAATGATATTGATAATAATGATGACTGTGATAGTGATGAAATTCCTTTGCAGGTGATGGTGGGAGACGAGGATGGTGGTTCTCGGGAACCGAGTGTCCCTGACTTACCTGTGTCCTGTGACAATTTTGAGAGTGAACAATGGCGAGACCCCACTCTTAAAACGGCACAGGAAAATATAATTGTTCTAAATGAGGTTTCCCAAGAGCCTGGCTATGAGGAGAGGTTTCCTCATGTTGCCATAAAACTCACCTGTTGTATAGGGACACTGAAGTCCAGGGAGAGGTCGTGAGCCAGCTCCTAGTACCTGAGCTATATAGAAGTTTAGTGCTGGGGTTGTCACATAGTCACATACTTGAGGGACCAGATGGTGAAGTTAATGTTGTGGATGACATGTTAACTAAGGTTCTAGATCAGGATGTGAATGAGAATGAATTGTATACCCCTGAAAGTGAGCAGGATGAGAATGAGAATGAATTGTATAACCCTGAAGGTGAGCCGGATGTGGCTGAGAAAAAGGGGTCAGACATGGATAGTGATAGTGAATCATCTGATGACGATCAAGCAACCAGTGCAAATGAGGAAGGCATGGTAGCAGAGGAGGTTGAGAGTCCTGAGAAGAAAGCTGATGCTGACCTTACAGCCGGACAGAAGATGGCATCTGAAGATGTTTTACAGTTGGCCAATTCCCTGGCGAAGACTAAGGTGAAAGGAGGAGAGCTGAGCTTTAAAGGCAGGACTCTGAAATTGAACACAGCACAAGTGGATGCTGTCGAAAATGAGAAGTTATCAATGTATGGTATGGAGCTGCATCATGCCCAGGACTCTGAAGGTAATGCTGCAGAGGTGGAAAAAGCCATGGAAGTGGTGGTCACCAAGCCAGATGCCTCATCAGAAGCTGAGGTCTCAAGTGAAGCTGTGAGGAACAAGACTGAAGATATGGGGACTGACTCTGTCCAGGAATCTGTTTCTGCCGAAGACAGCGGCGTGGACGGGTTACGGTCCGGATCAGTAGCTGCAACTCGTGAAGCTCAGGCTGGAAGTTCGGCGCCCGGAGCCCCAGCAGTGTTCCCGAGTGATACCAAGGATCTGGATAAATCACAAGATGAGATTTTGAGACAGCAGGCTGGCATTGGTGAGCTCAAGCGCACTTTCATGGAGTCTACATCGGAGCCACGTCCCAACAAATGGGAAAAGCGGTGTGTCACTCCGTTGCCGCTGCAGACACACGGGAGCTCAGATGGGATGCAGAACATGGTGGAAGAGAAGAATCCGGCGGGTTCTGAGTATACAGATGCAGCTATCAAGGAGAACTTGAAAGCTGGAATAAATGGAGATATTGGATACCATAGTGATGTGACTGAAGAGGTAGAATGTAAGACTGACGGTACGGCTTCTGAGCATGTTCTACCAGAAGAGCCTGAAGAAGGGGCCGAGGACGTCCAACAGCTACAGGAGAAGATGCGTCTCCATGAGGTCTCCACCAAAGAAATGAAGACTGAGAATGTTGCGTTACGCGAGCAGCTGCAGCAGTGTGAACTGGATGTGGCATCTTTTCGCCGGGAACGTGAGCGGTTCCAGCAGTTGCTCCAGAGAGCACGAAATGAAGGGGAACTAGAGAAAAGTGAAAAACCCCCTACACCTCCTGTGATAGTTGGTAACACATGGTCAGTGCACCAAGGACAGGAGGTACGTGAGTTTCTGAGGAAGAGTCAGCAGAAGTGTTCTGATGTGCCGGGCGTATTCCCTGGCCGGCACATATCGAAACGGCCCGGCCCTAAGGTCAGATGAAACCTTGCAGGATACCGAGGCCCCAGAGGCAAGGCGGGGAGGGAAGGGGTAGGGGGGAGCTTCAGTAAGAGAAAGCTGATTTGGGCTATGGCTCAGTAAGATACAATACAGAGTAAAGATAAGCTGATAAGGGCCATGCTGGTTCAGAGTTCACGTCTCTTTTGGATTTTTCCAGCCTCCGGTCTGGATGCCAGCCCCCCCGGTTGGGAAGAGGGGGGGATATGTGAACAGTGAAGGAATTTTGTCGAATGGGGTACATTTCACCAGGTACTGTGCTGTAGGTATAAGGGAAATTGTGGCTTTGAAACCCCTGGGGGGTAGAAAAGGGGCACTACCCTTTACTTCATTACAACTTGCAGCTGGGCCTAAACCTTCAGCTTTAATTAGGAGACCAGAAAGGTGTCTAAAACCCATCAAAAAGCTGCTTATAGGACACAGGAGGGGTCCAGGCCCCAGAAGGGGTCCCCGGGGAGTTGACTATCTCTCTGGGTGCCGAGTCCCCCGGAAAAAGTAGTATTCCTGTGAGAACCATGGGGGAAGCTGCTGAATAGGAGGGGAGCTCTCAAAATTGGACGTTGAAGGGGCCTTCAAAAAGGGGGAACTCTGTAAACTCCAGGTTGGTAACTACTGAACATATTTTTGTTTTTTTGGCCCGGCTGTGGTCGGGCCCGGGAAGAGGGGGAAAAATCTATCTAAGTGTAATTAGTTTTTACAACCCGGTCTTATGTTTAGTTTGGGGTTTTTTTTTTTCGTTTGCTGTGGACTTTAAAAAAACTGTTGCGGCCAGTTTTTACCAAAACTGCTGTCTCTGAATAACTTTCTATCCTTTTCACCCGGACGGCATCTCAGACTATATCCCCTGAAAAGCCTTAAATATATAAATATATATATGTTATTCTTTGTGAATACATGTGTATTATGTGCCGTGTGTATAAAATTGTGTATCACTCAAAAAAAATTATGTGGTAATTTTTTAGCTGTGTTAACACGTTATTTCGTGTTATAACTATGGGTATTTCTCTGGGACATACCTCTACCCCAGGTGCATGGAAATTTTAATTTCCAATTCATTAAGTATATGTTTTTTTTAAAATTTTTGTCATTTACTCCTCACACTTTTTCATTAAAATGGGGGCGCAGCCCCTTTTAAGAACAAAAACCAGTTTTCAAGCACATCGCCCCAATTTCCTTTTGCAATTATAAATATATAATTCAGAAATCTATCAAGTGGGACAACATTCTAAAACATATAAATGGAACTTTAAACATTATATAAGCGATTACCTACATAAATCCGTGGGTCAATACTGAACCCTTTTCACGCTGTCTTGGGTAGAGGGGACCGGGGTCTATTCCCCAAACGGGGCCTGACTATCCCTCAACTGGAGTACTGTTAATGGTACAGAGGTCCGGCCCCAGCGAAACCCTGTCCCTAAAAAAAACCCTGACACTGTAACTAGCCCTTTTAAAAGGCCCTGATTAAAACCACCAAAAGGGAGGGCGGGGAAAGGTTAAAAAACAGAAGACAAAGAGACAGACAGGGAAAAGTAAAACGTCTTGCTACAACTTAAAAAAAAAGGGAACACCAAAAAAGGCTAGGGATAAACAAAAAACAAGGTGAGGAGAAACAACAAAAGGCCTTGCTTAATCTTCTCAGAACCATCCTATCTCAGTCTGTATAATGCTTTCCCGGATCTAAAACCGCAGACTGGCCAATAAAGGAACAAAAAACAAATCAAAAGCAGCCGGGGGAGGTGGACCTAGTCAGCAAAGAGCAGGTAAAATTTTAAATCCCCATTACCAAACCAAAGAAACGCAAATCAGCTGCGAGAATCAAAAAGGGAATCGCAAAAAAAAAATTTTTTCGTGGGATGCCCCCAGACAGTCCCCCCCCCCCAAAGAGGGGCCCCCCCGGCCCCCAGGGCCAGTCTGCCCCGGGAATCGTTGGAAAGGCCCCAACCAATCGATCTGGTTAATCTCAGAAAAGGACCCCGCCTCCCCTCGGGGCCCTATCCCTTCAAAACCAAAAACTAAGGGGACCGGCAATTCAGACGTGAGTCAATACTTAACCTTAAAACAAAATTTCCCTTTTACCACCACGGGGGGGGGAGGAAATGAGGGGAAAAATGGGCCCCCACCTTAAGCAACGATTTGGGGAATACATTAGGTTTTTTTAAAGGGGAGGGGGTCCAAGAAAGCCACGGGTTTTAAATTTAAAAAGTCTGATGGACCGTGAACCGGACCCTTTTTCCCCAAAGGGGAATTTTTCTTTTATTTTCTTGGTAGACAACCACCCGCCGTTAAAACCCCGGGGCCGGACCAGACACTCTCCCCAAAAAACCCCCCAAAAAAGTTCCCCCTCACTAACCCTTCGCACCCTCTCCAACGAAGCAAGGGCGACGAGAACTTCCTCCTCAAACCCCATATGGACGGTATGTGGGGGTTTTAAGCGAGCACAAACCCAAGGACGCGACAAAGTTATTACTCTTTATTTAATTAGGGGGCCACCAAAACCGCGAGAAAGGAACCACATTGCTTTACTCCCCCGGTAGGGTTTTGAGCGAATTTTTTGTTTCCAAAAGTATCGGAATCGAAGGGTTCCCCCTACCCTAAAATACGGCGATACCCCATACCGATACCGGAAGCCCCCTGTAAGTCTATGGAACAAAATGGAAAAAAAAAACCCCCTTCTTCCTTTGGTTAATTTGTACTTAAAAAACAACAAAGAGTAAGACAATGTTTGTGGAATTTAGGAGACTTAAAAAAGGCATAGATTTAACCCAAACAAATGGAATAGCATAAATATTTTTTTTTTAAAAGATGTTGGATTGAAAAAAAAATTGACAATTTAAAACGTTTTTCTTTTTGGCAAATTGTTATTAAAAAATTCCATGCTCTTCACCTTTTTAACTTTTCACCACTTTCCCTTTTCAAAACTTCAGCAGCACATTTTTTTCATCAAATTATTCTTCATTTTCCCCCTTCTTTATCTTCTTTTAAATTCTTGCTATTCATCTTTTTGTTAACATTACTCAGATTCTTTTTTAAAATTTTTTTAAAATTCTTATTAATTTTGTATTCTTTTTCTTCATCATATTTTTTTTTTGTGACAGAGAACCTGTACTTGTAATCGTCAAAGTATAATTTTCATCCTTTCCCCGTTCTTGCGTAAAAAAAGTTTAAAAAACCCCCAAAATTTCCCCGTGTTTTTTACCTGCAGCAGCAGGCTTTTTCCCGGGGGGCACCACGAGGAGGAAGGGACCACCCCATCCACGCTTAGTCTTTCTTTGCTTATAATTTAGAGATATATTTTGCTTTCATTTGGTCTTATACTTCATGTTCTTTGTTTTTGATCTTCTTTTTATTTTTTTAAAATCCTTTTTCTTATCTTGTATTTTTTTTTTTAAAACCTTTTAGTCCTGTTTGGTAATCTTTTATTTCTTTCTTTGTGATTGTTTTGGGGTGGTTGGCTTGTCCGTGTCTTTTTGTCGTCTCTTTTCGGGGGGGCTCGGGGGCGTCGTTCAATTTTGGAGACCCCGGTTATTCCCCAAAAAAGCTTTTAAAAATCTTCAATTTGTAAATTTAGCAGAATGTAAAAAGGGCAAGGGCAAGTAACGAGGACCCGACTGTGCTGGCCCGGGGGGCAGCAGAAGGAAAAAGCCAAAGGCACAACCGGGGAAACCCCTGAGTTCGGGACAGGGTTACTAAGCAGAGGTCCCGTGCTCCAAAGCACAAAAAAGGCCAGCAGACTTGCGGGAAACTCGTCCCCAGATGGAGGCACCAGGCCAAAGGACGGGAGACCACTGACGGTACAAACCCGGGGGGTACAAAGGTACAAGAGAAAAGCAAAACGAGGACCCCGACTGTGCGGGAAACCCGGGGGGCAGCAAAGGAAAAACCCAAGGCACAACGAGGACCACTGAGTTACTGGGCCCGGGTTTCAAACAGGAGGTACCGGCTCCAAAGCACTACCAAGTACCACAACGTTGCTGGAATTTTGGATCCGAGAGGGGGGGGCCCCCGGGGCCCCAAAGGACGCGGAAAACCGCTGGGGACGGACCCGGACGGGGGGCAGAAAAGGGACAAAAACCAGCAAAAAGGGGAAACCCCTACGTGCTGGAACCCGGAGGGGCACAGAAGGAAAGACCAATGGCACAACCAGGACCAGCACTTTCTGGCACGGTTTCTAAGCGGGGGTACCGTGCTCCAAAGCACTCCAAGGACCAGCAACGTTGCTGGAATCGGATCCCCAGTGGAGGCACCTAGGGCCCAAAAGGGACTGCGGAAACCAGCTGGGGGGGTGGAACCGGACGGGGGCAGAAGTACCCATAAATTTAAAAACAGGCCGCCCCCGCATTTTTCCGAACCCCCCTACACATGGGGTTGTCCTATGTCAAAGGAAAACACCCCTTTTTTTCATACCCGCAGCCAAAGGGGAAACACCTAACTCCAAACCCCAAGAGTCGGGAAAAACCCACCGCAAAAACGGGGGCAACTTTTTTTGGGGAAAATGACTTTACATTTCGGAAAAATTTTTTTTCTGAACCCCGTTGGGAGGATGAGTACCCATGCCAAGCCTTCCAGCAACAACGGCATTTGACCCCGGATGAGAAGGAACGGGGGGAGGGAGCAGGACTTTTGCCGTTCACAAGCAGGGGAACAGCTGACTTTTTTTGAACCCCCTAAACGGGAAGTTTGATGTGACGCCTTCCGAGAAAAAAATGGGATTTTCCCCCCGGGATGAGAAGAGAACAGGGGGAGGCAGCGACTTTTTGCCGTTCACACAGCAGGGGAAAAGCTGACTTTTCTAACCCCAGTAACACGGGGGGAAATGTAACTGTGCTAACACATTCCCCAGCAACAACTGGCGGTTTTGTAGCCCAGGATAGAAAGAACAGGGGGGGGCCCGCGGGGCTTTTTTTCCGTTACACACAGGGAACGCTGACATTACTAACCCCAGTAACACGGGGGAAAAATGTAACTGTCTAACACCTTCCAGAAAACGGGGGTGTTGTAGCCCGGGATGAAAGAAACGGGGGGAGCACGGGGCTTTTTGCCGTTCACACAGCGGGGGGAAACTGACATTACTGAACCCCATAACCAGGAGAAAATGAAAAGTGCAAAAAGCACTTCCAGCAAAATGGCGGGGGTTTTGGCCCCCGGGTAAAAGAACGGGTGGGGGGACGGACTTTTTCCCCTTTTCACGAGGGGAAAAAGCTGACATTACTGAACCCAGAACAAGAGCAAGTTTTTGACTGTGCTAACACATTCCAGCAACAACGGCATGTTGTAGCCCGGGGGAAAAAAACAGGGGGGGGCAGCGGGGCTTTTTGGGGGTTTTTCACAGCAGGGAACAGCTGACATTACTGAACCCCATAACACGGGGGCAAGTGTAGACTGTGCTAACACACTTCCGAGCAAAACTGGGGGGTTTTGTAGCCGGGGGTGAAAGAGAACAGGGGGAGGCAGCGGACTTTTTGCCTTTCAAAAGCCGGGGGAAAAGCTGACATTACTGAACCCCCGTAACACAGGACAATGAGACTGTGCTAACAGCATTTTCCCAGCAACAACGGGGGGTGTTGTACCCAGGATAGAAAGACGGGTGGAGGCGCAATTTTTGGGGCCCTTTACACGCGGGAACAGCGCATTACGAACCCCAGTAACACGGAGCAAGTGTAAATGTGTAACAGCACTTCCAGCAAAAAAGGCGTTTTGTAGCCCAGGGATGAGAAGAAACAGGGGGGGCAGCGGGCCCTTTTTTTTTCCTTATCCCAAACAGGGGGGAAAAGCTGACTTTCTAAAAACCCGTAACACAGGAGAAAATGTGACGGCAACAGCATTCCCCACAACAACTGGGGTGTTGTACCCCCCGGGAGAAAGAACGGGTTTTAGGCAGCAGGACTTTTTTGCCTTCACAGCGGGGGAAAAGCGATTTTTTGCCCCGTAACACAGGGCAAGTGTTGACTGTGTAACGCACTTCCGAGCAAAACGGGTGTTTGAACCGGGGGGGAAAGAGAACGGGGGGGGGGGCACGGGGGTTTTTGCCGTTACACAGCAGGGGGCAGCTGACATTACTAACCCCATAACCGGAGCAGTGTTGATGTGCTAACACACTTCCCACAACAATGGCGTGTTTAGCCCGGATAAAAGAACAGGGGGGCAGCGGACTTTTTGCCGTTAAACAAGGGAACACTGACTTTTCTGAACCCCAGTAACACAGGAGAAGTTTTGACGTGCTAACACATCCACAACCTGGCGGTTTTTGTAGCCCAGGGATGAGAAAGAACAGGG
>JARQOD010000001.1:900670704-900722924 GCA_033576555.1 Oophaga sylvatica
TGGAACTCGGATACCGAGATGGAGGCACCTAGGCCAAAGGCACTGCGGAGAACCAGCTGACGGTACTGGAACCCGGACGGGTAGCAGAAGTACAAGAGCCAATGCAAGTAACGAGGACCAGCTGACTGTGCTGGAACCCGGAGGGGCAGCAGAAGGAAAGAGCCAATGGCACAACCGAGGACCAGCTGACGTTACTGGGACACGGTTACTAAGCAGGAGGTACCTGTGCTCCAAAGCACTACCAAGACCAGCAGACGTTGCTGGAACTCGGATACCGAGATGGAGGCACCTAGGCCAAAGGCACTGCGGAGAACCAGCTGACGGTACTGGAACCCGGACGGGTAGCAGAAGGTACAAGAGCCAATGCAAGTAACGAGGACCAGCTGACTGTGCTGGAACCCGGAGGGGCAGCAGAAGGAAAAGAGCCAATGGCACAACCGAGGACCAGCTGACGTTACTGGGACACGGTTACTAAGCAGGAGGTACCTGTGCTCCAAAGCACTACCAAGGACCAGCAGACGTTGCTGGAACTCGGATACCGAGATGGAGGCACCTAGGCCAAAGGCACTGCGGAGAACCAGCTGACGGTACTGGAACCCGGACGGGGAGCAGAAGGTACCCATGGAAATTTAAGATGACAGGCCGCGAGCCGGCCGCAGTTACCGAATCCCACAGTACTACAGTGGGTGATTGTCCTATTGTCACAACGGAAACAGCCTTTATTTGCATATCCCGCAGCACACATAGGAAGCACCTAAACTCCAAGCACCATAGAGTCGGCTAACCCGACCGCAACACGACAGGACAACTTATTGGAGGCTAAGTGACGTTTACACTGACAGGAAACAGATGGCGTGCTGTAACCAGTCTGGGCAGGAGTGAGTACCCATGCCAATGACACTTCCGAGCAACAACTGGCAGTGTTGTAGCCCAGGGATGAGAAGAGAACAGGTGGAGGCAGCAGGACTTTTTGCCGTTCACACAGCAGGGGAACAGCTGACATTACTGAACCCCAGTAACACAGGAGCAAGTGTTGACTGTGCTAACAGCACTTCCGAGCAACAACTGGCAGTGTTGTAGCCCAGGGATGAGAAGAGAACAGGTGGAGGCAGCAGGACTTTTTGCCGTTCACACAGCAGGGGAACAGCTGACATTACTGAACCCCAGTAACACAGGAGCAAGTGTAGACTGTGCTAACAGCACTTCCGAGCAACAACTGGCGGTGTTGTAGCCCAGGGATGAGAAGAGAACAGGTGGAGGCAGCAGGACTTTTTGCCGTTATCACAGCAGGGGAACAGCTGACATTACTGAACCCCAGTAACACAGGAGCAAGTGTAGACTGTGCTAACAGCACTTCCGAGCAACAACTGGCGGTGTTGTAGCCCAGGGATGAGAAGAGAACAGGGTGGAGGCAGCAGGACTTTTTGCCGTTCACACAGCAGGGGAACAGCTGACATTACTGAACCCCAGTAACACAGGAGCAAGTGTAGACTGTGCTAACAGCACTTCCAGCAACAACTGGCGGTGTTGTAGCCCAGGGATGAGAAGAGAACAGGGTGGAGGCAGCAGGACTTTTTGCCTTATCACAGCAGGGGAACAGCTGACATTACTGAACCCCAGTAACACAGGAGCAAGTGTTGACTGTGCTAACAGCACTTCCGAGCAACAACTGGCAGTGTTGTAGCCCAGGGATGAGAAGAGAACAGGGTGGAGGCAGCAGGACTTTTTGCCGTTATCACAGCAGGGGAACAGCTGACATTACTGAACCCCAGTAACACAGGAGCAAGTGTTAGACTGTGCTAACAGCACTTCCGAGCAACAACTGGCGGTGTTGTAGCCCAGGGATGAGAAGAGAACAGGGTGGAGGCAGCAGGACTTTTTGCCGTTATCACAGCAGGGGAACAGCTGACATTACTGAACCCCAGTAAACACAGGAGCAAGTGTGACTGTGCTAACAGCACTTCCGAGCAACAACTGGCGGTGTTGTAGCCCAGGGATGAGAAGAGAACAGGTGGAGGCAGCAGGACTTTTTGCCGTTCACACAGCAGGGGAACAGCTGACATTACTGAACCCCAGTAACACAGGAGCAAGTGTAGACTGTGCTAACAGCACTTCCGAGCAACAACTGGCAGTGTTGTAGCCCAGGGATGAGAAGAGAACAGGGTGGAGGCAGCAGGACTTTTTGCCGTTATCACAGCAGGGGAACAGCTGACATTACTGAACCCCAGTAACACAGGAGCAAGTGTTGACTGTGCTAACAGCACTTCCGAGCAACAACTGGCAGTGTTGTAGCCCAGGGATGAGAAGAGAACAGGGTGGAGGCAGCAGGACTTTTTGCCGTTATCACAGCAGGGGAACAGCTGACATTACTGAACCCCAGTAACACAGGAGCAAGTGTAGACTGTGCTAACAGCACTTCCGAGGAACAACTGGCAGTGTTGTAGCCCAGGGATGAGAAGAGAACAGGGTGGAGGCAGCAGGACTTTTTGCCGTTATCACAGCAGGGGAACAGCTGACATTACTGAACCCCAGTAACACAGGAGCAAGTGTAGACTGTGCTAACAGCACTTCCGAGCAACAAATGGCGGTGTTGTAGCCCAGGGATGAGAAGAGAACAGGGTGGAGGCAGCAGGACTTTTTGCCGTTCACACAGCAGGGGAACAGCTGACATTACTGAACCCCAGTAACACAGGAGCAAGTGTAGACTGTGCTAACAGCACTTCCGAGCAACAACTGGCAGTTTTGTAGCCCAGGGATGAGAAGAGAACAGGGTGGAGGCAGCAGGACTTTTTGCCGTTATCACAGCAGGGGAACAGCTGACATTACTGAACCCCAGTAACACAGGAGCAAGTGTTGACTGTGCTAACAGCACTTCCGAGCAACAACTGGCAGTGTTGTAGCCCAGGGATGAGAAGAGAACAGGGTGGAGGCAGCAGGACTTTTTGCCGTTATCACAGCAGGGGAACAGCTGACATTACTGAACCCCAGTAACACAGGAGCAAGTGTTGACTGTGCTAACAGCACTTCCGAGCAACAACTGGCGGTGTTGTAGCCCAGGGATGAGAAGAGAACAGGGTGGAGGCAGCAGGACTTTTTGCCGTTCACACAGCAGGGGAACAGCTGACATTACTGAACCCCAGTAACACAGGAGCAAGTGTTGACTGTGCTAACAGCACTTCCGAGCAACAACTGGCGGTGTTGTAGCCCAGGGATGAGAAGAGAACAGGGTGGAGGCAGCAGGACTTTTTGCCGTTCACACAGCAGGGGAACAGCTGACATTACTGAACCCCAGTAACACAGGAGCAAGTGTTGACTGTGCTAACAGCACTTCCGAGCAACAACTGGCAGTGTTGTAGCCCAGGGATGAGAATAGAACAGGGTGGAGGCAGCAGGACTTTTTGCCGTTCACACAGCAGGGGAACAGCTGACATTACTGAACCCCAGTAACACAGGAGCAAGTGTTGACTGTGCTAACAGCACTTCCGAGCAACAACTGGCGGTGTTGTAGCCCAGGGATGAGAAGAGAACAGGGTGGAGGCAGCATGACTTTTTGCCGTTCACACAGCAGGGGAACAGCTGACATTACTGAACCCCAGTAACACAGGAGCAAGTGTAGACTGTGCTAACAGCACTTCCGAGCAACAACTGGCGGTGTTGTAGCCCAGGGATGAGAAGAGAACAGGGTGGAGGCAGCAGGACTTTTTGCCGTTCACACAGCAGGGGAACAGCTGACATTACTGAACCCCAGTAACACAGGAGCAAGTGTAGACTGTGCTAACAGCACTTCCGAGCAACAACTGGCAGTGTTGTAGCCCAGGGATGAGAAGAGAACAGGGTGGAGGCAGCAGGACTTTTTGCCGTTCACACAGCAGGGGAACAGCTGACATTACTGAACCCCAGTAACACAGGAGCAAGTGTTGACTGTGCTAACAGCACTTCCGAGCAACAACTGGCAGTGTTGTAGCCCAGGGATGAGAAGAGAACAGGGTGGAGGCAGCAGGACTTTTTGCCGTTCACACAGCAGGGGAACAGCTGACATTACTGAACCCCAGTAACACAGGAGCAAGTGTAGACTGTGCTAACAGCACTTCCGAGCAACAACTGGTGGTGTTGTAGCCCAGGGATGAGAAGAGAACATGGTGGAGGCAGCAGGACTTTTTGCCGTTATCACAGCAGGGGAACAGCTGACATTACTGAACCCCAGTAACACAGGAGCAAGTGTAGACTGTGCTAACAGCACTTCCGAGCAACAACTGGCGGTGTTGTAGCCCAGGGTCAAGGAGGATGTTTAAATACTATATCAAGTATTTTCCTTGTTACGTGTCAATTAAAAATGTCTATACTCCAAACAAGAGAAATATAAACTTTAGTACCATAAGATGATGATTTACTTTAAAAAATATATGTAAATTAATAATTTACAAACATAAACGCATACATTAACATGTTGAAAAGCAATGCAAACCACAATTAAAATAGGTTAAATAATCTGCTATACGGTTTAAAATAAAAGCATACAAGTACACATCAGAATCCATTAATGATGGGTAAGTAACAGTATGTACACCATTTTTATTGTGTAGACAATGAATGGCTGACTTAAAAACATAATCAGCATTACAAGTTTTCTTTGACATTCATAAAACTTTACATTTGGTGAATAATATCACTAAAATTTTTTAAAAAATATCTAAAATTTCCATCATGTAATACTGATAATATGTGCCAATCATTTATATTAACAAAACAAAAATTTAAAAAGTGCATAGTGCAGAGTGAAAACAGATATTTATGCCTGACTGTGGACTTGCAAGCATGACAACGGATAGATAAGGTATATATAGATGAGACTGCATAGCCACAGATGGTGAATGGCGATGTAATACTGTACCTCAATAAAGTGTGCGTTACTACTACATCCTTTTTTTTATATAGCTTTATAAAAGGTTACGTGCATGTATGGTTGCGCCTTTGTTTGGACGCACAGACTGGCTTCCTGCTGTGACGCGTTGGGTATTGGAGCGTCTGTACGTCTTATGACGCAGACTAACATTCACGGTGCGCATCGTTCATCATCGCAAGCGTACCGACAACACAAAGGCGTTGTCATGACTGCTTTACTCAGTAAACATGCACCTATGATGAAACATACATGCATGTGCCCTATTACATAACAAGCTACAAGAAAAACGAGTGTGAGGTGTGACACAGCTGTTTTGTTAAGGTACAGTATTATATCGACATTGTACAGATGTCGCTATTCAGTCTGATAAATATATATCATTCACGTATTCTATCAGTTGTCGTTCTTTCAGCACCACTTACAGGTATATATTTTGCTATTGTGACTATGCACTATTGACTTTACCAAGGTAATGCATGATTTTTGTTAGCGATTATCATGTTTACATGAAGGACCTTTATGATATGGGCTGTTAACTTTCTAATCAAAATGTATTTTTTAAAATGACACAAATATAAGTAATGTTGAAGAGGACTATTCCTACATGCATTGTTTGCACAATATTACACGTGTACATCACGTCCTTAATCAACATTGGATTATTATATTAACTTGTATGCTTTTATTTCAAAGGCAAGAACACTGAAGTATAACCTTCGCACTGCAGCAGTTGTCAAAGTTCAACCCACATTTGCACTTCCAACATTGCAGCATTGGAGTCATCATGATGTGAGTTGGATTTGTCTAAGCTATGGAGTGACAAGGTTGACCATCAGTATCCTATAGCATAAGTAGGATTTTGTGTTTGCATTTGTTTTCGACACGTGCATATCTATAATAATATGTCACATTTATTTTGTTACAGATTTGTGACAAAGACTAATCATTTTATGGTTTGAAAGTTGACGTTTCAAATGTTTACAGCTTAGAAATCAGGGTGTAGCCTCATATCTATGTGTAGCACTAGACACTTTGAGATGTCAGGTTTTTTTCACCATGATTAGGTAGCTAGCAGTAATTTTTGCCGACACACAGCAGGGAACAGCAGGCGTTACTGAACCCCACAAACACATCAGCGATTGTTTTCATCTGTGCATCTAACACTTCTGAGCAGCAACTGGCGCTGTTGAAGCCCAGGTCAAGGAGGGTGTAGGCAGAGGCCTAGTATGAGACGTTTGAAGTTGCAAGTTGTAGTTAGCAGCAGTAATTTTTGCCAGACACACAGCAGGGGAACAGCAGGCGTTACTGAACCCCACAAACACATCAGCGATTGTTTTCATCTGTGCATCTAACACTTCTGAGCAGCAACTGGCGCTGTTGAAGCCCAGGGTCAAGGAGGGTGTAGGCAGAGGCCTAGTATGAGACGTTTGTGAAGTGTGAAGTTGTAGTTAGCATGCATGTAATTTTTGCCAGACACACAGCAGGGAACAGCAGGCGTTACTGAACCCCACAAACACATCAGCGATTGTTTTCATCTGTGCATCTAACACTTCTGAGCAGCAACTGGCGCTGTTGAAGCCCAGGGTCAAGGAGGGTGTAGGCAGAGGCCTAGTATGAGACGTTTGAAGTTGAAGTTGTAGTTAGCAGCAGTAATTTTTGCCAGACACACAGCAGGGGAACAGCAGGCGTTACTGAACCCCACAAACACATCAGCGATTGTTTTCATCTGTGCATCTAACACTTCTGAGCAGCAACTGGCGCTGTTGAAGCCCAGGGTCAAGGAGGGTGTAGGCACAAAATATTGACTTATTGCCTTGTTACGTGGCCATTGCAAATGTATGTACTTCAAACAAGAATAAATGAAGTTTTACTAGGACAATAAAATGATGAATTTCAATTCCAAGAATACAAAAATATTTATACTTGAGAGTCCTCTGTGGTTGATACCGTTTAATGGCTAACTGAAAATATGGTAACAAATTCAAAGCTTTCGAGACTACTCAGGTCTCTTCATCAGGCTAAGACTAAAAAAAAAATGGAAGAATCACATATTTGTACACACAACAGGACACAGGAATAGGTAAGACAAGTGAGGGAGGGACAAGTGAGGGTAGACCGGCCAAAAAATGAGAACAAGGATCAATTATCAGCGCCACACGATAAGACAAAAAATAATGGATTTACCTGTGGCAAAACACTTTTGTATGCCCGGTCATAGCATGATGGATATGGAATTACTGGTATTAAAATATAACTTCAAATATGACAAAGATACAAAGGTTTCAGAATATAAGCTCATCATGACCTTTGACACTGTTAGTGATGGAATGAATAGATCACACGGATTTATGTCATTCTATATCAATTAAGGAATCTGCGTCTCTGCCCTTCCAGGGGCATTAAAACACAAAACCAGACCCCAATCAGAGGGCAATAAAACTTTCTATCCTTATCTAGGAACTGTTCCAATATTTATGTTCATCCCTCTGTGATAATGACAGTTCTGCTACACGTCACTTACTTGTCTTACCTATTGCACTATTCCTGTGTCCTGTTGTGTATAGAAATATGTGATGCTTCATTTTTTGTTTTAGTCTTTGCCTGTGAAGAGACGTGAGTAGCCTCGAAAGCTTGCAATTTGTTACCATCTTTTCAGTTATCCATTCAAAGGTATCAACCACTGTGGACTCTCAAGTGTAAATATTTTTCTATCTAATGGCTAACACGGTACGAAGATACACATGTTTCCTAACTTCAATAATAAAAATAAATACACTGCAAATATAAACGCATATATGCACATGCCAACAAGAAATGGAACAACACACCACCCAAAAAATTGGTTACAAAATATAGTGTTGTAAATTTAAGAATAAAAGTCCATTTTTGTATTTATGAATAATGCTTAAGGAACGCTATGTTAAACCATAACATAGTGAAGACAATGGATTTTGTAATCGTCACTCATCATCATCATCATTGCAATTTAGATGTGACAGTCACTGACATTTCAATTATTTCAGTTAATAAAATCGTTACTTTGTACAGCATGTATGACATGTCCAGCATGGACTCATCAATGTGATGACACAATAATGTACGATAAAAAATAACCATTTAAAAAAACATAATGCATTGTCACAATTTAAGTGTGTGCCTGCAAGTGTAGGTGAAAGAAAGGCTTCGGATAGCAAAGGTATATTCTATGTCTGTATCAGACAGTGGACAGCCTCTGATGGGTAATGGCGATGTTATACTGTACGTCAATAAAGTCTGCGGCTGCAATCATGCATTTTTTGCTTGGACAGTGTTGAAGAGGGTAAAAGCATGTCTGGTTGCGCAAGGCTTTATCCGTCAACACTACCTTCCTACTGTCACGCGTAGGGTAGGGTAGCGTGTGTCAATTAGATGACTCTATAAAATGTGACGTTACGCAGCGTTATTGCGCCCTAGGGACGCCAAAAATACAACAGCATAATCATTTACTGTCTAATACTCCACCTATGACCAACAAAAAAAGACCGTTCCCTCTTTAACAATCTACAAGACTAACAAGCATAATGGTTCACGCTGACTTTATTGAGGTACAGTATTACATCGACATTGTCCATGAGTAACTATGCACTGTGATACCTATATACCATTATTAATTTATATCTGTTGTGGTTGTTTCAACAGCACTTGCAGGTATAACTAGTACTACTATTGTCAGTATGCATGATGCACTTTATAGATGTAATAATTTATTATTGCACATTATTACCAGGTTTAGATGCTGGCCATTTCATATATGGTGTGTGAAGTTACAGTTGGCATCAGTATGTGTATTTTATAATGTCTGTCATAAATAAAAATCGTGATGATGATTATGAGGATTTTATGATTTGTACATCCATTGACTGCATTATCTTACAGGTACAGATAAAGTTCCTTAAAAAGCATTAATTGATAAGTATGAAATGTACTTTTATGCATTAATTTCAAAAAGTGAAGACTGTTTTAGTTTTTGTTACCATTTATAATAGACATGTGCAGATATGCGCTGTGATGACAAATTATTATTTGTCCATATTTGTCATAAAAATTTATCATTCTAGGCCTGGAAAACTTCACAATTTCCTGTTTTAAGCATAACAATCAGGGTGACGGCTCTTCCCTATTTGGAGCATGTTCGACATGGGTTTTTCTGTGCATGTGTAGGGAACAGGAGACATGGATAACGTTGCGAACCAGTTATTTAATCTGAAAACGGACAGACAAATTCTGGCGAGATCCATGCCTTGTTCATTTTCAGAAAAGTAAGCCGGTCTACATTATCGGAGGATAGTCGCATGCGACGGTCTGTTAGTACACCACCTGCGGCACTAAAGACGCGCTCCGATAATACACTGGCAGCAGGGCAAGCCAGCACCTCCAATGCATACTGGCTAAGCTCTGGCCATGTATCCAGCTTAGAGACCCAAAACTTGAATGGGGAAGAGCCATCTGGGAGTACACTGAGAGGGAAAGACATGTAGTCTGTCACCATCTTACGGAAACGTTGCCTCCTGCTGACTGGAGCTGTCTCGGATGGTGTAGACATTGGTGGCGCTGCCACAAAACTTCGCCACATTTGGAACATACTGGTCTTGCCCTGTGCAGAGGCGCTGCTTGTGCTCCCTCTTGTTGCAGAGCTGTCTCCACTGCCTCGACGCACAGAGCTGCTTTGTAAAGCAGTAGCAGCAGCAGTGCTCTCGGCTGGAATGGAGAACATTATGGATTGCACCAGTATGTCTTGGTACTCCCGCATTTTACGCTCCCGGTTCAACGGTGTGATGAGGCTTTGTAAGTTGTCCCGGTAGCGAGGGTCTAGGAGGGTGTACACCCAATAATCAGACGTGGTGAGAATGTGGGCGATGCGGCGGTCGTTTCTCAGGCACTGCAGCATGAAATCAACCATGTGCTGCAGACTCCCAACTGGCCAAGAAACGCTGTCCCCTGCAAGAGGTGTCATCTCTGACTGCTCTGCATCACCCACCCTCGCTCTACATACTGACTAGAGCGTTGTGTACCTCCCTCTGGAGCGATGTCTTCCTCCTCCATTGACTCCTCCTCATCCTCCTCACAAAGTGAACACTGCCCAGCCCTTTGTGAGGAACCACGTTGCGCTGACTGTCCAGAAGGTGATGGAATTTGTGACTCCTCATCCTCCACCTCTTCCAAAACCTCATCCCTTATTGCTTGCAGTGTTTTTTGAAGCAGGCAGATAAGGGGGACAGTCAGGCTGACTAGTGCATCATCTGCACTCGCCATCTGCGTTGACTCATCAAACGCACGCAAAACGTGGCAGATGTCCTTCATAGAGGCCCACTCAGTAGTGGTGAAGTGTGAACGACGCAAATTGCGAGTTGATTGCGCCTGATGCAGCTGATACTCCATTACTGCTGGCTGCTGCTCACACAACCGCTCCAACATATGTAACGTGGAATTCCACCTGGTGGGTACGTCACATATGATGCGATGTTCAGGAAGGCGAAATCTGCATTGCAGAGCTGCAATGCGCGATCTGGCCATGCTGGAACGTCGCAAGTGAGCGCACTCTAGGCGGACCTTGTGCAGCAGTGCATCAAGATCCGGATAGTCCCTCAAAAAACTCTGCACGACCAAGTTGAGCACATGTGCCAGACATGGTATGTGAGTGAGGTTGCCAAGGCCCAGAGCTGCCACCAGATTTCGGCCATTGTCACACACTACCAAGCCTGGCTGGAGATTCGCTGGCAAAAACCACACGTCGCTCTCCTGCTTGATGGCATTCCAGAGCTCCTGCGCTGTGTGGCTTCGATTGCCCATGTAAATTAATTTCAGGACGGCCTGTTGACGTTTGGCCACGGCTGTGCTCATATCGGTCGCATCAGGTAAACGTTCACGGGTCCATGTGGAGGTAGACCGTGACGGCTCCTGCAGCGATGATTCTGAGGAACTGGAGTAGGAGGAGGAGTCAATGTGGACAGACTTGATTCCTGCAATCCTTGGAGTTGGCAGAACACGTACAGCGCCACTCGCAAGATCTGTACCCGGCTCCACAACATTGACCCAATGGGCAGTGAGGGAAAGGTATCGTCCCTGGCCATGGGTACTGGTCCACGCATCGGTGGTCAGGTGGACCTTGCTACTGACGGCGTTTAGTAGCGCATGTTTAATTTTTCCCTCAACATGCTTTTGCAGACCAGGGACGGCTTGCCTGCTGAAATAAAATCGGCTGGGCACATTGTATTGTGGGACTGCCAATGACATTAAGTCACGGAAACTGTCAGTCTCCACCAGCCTGAATGACAGCATTTCAAGGGACAGGAGTTTTGCAATGCCAGCATTCAGAGCCTGTGCTCGTGGATGGTTTGCCGAGTATGGCCGTCTTTTATCCCATGCCTGTGCTACCGATGGCTGTTTTGTGGCCTGGGAGTGTGAGGATGACAGGGAACTTGCAGCTGTGGGTGGAATAACACTGGGTCTCTGGACAACAGTTACAGAGGTTCTTCCATGGCGATCCTGTGAGGAAGCCGAACCAGCTGTGTGTGAGCTGGAGGAAGAGGCTCCAACACGAGCTGAAGATGTAGGTGCTGCTGTAGGTTGGCCTACATCTCCAGTGTGTCTTTGTAACTCAGCTACGTGCTTTGTCCGTACATGTTTCCACATATTTGTGGTATTGAGGTTACTGATATTTTTACCTCTTTTAACTTTTTGATTACACAGCTTGCATTTGACATAGCAAATATCATCTGCAAGTGTGTCAAAAAAGGACCACGCAGTGCAAGTCCTGGGAGCGCCCGGTTTGGCTGTTGGAAGAGAACTGCTACGAACGGGTGCCAAACTGGAGGGTACAGGCAACCGAGTCTGCAGCCTACCTCTCCTTACTGTTTGGACCGTTGGGGCAATCTCTTCCTCAGAGCTGCTACCACCACCTTCCTGTTCCTCACGCCATGTTGGGTCTTGGACCTCATCATCTCCACTACCCTCTTCCAACACCTGCTGCTGTTGGGTGGTCTGGCCAGCACCTTGCTCAACAGAAAATGGCACCTGAGTCTCATCATCATCAGATGCGTTCTGCGGTGTGCTGACCATCGGCACTGGCTCACCCGCCTCTTCACATTCAGAGAGACACAGCTGTTGCGCATCACTGCATACTGCCTCTTCTTCACATTCCAGAATGCTGCTTGGCTGGGCCCCTGTTTCCAAGCCAACAGATTCTGAGAACAGAAGCAGAGACTCAGCTGGCTCCAGTTCATAACTCTCTGACTGCCTGGGCAATTTGGCAGGCGGTGAAGAGACAGATGGTTGTTCAACAGTGCTGTGGTCCTGAGAGGAGGTGGAAGCAATTGAAGTCGATGCATTGGCTGCCATCCAACCAACAACGGCTTCAATTTGTTCTTCCCGCAGCAGAGGGGTACGCTGAGCTCCTACAAAAGTGCGCATAAAGGAACGCTCACGGGGAAAACTGGTGGATGCTGTGTCACTGGGTGCGGCAGCAGCCACAGAATCCCCACGTCCTCTCCCTGCTGAAACTCCCCGGCCACGACCACGTGCCTTACTCCCTGCCTTCTTCATCTTGGTAGATTGATAAAGAAAGTCAGAAAAGTTATAAGGCCTAAGTGTGGTTATTCCTCAGAGACTGCAGTGAACACTGCAGACAACTGTTCAGTAGCTGTGAAAGGCCCCTTTGTGTACTTCTATAGTGTTTGCAACCAATGTATTGTATACGGATGGAAGCGCGTCACACTAATAGATTAGATTTTTGGCAAATATAATGGAGCAGCACCAATTAGTGAAGGATGAGGCAGTGACACACGCTCAGCAGACTACAACCAGCAGTAGTTGAAGAACTAACTGGAGCGTGATCTGCACTCAAAAAATGAAAAGCTCACAGACTACAGTGAACACTGAAACACAACTGTTCAGTAGCTGTGAAACGCCCCTTTGTCTACTTCTATAGTGTTTGCAACCAATGTATTGTATACGGATGGAAGCGCGTCACACTAATAGATTAGATTTTTGGCAAATATAATGGAGCTGCACCAATTAGTGAAGGATGAGGCAGTGACACACGCTCAGCAGACTACAACCAGCAGTAGTTGAAGAACTAACTGGAGCGTGATCTGCACTCAAAAAATGAAAAGCTCACAGACTACAGTGAACACTGAAACACAACTGTTCAGTAGCTGTGAAACGCCCCTTTGTCTACTTCTATAGTGTTTGCAACCAATGTATTGTATACGGATGGAAGCGCGTCACACTAATAGATTAGATTTTTGGCAAATATAATGGAGCAGCACCAATTAGTGAAGGATGAGGCAGTGACACACGCTCAGCAGACTACAACCAGCAGTAGTTGAAGAACTAACTGGAGCGTGATCTGCACTCAAAAAATGAAAAGCTCACAGACTACAGTGAACACTGAAACACAACTGTTCAGTAGCTGTGAAAGGCCCCTTTGTGTACTTCTATAGTGTTTGCAACCAATGTATTGTATACGGATGGAAGCGCGTCACACTAATAGATTAGATTTTTGGCAAATATAATGGAGCAGCACCAATTAGTGAAGGATGAGGCAGTGACACACGCTCAGCAGACTACAACCAGCAGTAGTTGAAGAACTAACTGGAGCATGATCTGCACTCAAAAAATGAAAAGCTCACAGACTACAGTGAACACTGAAACACAACTGTTCAGTAGCTGTGAAACGCCCCTTTGTCTACTTCTATAGTGTTTGCAACCAATGTATTGTATACGGATGGAAGCGCGTCACACTAATAGATTAGATTTTTGGCAAATATAATGGAGCAGCACCAATTAGTGAAGGATGAGGCAGTGACACACGCTCAGCAGACTACAACCAGCAGTAGTTGAAGAACTAACTGGAGCGTGATCTGCACTCAAAAAATGAAAAGCTCACAGACTACAGTGAACACTGAAACACAACTGTTCAGTAGCTGTGAAACGCCCCTTTGTCTACTTCTATAGTGTTTGCAACCAATGTATTGTATACGGATGGAAGCACGTCACACTAATAGATTAGATTTTTGGCAAATATAATGGAGCTGCACCAATTCCAAAATCAAATAAAAAAAAGAGTCAGTGAGTGACACGTGCAGATGCCTACAAACAGCGGTGGATGCAGAGCAAACTGCAGCGTCACCTCCACTCACACACACCTTGCACAGAGCTGTTAAAACAACACTGGCAAAAGGAAGCTTTACACAGCGGTTGGTAAACTAGCCTGCCTAAAGCACAGTAGAGTACACAAAATCGCAATGTCTAACTGTCCCTCAGAGTCAGCACAGCAGCGTTCTGTCCCTAACTGAGTTCACAGCACAGTGACGCTAAAATGGCGGCGGCGCCTTTTATAGTGCATTCTGACATCATTTCAGCAGCCAATCACAGCCATGCCATTAGTTAAGATGACCGCAGCATTACAGGATGTGCCCACACTTCATAAGATTCCTCATTGGCTGACTAAAATCACATTGCCTCTCAAAGAATTATGGGAACTTCCGATTCCGGTATACGATATATGAAAAATATCGGAACTAAGTATCGGAATTCCGATACAGCGAATATCGGCCGATACCCGATACTTGCGGTATCGGAATGCTCAACACTACTCCCTGGATGTCCTGCTAAAGCAGAACTATGATGTGCCTCGATAACTTTTTGTCTTAACTGATTAGGAACAAACAGTTTCCCCTGAGCCTCCAACACCTCCTCCTCAAGCTCAGAGCACACAGCCGACACCACCACTCCTTCCTGAAGGATAGGAACCGGGTCATCCGTCTTTCCGGCCCCTGGGAAACTACGAGATAAGGCATCAGGAAGCAATTTTATTGAGCAGTCATACGTGCGATGAGGAGGTAACTTTTGACACCCCTCCTCTGAGAACATCTCCCCAAAGTCCTCCAGAAAAGGAGGCAAAGTCCTAGGCACGACCGCACCGATGACCGTGTTCATGCAGTTATTCTTGCAAAATTCACCCCACTGGCTTATCTTTCTGGATTGCCAATCAATCACTGGGTTATGTTTAGCCAACCAGGGAAGTCCCAACACAATAGGAGTAGGAAGACCCTCCAAAACATAACAAGACAACTGTTCTTTATGTATTGCCCCTACTCGAAGGTCTATGTTATGAACAGCTTGTACAAAGCTACCTTGACCGAGAGGTCTGGCGTCAATAGAAAGTATAGGGATCGGTTTGGCCAATACACTCAGTTGCATACCTTGCACCTGGGCAAACCGAGCGTCCACCATATTAGCCCCAGACCCACTATCAAGAAGAACAGAAATCCTCTCAACTCTCGCACCAACCACCACCTCCACAGGCACGAGAAATTGAGACGGACCTGGAGACGAAATACCTACTCCCAGGTTGTCGTCCACCACACAACCTGGGATTAACAGTTTTTCGGTGACTTTTTTGCTCAATGAGGCACGGGCGGGACACCCCCCAACAAAATGTCCCTCTCTCCCGCAGAAAAACACCTTCTTGTCTTGCGGCGCACCGCCGATTCCCTCCTACAAAATGATGTCCCACCCAACTGCATAGGTTCCTCAGAACAGACCAGGGGAACCTCCATATAAGGGACTTTAGTAGTGGGTGGAGTAATAACAGGGGCGGAGTTACCTCGCACCTCCCCCGAAGCCATCTATCAATACGAATAGCAAAGGCCATAGCAGCCTCCAGTGACGGAGGAGAATCATACTGAGCCAAAACATCTTTTAATTTGTCAGATAACCCTTGACAAAACTGGCTCCTAAGAGCTGGGTCATTCCACTGAGTATCTGTGGCCCATCTACGGAACTCAGAAGAAAATTCCTCCGCCGGACGATCTCCCTGCTGTATCCTACGTAACTTCGTTTCAGCAAGGGAGACCCGATCCGGGTCATCATACACCAGCCCCAGGGCAGCAAAAAATCGATCTACTGACTGGAGGGCCGGGGAGCCCGGAGGAAGAGAGAACGCCCAGGATTGAGGGTCCCCTTGTAAGAGCGAGATGACAATTCCCACCCTCTGTTCCTCACTCCCCGATGACCGAGGCCGTAGCCGAAAGTACAATTTACATGCCTCCCGGAAGGTAAAAAATTTGTCCCGCCCACCAGTGAACCTGTCCGGGAGAGCAACCTTAGGTTCAGATCTGGTTTGCTCCGGGGGGACAAAACCTTGGACTTAATGTCCGTAAACTCCATGGACAATTTCTGCAACTGCAGGCAAGCTGGGCTACTGGATCCATGGTAGCTGGGGAGAATCTATAGTTTGGCCGGTGAAAATGTCACGCTGTCTAGCAGATGTATAAATATATAATGTCAGTAATCTATCAAGTGGGACAACATTCTATATAACATATAAATAGGTAACATTAACATGTATATATAGCATAGTATTACCTGACATAATATCCTGTGGGTCAATACTGAATCCTTTTCACGCTGTCTCTGGCTAGAGGTGGACCGGGGTCTATGCTGACCCTAAACTGGGGTCCTGACTAGTCCCTCTACCTGGAGGTACTGTTAATGGTACAGAGGTCCAGGCCACCAGCGTAAACCCTGTCTCCTATAAATCCCTGACCACTGTAATCTAGTCCTTAGAAGGACCCTGATTACCACCATAGGGAATGGACAGGTAAAGGTTAACAAACAGTATAGACAAACGAGACAGACAGGGGATAAAGTAAATACTGTCTTGCATACAACATTAAAACACAGAGGGAACACCAAAGGTCTAGGAGATAAACTATAAGCAAGGTGAGGAGAAACAACAAAAGAGCTCTTAGCTTAAGTCTTCTCAGAACCGATCCTATCTGCAGTCTGTATGAATGCTTTCACCGGCATCTAACCAGCAGACTGGCAGCTATATAAAGGAAGCTAATTAGAACATAATCAAAAGCAGCCGGGCGAGGCTGGACCTAGTCTTAGCAAAGAGCTAGGTAAAATTAACTCCCTCATTACCAAACACAAAGAAACAGCAACTCAGCTGCGAGAAGTCAGAATGTGCAATCGCAACAATCTTCGTGGCGATGCACCCATGACACCAATATAAACAGGAGATGTGCTGCCATTAATGTGATGTGTATGAGAACAGAAGGAGATTTTAGTGATCGTTCTACTCTTCTCCATCTACACATTCGGCCTGGGACAGCTCATAGAATCACACAGTTTACAGTATCATCTCTATGCTGATGACATGCAGACATACCTATCTGGTCCTGACATCACCTCCTTACTGGCTAAAATCTCACAATGTCTGTCCACTATTTCATCTTTCTTTTCTGTTCACTTTCTAAAACTGAACATGGACAAAACAGAATTCAACATTTTTCCCCCATCTCATTCTACCCATCCACCAGACCTATCATCACCATCAATGGTTGCTCACATTCCTCAGTCCTGCATGCTCGGTGCCTCAGGGTGATCTTCGACACTGCCCTCTCTTTCAAGCCACATATCCAAGCCCTTGCCTCCTCCTGCCGACTCCAACTCGAAAATATTTCCCCGATCCGTACATTCCTTGACCAAGAAACTACAAAAACACTCTTGCACGCCCTCATCATCTCCAGCCTTGACTATTGCAACCTCCTACACTCTGGCCTCCCCTCTAGCACTCTGGCACCACTCCAATCTATCCTAAACTCTGCTGCCCGACTAATCCACCTGCCTCCCCATTATTCCCCAGCCTCTCCTCTCTGCCAAGCAATTCACTGGCTTCCTATTGTCCAGAGACTCTAGTTCAAAACCCTAACTATGACATACTAAGCCATTCACAACTTATCTCCATCATACATCTGTGACATGTTCTCCCGGTATTTACCTACATTCACCCTTCAATCCTCTCAAGATCTCCTTCTCTACTTCCCTCTTATCTCTTCTTCCCACAACTGCATACAAGACTTCTCCCGTGCTTCCCCCATACTCTGGAACTCTCTACCCCAACACATCAGACGTTCGCCTACCATGGAAACATTCAAAAGGAACCTGACGACCCACCTCTTCCAGAAAGCCTACAACCTGCGGTGATCCTCAGTCTGCTGAACCGCTGCACAATCAGCTCTAGACTGTGAGCCCTCGTGCGCAGGGTCCTCTCTCCTTTTGTACTTTTGTGTGCCTTGTATTGCTCATGTTTATTGTACTTGTCTTTGTAAGCCCCTTTTTCACATGTAAAGTGCCATGGAATAAATGACGCTATAAAAATGAATAATAATAATAACAACCCTATCGTTCTTTGTTAACTTGTGTGAGGAGGCAGATTCTCAAGTGCCGGATGACTTTAATATAGTAGATCTTGCTTGTTTAGAGGTCTGAAATCAACGTCTGTAAATGCAACTTAAAGATTTCTGTGTGATGGTGCAATATATTAGAAGTTGGTTCCCCACTCTGTCCAAAACTGGCTTTGCCTGGCACACAAGATAATAATGCATAGAAGCCCAAATACATGCCACCAGAGAATTTTGGGAGCCATCCCCCTTAGTAAAGACTAGAGATGAGCAAATATTTCAACATTCAGTTTGGCTCACGATCGCCTACATTGTAATATTTACCAATTTAATCATCGATTTAATCGCTGAATATAGCAGAACATACACAGCACAAAAGCGTCGGAAATACCGAAGTAGCGATCTGATCGGCTGTTAAATCATCCCTGCTGGTCAGAAAGCCGTGATTCCCATGCTGTCAAAAGACAGCGTGAGCACTCAGCTGTGAATGGAGTTTTAAAGTTCACCACTGGTGTCAACTGATGGGACTACAGCTCCCATAATCTGACACCTGTTGCCGCTAATAGCAGTGAGAGCAGGAGCAGCGGATGGGAGTATTCATCAGCGGCTACTGTGCTGTAAAAAAATAATTTTAAAAAAGGCATGGGTTCCCCTGTATTTTTGATAGCCAGCCAGACAAAACTCACAGCTGGGCTGCAACTCTCAGCTATCAGCTTCAGCAAGGCTGGTTATTAACCCCTTCATCCCCAAGGATGGTTTGCACGTTAATGACGGGGCCAATTTTTACAATTCTGACCACTGTCTCTTTATGAGGTTATAACTCTGGAATGCTTCAATGAATCTTCGCGATTCTGAGAATGTTTTCTCGTGACATATTGTACTTCATGATAGTGGTAAAATTTCTTCAATATAACTTGTGTTTATTTTTGAAAAAAACGCAAATATGGCGAAAATTTTTAAAATTTTGCAATTTTCAAACTTTGAATTTTTATTCCCTTAAAACAGAGAAATTTGTACACAAAATAGTTAATAAATAACATTTCCACATGTCTACTTTACATCAGCACAATTTTGGAACCAAATTTTTTTTTTGTTAGGAAGTTATAAGGGTTAAAATTTGACCAGCGATTTCTCATTTTTACAACAAAATTTACAAAGCCATTTTTTTTAGGGACCACCTCATATTTGAAGTCACTTTGAGGGGTCTATATAGCAGAAAATACCCAAAAATGACACCATTCTAAAAACTGCACCCCTCAAGGTACTCAAAACCACATTCAAGAATTTTATTAACCCTTCAGGTGCTTCACAGGAGCTGAAGCAACGTGGAAGGAAAAAATGAATATTTAACTTTTTAGTCACAAAAATGATATTTTACAAACTTTTTTTTTTTTTCACAAGGTAAAAGGAGAAAATGGACAGATAAAGTTGTTGTGCAATTTCTCCTGAGTATGTCCAATACCCCATATGTGGGGGAAAACCACTGTTTGGGCACACGGCAGAGCTCGTAAAGGAAGGAGCGCCGTTTGTCTTTTTCAAACTAAAATTGGCTGGAATTGAGATTGGACGCCATGTCGCGTTTGAAGAGCCCCTGATGCACCTAAACAGTGGAAATCCCCCACAAGTGACACGATTTTGGAAACTAGACCCCCTAAGGAACTTATCTAGGTCTGTTGTGAGCACTTTGAACCCCCAAGTGTTTCGCAAAAGTTTATAATGCCTGGGTGTGGAAAAAAAAAAAACAATTTTCCACAAAAATTATTTTGTAATTTTTGATTCCAAAATTTATTTTGATTTCTATCCAAGTGGGAAATTTTGGGCACGCCAAAAAGTAGTAAGTTTTGATGCATGAGGTATCCTTGTAGTGGTGACCCACATCCCCTTGAACCCCCAGAAAATAGTTTGGAATTGCAACCACACAAGTTTATAATGCCCGGGCATGAAAATAAAAAATCCTATTTTTTTCCCACAAAAATTATCTTTTAGTCACTAATTTTTTATTTTCCCAAGGGTAACAGGAGAAATTGGACCACAAAAGTTGTTGTCCAATTTGTCATGAGTACGCTGATACCCCATATGTGGGGAGGAACCACAGTTTGGGTGCACGGCAGAGCTCGGAATGGAAGGAGCACCATTTGACTTTTTCCAACCAAAATTGGCTGGAATTGAGATTGAACGCCATGTTGCATTTGGAGAGCCACTGATGTGCCTAAACAGTGGAAGCCCCCCACAAGTGACCCCATATGGGAAACTAGACCCCCTAAGGAACTTATCTAGATCTATGATGAGCATTTTAAACCCCAAGTGCTTCACACAAGTTTATAACGTAGAGCCGTAAAATTAAAAAATCATATTTTTTCCACAAAAATGATCTTTTCACCACAATTTTTATTTTCCCAAGGGTAACAAGACTCCAAAAGCTATTGTGCAATTTGTCCTGAGCACACTGATACCCCATATGTGGGGGTAAACTACTGTTTGAGCGCATGGCAGAGCTCAGAAGTGAAGGAGCACCGTTTGACTTTTTCAACGCAGAATTGGCTGGAATTGAGATCAGACGACATGTCACATTTGGAGAGCCCCTGATGTGCCTAAACAGCGGAAACCCCCCAATTCTAACTCCAACCCTAACCCCAGCACACCCCTAACCCTAGTCCCAACCCTAACCACAAACCTAACCCTAACACACCCCTAACCCTAATCCTAACCCTAATCCTAACTTTAGCGCCAACCCTAACTTTAGCCGCAACCGTAACCTTAACCCTAATGGGAAAATGGAAAGACATACATTTTTTTTAATTTTATTTTTTTTCCCTAACTAAGGGGGTGATAAAGGGGGTTTGATTTACTATTTATATTGGGTTTCTATGATTGGCAACTGTCACGCTAAAAGACGCTTTTTATTGCAAAAAATAGTTTTTGCATCACCACATTTTGAGAGCTATAATTTTTGCATATTTTGGCCCACAGAGTCATGTGAGGTCTTATTTTTTGCGGTACGAGTTGACGTTTCTATTGGTATCATTTTTGAGCACGTGACATTTTTTGTTCGCTTTTTATTTCGATTTTTGGGAGGTTAGAATGAACAAAAATCAGCAATTCATGAATTTCGTTTTGGGGGAGGCGTTTATATCGTTCCGCGTGTGGTAAAATTGATAAAGCAGTTTTATTCTTCGGGTCAGTATGAATACGGAGATATTCTCATTTATATAATTTTTTTTATGTTTTGGTGCTTTTATAGAATAAAAACAATTTTATATAAAAAATTATTATTTTTGCATCGCTTTATTCTGCGAGCTATAACTTTTTTATTTTTTCGCTGAAGATGCTGTATGGCAGCTTGTTTTTGCGGGACAAGATGTCGTTTTCAGCGGTACCATGTTTATTTATATCGGTCTTTTTGATCGCGTGTTATTCCACTTTTTGTTCGGCGGTATGATGATAAAGCATTGATTTTTTGCTTTGCTTTTTTTTTTTTTAAGGGGTTC
Source organism: Oophaga sylvatica (assembly GCA_033576555.1). Classification (NCBI taxonomy): domain Eukaryota; kingdom Metazoa; phylum Chordata; class Amphibia; order Anura; family Dendrobatidae; genus Oophaga; species Oophaga sylvatica. Next base: position 900,692,328 of record JARQOD010000001.1, read on the forward strand.
ACTATAGGGGTTAACTAGTGGGACAGTTTTATAGGGGGGTCATTACGGATGCGGCGATACCAAATATGTGTACTTTCATTGTTTTGTTTTTTTATTTACAGGAATAAATGAATTTATTGGGGAATATTTATTTATTTTTTTAATTTATTTTTACACTTTTTTTATTTTTTTTAACTTTTTAACTTTTATACTTTGTCCCAGGGTGGGACATCACTGTGTGGGGTCAGATCGCTGGTGTGACACTGTGCACAGCACTCTGTCACATCAGCGATCGCTCTGGCACTGCTGCAGGCTTCTCAGTGCCTGCTCTCAGCAGGCACTGAGGAAGTCGCCTCCCTGCAGGACCCGGCAGCCATCTTGGATCCGGGTCCTTGGAGGGAGGAGAGTCCCTCGGAACAGCGCGACACATCTCAGTGGAACGTGCAGGGAGCCCCCTCCCTGCACGATGCTCCCCTGTGCCCCTGGTACAACCGCTATCATGTTTGATCGTGGTGTGCCAGGGGTTAATGTGCCGGGAGCAGTCCATGACCGCTCCTGACACACAGTCCCGGGTGTCAGCTGATTATCCCCCCGGGAGCGCAGCTGATCGCCCTGGACATAATATTCCGTCCATGGGAATGAGGTCCAGGGTCACATGGACTGAATATTACGTCCGATGGAATAAAGGAGTTAAGAATAGAGAGGTTCCCACACATTTTTTAATTATTTAAATAAATAATTTAAAAAACAGTGTGGGGTCCCCCCATTTTTGACAAACAGCCTTCCTTAAGCTCACAGCTGGGGGCTGTGTTATAAATGTGCTAGAGATGGTTTCTGAGCAGAGGCTCCCTCTGGTGGTTACAGACAGTACTGAACCTTTCAGCGAGTAGTGGCAATCTGGGTTCACTGACTGGTCTGATATAAGGGAGGTTCCCTCCTATGATGGTTGCCGGTGATAAATTATTCTTGTCTCAATTGTGGTTCCTGGTTCATTTGGAAGTTTGCTGGAGTCTTGCCTGCATCTCCTGCTTTCAGATAAGATATTTTTTGCTTTTCTTTTTGTGCTTTCTTTTTGCATTGTTTTCTGCACTTTTATGGAGGTCAGCCAGGTCCCCTTCTGTGGCCTGAGCTCCTCACAGTTTATCTGCAGCAACTGTTATTTGCTCATTTGCTTTTTCCTGTTTTTTCAGCGGCTGCGGCTTGGGTTTTTGTTCACTCTGAGATCTGATTTAGTGGGTGGCGAGATCGTGTGATCTCAGTATTTTTGTAATCAGAATTGTTGGATTTTTGTAGGGTTTTCTGGGTTGCAGAAAGTAATCTCTCCTGTCCTATCCTATTTAGTCAGCTTGTGGCCCCAGCGTTTGCTCAGTCTATTTTCTGCCTATGTTTATATTTTCATCTTGTCTAACCGCCATTATATGTTTGGGGGCTTCCTATTTTCTTTTGGGATCTGCTCCAGGGCAGATAGCTTTCATCTTTCTGCCTTTAGGTGTAGTTATCTCTCAGGCTGTGACGAGGCGTCTAGGATCAACGTAGGAACGCTCCACGGCTACCTCTAGTTGTGTCGTTAGTTTAGGAATCTGCAACTCATCAGTTACCAACATCTCAGGTGTTCGGCTGCCCTGCTGTTGTTCCTGTCCTCCTCAGCTACCGAAATATAACAGGGCTGGTATTTTCAGGCTGGTAAGGGTCATGAATACAGACCCCTTCAGCCTAAAAATAGCAGCCCACAGCTGCCCAGAAAAGATGCATCTATTAGAGCAGCAGATCACAGGTGAAGTCACTGCAGTTACCTCATCACTGACTTTTTCCCACGGTGCTGAGGTCATGGCACTTCAGCCCTGCTGGGAACGCAGCCTCAGTGACCAGAATGACACCTCCACAGGTCACTGACGCTGCGCTCGCAGTCACCAGTGGTTCTGAGCCTGGATGGTTGAATCTTGGCACCATTCAGGTTGAAAATTATTAATCCCCCAGACATGGATTACGGCGTGAGACAGAATGACTGACAGGTGAGGGATATTGTTGTTTTTTTTTTTAGTTTTGCTACAAGAGAACGAGTGCTTCGGTGGAATTAGGCTTTAGGTGAGTATAGCTGTGTTTGTTATTTTTAAATAAAAAGGAAAACTGTTTGGTCTTTTTTCTAATAAAGGATTTTATCCTGGCTGTGTCTTTATTTACCATATAACTATAGGATTAGTAATGGATAGGTGTCTTATAGATGCCTCTCCAATAGGAAGCCATGTGCTTAATGTCACCGGACAATACAAAAGGTCACACCAACCCCACAAATATGAACCCTACTTGCCATCGCTACAGGGCAAATGGGAAGAGCCGGGCAAAGTGCCAGAATTGGCGCATCTAATAGATGTGCCTTTTCTGGGTGGATGCGGGCTGCTATTTTTAGGCTGCAGGGCTATATCCATGGCCACTTACCAGCCTGAGAATACCAGCCCTCAGCTGTCTGCTTTAGCAAGGCTGGTTGTCAGAAATGTGGAGGAGCTCATGCTGTTTTTTTTAATTATTTATTTAAATAATTAAAAAATAAAGCATGGGGACCGCTCTATTTTTGTTAAACAGCCTTGTTGAAGCTGACAGCTGAGGGTTGCAGCCTCCAGCTGTAAGTTTTTCCTGGCTGGTTATCAAAAATTCAGGGGAATCTACACAGTTTTTTTTAATTATTCATTTACAGTGCAGGAGTAGCTTATGAAGGCCAGCATCACACTACTGTAGAATACGGGCGAGTGTTAATATATGGGACAGCTCACATCAGCGTTTATTTTCTCAGCTGTATTCGGCATGCATGAAAAATCACACCATGCTGCGATTGTTACCAACACTCGATCGACTCTCGCCAATACAAGCCTGGGAGTGTGAGAAAAAAATCGCACGGCACTTGGACCATGCGAATGCTGTCTGATTTTTACGCACCGATGTCCTTTGAAATGCCGGCAATTCTTGTGCCGCATAGAGTAAAATCACACTGACAGGTTAGAATAGAATAGATATATACACATAGAATACATATATAATTATTGTGAGGGTTGACATGCTTAGCTGCTCCTCGAGGTAGACACCAGACCACGTTTGGTTAAAGACTCAGGGTGGTTTATTGCATCAAAAACCCCGAACCCAAACTGGTAACAGAAAATAGCCTGTCTGGCTCAAAAAGAAAGTAAAAAGTTCATATACAGTCCTTCTGGAACAACACCTATGGCAGCTCTCACATGAGCTTGAGTATGGAGTCTTCCTTTCTCCACACAACACAGCCAGAGGAAAAAAAACTGGCTGGACATTTAACTCCCTCTAGCCACACCCTAGAGATGGAGATATGGTGGGTAGGCGTCCCATCCATCTCTGACCTACCCACCATGAAAGCCATGCCAATATAGCAACTGGATTGCTCTCAGCACCTATCATGCTGGTGAAAACACTTATGGCTTACACATCACACAGGAAAGTAATCTTTGTGACACATATCTCCTCATGTATGACACCAGTGACCCTGTCACATATTACCCCCCTCTGCCAAAAGCCAGGGTCTTTGGCACCTTCAGACACCAAACAGGGAATTGAGAAGAGGGCATCTACATTCACGTGTAGCTTACTGGGCCTATGTCCTACATGGAACCTCAAATCCTAGAGGACGAAGAACCATCTAGTCACCAGGCATTCTTGTCCAGTTTCTCCCTTAACTATCTCAGAGGGGCATGATCGGACCAAGTTTGAACCTCCGGCCTAGTCGATAATACCTCAATGTGTTCACTGCACATTTTATGGCCAGACATTCTTTCTCCACAATGGCATAATTTTTTTTGCAAGATGAGAGCTTCTGGCTCAGATACAGTATGGGATGCTCCTCCACATTCTCTTCCTGAGAGACCACGTCTCGCAACCTGACTTCTGAGGCATCTGCCTGAATCACGAAGTCTTTGCTGAAGTCTGGTGGTAATAGCCCACAATTCCAAGAAATGCCCTCATTTACTTCTTGGTAAACGGTTGCGGCCAGTTCTGAATCGCCTCGATCATATTTTTCTGCTGATTAATTTCGCCCATTCCGATGACATAGCTCAGGTACTTGGTCTCTTCCTTCCCTATGGCACGCTTTTTCGAATTTATGGTGAATCCCGCACTTCTTAAAGCATCCAGAACCAACTGTACCTTCGCAGGGCTAAATACCACTATGTCGAGGTACGCTGCGGCATACTTCTTATGAGGAGGTAGGATCTGATCCATCACCCTCTGGAAGGTGGCCTGAGTGCCCTGCAGACCAAAGGGCATCCTGTTGTATTGAAAACACCCATCAGGCGTTGAGAAGGCTGTTTTCTCCTTGGCACTCTAGGACATGGGGACCTGCCAATAGCCCTTCATCAGGTCCAGGGTTGTAATGTATCTCGCAGGTCCAAGTCTCTCAATGAGTTCATCCACACAAGGCATCGGGTAAGCGGCAAAACTAGAGACTTCATTCAGCTTGCGGTAGTCATTGCAAAACAGCCACTCACGATCAGGCCTTGATACAAGGATGATGGGACTCGACCAACCACTTATGGACTCCTCTATCACCCCGAGGTCTAACATCCTCTTCATCTCATTTGATATCACCTCTCTCCATGCTTCCAAAATTCTGTTGGGCTTGAGGTTCATCCTTACATGCTGTTCCGTCAACACGTCATGCTCGACCACCTGCGTTTTCCCTGGCAAGTCTGAGAATAGGTCTCAGTTCCACTGCAACAGCTCCAGACACTGTTGCCTCTTGTCCGGCGTCAGAGTCTCTGCAATGGTGACATCGTCTATGGTTACTTTGGGACTGGCTCCCAGGCAAGGGTGTCCAACGGTAATCGGTCTCGCCAGGGCTTGAGCAAGTTCACGTGATAGATCTGCTGCGGCTTCCTTTGCCCCGGCTGGTGTACTTTGAAATTAACTTTGCCCAGTTTTTCCACCACCTCGTATGGGCCTTGCCACTTGGCTAGGAACTTGCTCTCCTCTGTGGGGATAAGCACTAGCATGCGTTCCCTGGGCTGGAACTGCCTCAGCCTTGTTGATAGGTTATATACCTTTGCCTGTGCCTCCTGTTCCTTGAAAACATGCTACTTCACGATAGGCATCACTTTTGGCATTCTCTCATGCAGCTGGGCGACATGCTCTATGATGCTTCTGTATGACATGACCTCAGCTTCCCAGGTTTCCTTGGCGATGTCCAGGAACCCTCGTGGATGCCGACAATACAGGAGCTCGAACGGCGAGAAGCCAGTAGAGGCCCGGGGAACTTCCCTGATGGAAAAGAGCAAAAATGGAAGTATGCAGTCCCAGTCTCGACCGTTTTTTTCAATGATCTTTTTGAGTATGGCTTTCAAGGTTTTATTGAAGCGTTCTACTAGGCCGTCGGTACACTGAGGTTCGCAGGTGGGCAATCTGGAAGACCCTACACAGTTCTTTCATCACCTTGCTCATGAAGGGGGTCCCTGGTCTATCAAAACCTCGTTCAGCAGCCCCGTCCTAGCAAAAATATGGACATGTTCTCGGGCAATACTCTTAACCAAAGAGTTCCTTAGGTGCACTGCTTCAGGGAACCGGGTTGCATAGTCCATGACCACTAGAATATATTGGTGCCCTCTTGCAGACTTAACTAAAGGCCCTACCAGGTCCATGGCAATTCGCTCGAATGGGATCTCTATTACCGGTAACAGGACTAGAGGACTTTGGAAGTGAAAAGGGGAGCGGTTATCTTGCAGGTGGGGCAGGACCTACAATAATTCAGGATCTCCCGGTAACATCCCGGCCAATAGAACCTCTGCAATATTCTCTCCTGTGTTTTCTCCACCCCCAGATGACCCCTAAAACATGCGAATGTGCCATGTCTAGAACTCTCCACCAGTATGGACCTGGTTCAACAGCTGCTCCACTATTTCACCTCCCCTCAGGGTAGTCACACGATACAACAGTTCGCTATTAACTGAAAAGTGTGGGTACCTGGTGTCAGCCTCAGGCTCTTGAGCAGCCCCATCAGTCACAGACACTTTTTCAAAGGTCCCTTTTAGGGTAAGGTCCTACATTTGAGCAGTCCCAAATTTTTTCCCAGATACCCCCAGTTCAGGAACTTCGACCTCGCTGGTCACAGGCTCGTCTTCATCACCAGCTAGGAAACACAAGGGGAAATCTTCCACCTCCAACTTCAATGGGGATTTATAAGGGTTGCTCTGGCTCCTGCCCGAGACACTGTGCACCCTTGCTTTTCATCACAAGTTCCAGAACGGGCTTAAGTCCCACCCAATTATCCCGGGTGTAGTAAGTCCCTGACTACCCCGACCTCATGGAAATCTGTACCACGGCTCATTTTAGTCAACACTCTGCCAACAGGGTAGTCTTTGGCATCCCCGTGGAAACAGCGGAAGCCCACATGTTTCCTTGTGATCAACTGGTGGGGAAGCGTGCCCTTATCAGGGTCACTAAGCTCCCGGTGTTCAAGAGTCCTGACACCAGTACTCCATTTATTGTCATGGGACATGACTGTGGCCCCTCCCCAGCTGATAGTCCACACTGCAGGCTGGGTAATCATAATACGAGCAGCGCCTGCCTCGGTTGAAATCCGTCAGCTAGTAAGATATAAGACAACTGGCTGCTATGTGTCCTGGACCGTGACAACGCCAGCAGATCAGGTCTTTAAGCAGCAGCCTTTGGTAGCCCCTCAGCAGCTCCTAGGGACCTCAAAATCACCCCAGTGGTGGCTCTGCTACCCCTCTTTTGGGAATCAGGCACCCCCTGGGTACCACAGTATGGAGATGTACCACCCTCCTGCTTCCTTAGGGACCTCTCGACCACTTGGTACCTTTCTACGAGGCCCACCAGGTCATCTGCATTTCGGGGGTCTCCCTGGGCAACCCAGGTCTGCACCAGCCTGGGGAGGGAGTGAAAAAAACCGGTCCAAGTCAAACATTTGTGAGCGTGGAGGCTTATCACCACTATATGACCAGTGTTGAAGCCTTTGGGCTCTGACAGACATAGTGACCCTTGAGCATGCCAGTATCTCTGTTTTCAACTTGGCATATTCCTGGGCATCTTGTAATGTCAAATCATAATAGGTCTTCTGGGTCTCACCAGTCAAATAGGAGGCCAGTACCTCTGCCCACTGCCCTGGTGGTAACTTCTCAAGCTCCGTCACCTGCTCGAACACAGTCAAAAATGCCTCTACATCATCTCCTGGGGTCATCTCTTGCATGGCTCATCTTACTTCTTTCTGGACGCAGGAGTCAACACCTTGATGTGAAGGAAGGGAGGTTTCTCTCCTGCAGACATCTCCGTCAGGAGTTCCATATGCCTTTGTTGTTGATGTATCTGTTGTATTAGGAGTTTATTTGTCTCCTGCTGTACCTGGTGCTGCTGCTGTTGGCTCAGGATCAGGTGCTTAAGTAGCTCCTCCATTTTGTATGAACGCTGTTTAAACCCTGGACATACAGTTTATCCACCGCTGTTACACATGTTCATGGAACATTGCCCGCATCTGAAACACCACGTGTGAGGGGTTGACACACTTAGCTGCTCCTCGAGGTAGACACTGGACCACGTTTGGTTAAAGACTCAAGGTAGTTTATTGCATCATAAACCCGGTGTTAGGGTCTGCGGAACGCACCTAATAGATATTGTAGAGAGGTGCGTTCGCAGCCCGGGGTCCACCGTGCAGGCGAAGCCCGCTGCTAGTAAGATGGCGAAAGTAGCGAACTCTGTTATCCCACAGAGTCGCTAAAATAAATGCCGTAGCATGCTGTGGCAGTAAGTGCGAACTCTGTTAATCCCCAGAGCCGCTAATGGGAATGCCACAGCGCTATATGGCGATAAGTGCAAACTCACTTAGCTTCAGTGAGCCGCAAAGTAAAACGCTAGAGAGCTGAACCAGCGTTATAAAGCGAACCCTGTTGCGTCACAGAGCCACTTAGAAAAAGACTGTGTCCTGTTAGACTCACAGGGATACACAGATAACTGCTGTGCGGACAGGAGTCCGTGATCATGTAAACAGCAACGCAATCAAGCAATCTCCTCACTGGAGAATCCGGTATTCTAGGGGCTTATTTCAGCCAAGCCCTTACAACATGCGTACATGATCACACTGGCGCATAGCACATAATGCAATTGATACTAGCGCATGGCGGCCCAGCCATGCCACCCTTTTATAGTAATAGCTACAGGACCTGCCTGAAACAAGGACCAATGAAACTGTTCCAGAACACCAGTAGTCACAGGACCTTCCTGGCGGACCAATAGGAGCTGCTGCAGTACCTGAGCATGTGACCCCTGATCTCCAATGAGAGATCTCACCCTGGGCATGCTCAGAAGGGGAAAACAAGGACTTTGTCCTAAAGACGTCTGCTCGCCGCTAACCAGTACTGGCCACAATAGCAGAGCCTGGAGAGGCAGCAGTAATCCTCTGCACACTGTTAGACTGGGCGAGACGCTGGGACCGACGTCTAAGATGAGCAGGATCCACTGCGGACAGAGATGGATGGGGGACCGCAGCGGGACTGGTTCAAGACTCCCCTTGTGCAGCAGCGGGAACTTGAACCCTAACATTAACCCCCCTCCTAGGGCCCCCCCTTCTCTGGGCCTTGCTGCACTCAAAGGCAGCAATGAGCTGCAGAGCTCGGCAGGCTCCCAAGACCTATCCTCAGGCCCACAGCCCCTCCAGTCCACCAAATAAAATTTTTGCCCCGTACCACCTTACACCCTACGATGGCATTCACCTCATGGTCATCCGTAGATGAACCCGATGTCCCGGCAGATGACTCGGAAAACCGGGACATGAGCACGGGTTTCAGGAGGGATACGTGAAAGGTGTCGGAGATACCCAGGCGTGGTGGAAGAGACAAACAGTAAACCACAGGGTTAACCTGCACGAGGACCTTGAAAGGACCCAGGTAGCCGGGTGCCAACTTAGTGGACTCAACTCGCAGCCTAATGTTACGGGATGAGAGCCACACCAAGTCCCCAGGAGCAAATGTTGGAGCGGGGCGCCGATGTGCGTCGGCGGAGGACCTCATCCTCTCCTTGGACGCCTGAATGGCATCCTGGGTATGGTCCCAAATGTCCCGTGCCTCCACAGTTAAGTCTGCCACCCTGGAGTCGGCGGAAGACACGGGCATGGGCACCAGAACCTGCGGATGCTGACCGTAGTTTAGGAGGAATGGAGTCTGTCCGGTGGAGTCAGCCACAGCATTGTTTAGTGCAAACTCAGCCCACGGTAGCAAGGATGCCCAGTCATCCTGCCTGGCTGAGACAAAATGTCATAGATAGGTGACCAAGGTCTGGTTGGCCCTCTCTACCAACCCATTCATCTCCGGATGGTACGCTGAAGAGAGATTTAACTCAATACTGAGTAGACGACAAAGCTCTCTCCAGAACCGAGACGCAAATTGGGGACCTCGGTCACTGACAATTTTGTCCGGCATGCCGTGTAGACGGAAGATGTGCCTAACGAACAACGCTGCCAGAGCCCGTGCAGAAGGTAACCGTGGTAGCGGCACCAGATGCACCATTTTGGAAAAATGGTCGGTGATTACCCAAATGATGGTGCAACCCCGAGACTTGGGCAGGCCCACCAAAAATGCCCAACCATCTCTCAGGGCCTGTCTGCCACCGGCAAAGGGTAAAGGAACCCAGCTGGCCGTTGTCGTGGAGACTTATTCTTGGCGCAGGAGACACACGCCGGAACATAGTCCCCAACGTCACGGACCATATGCGGCCACCAGTATGTCCTCGCCAGCAATTCAGATGTCCTCTTTGCCTCAAAGTGTCCACCCACCCTGGACGAATGTGCCCAAGAGAGTACCTCCGGTCGCAAATTGGTAGGCACAAAAGTCTTGCCCGGGGGCACAGACTCTAGCGAAACCGGGGCCACTGTTCTCAGGCTCTCTGTGGGGACAATAAGCCGAGGCTCCTCCACCTCCTCCTCAGAGGACACCACAGAGCGAGAGAGAGCGTCGGCACGAATGTTCTTCTCTCCCGAGAGGAAATGGAGTGTGAAATGAAACCGGGAGAAGAACAAGGACCATCTGGACTGGCGAGAATTAAGCCGCTGGGCTGTCTGAAGATATACCAAATTCTTGTGGTCGGTGAAGACTTGGAAGGGAAAGCGAATCCCCTCAAACAGATGTCTCCACTCAGAGAAAGCCAATTTCATTGCTAGCAACTCCCTGTCCCCCATGGAATAATTCCTCTCCGCTGGTGTGAAGGTCTTTGAGAAGAAGAAGAAGAAGCAAGGATGCTTTCGACCTTGAGCATCCTTTTGAAAGAGGACTGCTCCAGCACCAACGGATGAGGCATCTACCTCCAATATGAATGGCTTATCAACATCAGGGCTGCGTAGAATGGGAGCGCTAGCAAACTGAAACTTAATTGAGATGAAAGCCTTGGAGACTTCCTCAGACCACAATTTGGGATTTGCTCCCTTCTTGGTGAGGGCTACCAAGGAAGCTACCAAAGTTGAGAAATGGGGAATGAACTGGCGATAATAATTAATGAACCCCATAAAGCGCTGCACCGCTTTAAGGGAATGGGGTTCTTGCCAGTCCATCACAGCTTGTAATTTGGCAGGATCCATAGCCAATCCCTGGGCGGAGATGATATAGCCCAGGAATGGTAAAGACTCCTGCTCAAACACGCCTTTCTCCAACTTTGCATAAAGGGAATTTGCCCGCAAGAGATCGAAGACTCTGCAGACATCTTTCCGGTGGGAGTCAATATCTGGAGAGAAGATGAGAATATCATCCAGATAGACCACGACCGAGGTGGAAAGCATATCCCGGAAGATGTCATTAACAAAGTCTTGGAAAACGGCTGGGGCATTACAGAGCCTGAAGGCCATCACCAGATATTCATAGTGCCCATCCCTGGTATTAAAAGCCATCTTCCGCTCGTCCCCCTCGCGGATGCGAATCAAGTTGTAAGCACCCCACAGGTCTAATTTGGTAAATACCCTTGCTCCCCGGAGCCTATCAAAGAGCTCAGAAATTAAAGGTAGCGGGTATTTATTCTTAATGGTAATGGCGTTAAGACCCCTGTAATCTATGCAGGGACGTAATTCTCCGTTCTTCTTTTGCACAAAGAAGAACCCTGCCCCAGCAGGTGACACTGACTTCCTAATGAACCCTCTTGCCAGATTTTCCTGAATGTATTGGGACATAGCCTCCGTCTCCGGGAGAGAGAGAGAGAATAGATCCTTCCCCGGGGAGGTTCTGCTCCAGGCAAGAGGTCAATAGGACAGTCATAGGGGCGGTGAGGCGGAAGCATCTCCGCAGCCTTTTTGGAGAACACGTCTACATAGGACCAATAGCACTTGGGCAGGGAAGTGAGATCTGCGGGTATCCATGTAGTAGCAACCTGAACACACTCCCTCACACATCTACCTCTACAAGACTCACTCCAACCCCGTTTCTTCCCAGAGGACCACTCAATATGTGGGGAGTGAAGACGAAGCCAGGGTACTCCCAGCAGAGCCTCATCTATACCCTCAGGAAGGACAAGGAAATAAATAATCTCCTGATGGGAAGGAGACATAGCTAATGTGAGAGGGATTGTCTGATGTGTGATCTGTGAGGGCAGTATGGAGCCATTCACCACTCGAACAGTCACCGGTTTGGCGAGCATCACCTGAGGTATTGTGTGACAGAGAGCAAAAGCAGAGGACATAAAGTTCCCCTCTGCTCCAGAATCCACACAAAGCTCAACTGTTAGAGTGAATGGACCAAAAGAGATTGTCCCTTTAAAGGACAGCTTGGAGGCAAATGCTGCTGACTCTAGTGTACCTCCTCCCATTGTCACTAGACGCGAATGTGTTCCCGATCGCTGGGGACATCTATTGGCATAATGTCCTAACTGCTGACAATTGTTACAAACCACGGGCCGAGTCTTAGGTCCTGTTCGAACAACCTCCATGACCTCTGGGGAGTCGGGCGCCTGAATGGGAGATTCTAGAGGTTTGGCAAAGGTGGGAGCTAGCCGAAACCTCCGTCTTCACTGGGCCCGCTGCAACCTCCTCTCGTGAAAGCGAAGGTCGATGCGGGTAGATATGGAGATAAGCTTCTCCAGAGAGGTAGGAATCTCTCTGGTGGCCAAGGCATCCTTTACATGGTCAGTCAGACCTCTCCAGTATACCGGTATAAGGACCTTATCCGGCCACTCTAACACGGAGGCCATAGTTTGAAATTGGACTGAAAACTGACTGACCAAGCTCGAACCCTGTGACATTGCCAGCAGTCGGAGCGCTGAATCGTGGGTGACCTGAGGGCCCAAAAAGACCTTTTAAAGAGCCTCCAGAAACCGAGAAGCACTCCGCACCACGTGATCGTCATGCTCCCACAGCGGCGTTGCCCATTCCAAAGCTCTGCCCGACAGAAGTGACACTATGAAACCCACTTGTGACCGCTCTGTGGGAAAACGTGCGGCCAGAAGCTCGAGTTGTATAGAGCACTGACTCACGAATCCCCGAAAATGTTTGCCGTCGCCAGAAAACTTGTCTGGAAGCAGAAGATGGGACAAGGTCCGAGCAGAGGTGTTGGAGGACAAACAGGCTGCCGCTGTGCTAGCAGCCTGAACAGCGACTACGGTCACATCCACAGCTGAGGTTGTGCGCTCGAGAGCCGCCAACCTACCCTCCAGCTGCTGGATGAACTGCCGTAGGTGCTGGTCGACCGCCATTTTACTAGCCAGACCCTGGCGCTAGTATTATGTTAGGGTCTGCGGAACGCACCTAATAGATATTGTAGAAAGGTGCATTCGCAGCCCGGGGTCCACCGTGCAGGCGAAGCCCGCTGCTAGTAAGATGGCGAAAGTAGCGAACTCTGTTATCCCGCAGAGTCACTAAAATAAACGCCGTAGCACGCTGTGGCAGTAAGTGCGAACTCTGTTAATCCCCAGTGCCGCTAACGGGAATGCCATAGTGTTATATGGCGATAAGTGCGAACTCACTTAGCTTCAGTGAGCCGCAAAGTAAAACGCTAGAGAGCTGAACCAGCGTTATAAAGCGAACCCTGTTGCGTCACAGAGCCGCTTAGAAAAAGACTGCGTCCTGTTAGACTCACAGGGATACACAGATAACTGCTGTGCGGATAGCAGTCCGTGATCATGTAAACAGCAACGCAATCAAGCAATCTCCTCACTGGAGAAGCCGATATTCTAGGGGCTTATTTCAGCCAAGCCCTAACCACTTGCACCCAAATCTCCTCACCAGAGGTGCCGGTATTCTAGGGGCTTATTTCAGCCGAGCCCTAACCACATGCGTACATGATCACACTGGCGCATAGCACATAATGCAATTGATACTAGCGCATGGCGGCCCAGCCATGCCACCCTTTTATAGTAACAGCTACAGGACCTGCCTGAAACAAGGACCAATGAAACTGTTCCAGAACACCAGTAGTCAAAGGACCTTCCTGGCGGACCAATAGGAGCTGCTGCAGTACCTGAGCATGTGACCCCTGATCTCCAATGAGAGATCTCACCCTGGGCATGCTCAGAAGGGGAAAACAAGGACTTTGTCCTAAAGACGTCTGCTCGCCGCTAACCAGTACTGGCCACAATAGCAGAGCCTGGAGAGGCAGCAGTAATCCTCTGCAAACTGTTAGACTGGGCGAGACGCTGGGATCGATGTCTAAGCTGAGCAGGATCCACTGCGGACGGAGATGGATGGGGGATTGCAGCGGGACTGGTTCGAGACTCCCCTTGTGCAGCAGTGGGAACTTGAACCCTAACACCCAGAACCCAAACTGGTAACAGCCTGTCTGGCTCAAAAAGAAAGTAAAAAGTTCATATACAGTCCTGTCCAGTACTTCTGGATTAACACCTATGGCAGCTCTCACATGAGCTTCAGTATGGAGACTTATTTTCTCCACACAACACAGCCATAGAAAAATAACTGCTGGATATTTAACTCCCTCCAGCCACACTCTGGAGGTGGAGATATGGTGGGATTGCTCTCAACAACTGGATTGCTCTCAGCACCAATCATGCTGGAGAAAACACTTATGGCTTTCACATCACACAGGAAAGCAATCTTTGTGCCACATGTCTCTCCTCAAATACGACACCAGTGACCCTGTCACAATATATAGATGTCAGTGGCACACACATATGTATATGTATTACATAGATAAATAGATAGATAGATAGATCGATGGATAGATAGTAGAAAAGCTGGTAATTCATATGCCGTGTTCTGTAATATCACTGCAGGAGCCGACAGGATAGAAGAGATGGATTACATACAGTAAATAAAAATAGAAAAGGTAGATATACAGATGTCTGTGTCAAATAGAATTAGTGCAGTGTGTGTGCAGCTTACTGTATATGTATTTAATTAATAAAAGATTATTTTTCAGATAAAAGCGTAATTTTCGTAACCAGTAGAGGGAAAGCCAACGACTGGTGGAAGATGTTTATAGCCTGGAAAGGGAGTAATACCCATGGAGCTTCTCAGGCTATTAATATCAGCTCAAAACTGTATATTAGCCTTTACTGGCCATTAAAATGGGGTACCCTAAAAAAAAATTACATAGAGTCCACCTATAATTCATAACCAGCAAAGGCTATGCAGACAGCTGCAGGCTGATATTAATTAACTAGGAAAGGGCCATGGATACTGGCCCCCTCCCAGGCTGAAAACATCAGCTCTCAGCCACCCCAGAAAAGGCGCAATTCTAAGATGCACCAATTCTGGCATTTAGAATCGCTCTTCCCACTTCACTTGACCTGTAGCAGTGGCAAGTTGGGTGATAGTGGGGGGGTTGATGTCACCTTTGTATTGTCAGATGACGTCAAGCCCTGAGGTTAGTAATGGAGAGGCATCAATAAGATGCCACCATTACTAACCCCATAGTCACATTGTATAAAAACACACACACAGAAAAAAGTCATTTAATTGAAAGAAAGACACAGACTCCTTTAATAATCTTAATTAAACCATATTTACGATCTTGCCCATTCCATGGATGCTCTCGTCATCAGAAAAAGAGGTTCTTCCCCATGCTGTTCTCCTTCCACTCAGCAATTTTTCAATCCATTTCAACATTTTCACTGTCCCCAAACTTCTTTGTAGAGTCTTCTGGAAAAATGTTTGGATTTCCCATTTACTCCCATTATACTCTTAATCGAAATGATCATCCTGGCATTAGGAATTGTTCGGTTTGAGTAACACGCATCCGAGCATTTTAGTGGTCGCTCATCTCTAGTGTTGGCAAATTCCTTCAACATTATATATAATTCTAGATGTTTTTTCACTATGTTCTATATTTTGCACAGAAAAATTATATCTTTGTACTGCCTAATGTAGAGACCAGAGTAGTCTCGAAAGCTTGCTATTTATTAACATCTTTTCAGTTAGCCATTAAAATGTAGCAACCACTGAGTATTGTCAAATTTTAATATTTTTTCACCATTTGTGCAGGCATGAGGTTGGAAAGGGTGCACAAGTAGCAGTCACACCCAGTAATTAAGCCAAAGGAGGCCCATAAGTCGTTCTCCTCCATGTACAGTATTATAGTATAAAAGTCAAATTGTCAGCGAGGGGGCTGTTACAGGTTTTAATTAACTCTCTTGAGCTTTAAGCTATCCCTGCGAGTACGTCATATGCAGATCATCTACATCGTAAAAAAAATGATTTCACTAAGTAAAATCTGTTCTCAACAAAAGATGAATTATATCAGTTTGTTAGAGTTTCAAAGTACAGTAGAGAGGCTGCAATAATTAACCTTTAGAATGTATAATTCAAAGTGCCCTTCAGTTTTATGCTAGATTTTGAAATGAGATCTGACAACAAGCGGCAATCTTTTGATGAAGATTTATCTCTAAATGGCCTTTATCTCAAAAAATCATATCCTGTTCTTTTCAGTCATGGTAGCATATCTTTCTAAGCAGTGAGAACTGTGCATAGAACCTTTAAGATGACTCAAGATTTTAATTTTTCTGAACACTGATAATTGGTACTGTCAGACAGATATGCCTGGAAGCAAAAGGTCATCATAGCGTACACACCAAGTTTAATTTGCAGCAAGTAGAATCCATTAAAACATAGGAGCTTATGCTGCGCTGCTAAGTTTTTAATGCAAACAGTGACAAATGAATGATATCTTTATTATTTAAAAGCCATTACAAGCGATTTGCTCACGATGCTTGAGGTACGGTGGTTGCAGTTAGAGGGACTAGATAACCCGAATATTATTTATCTTTGACAATGAACTTTTTTGGCTAGAAAAAATAATCAAATGTGACTCTTATATGATCACAACACACAGAGATGCACTACTTCTGTTAGACCCTATTTAGAGTGAAAACAACCAAACAGTTGGGCACAATCTTTTTCTGACACATGCTTTAAAGGGAGGCTGTGATGGATGCCTAATACTATCATCTGTCACTCATAGACTAATTGTAGCTATTTAACATGTATGTCACTCATATACTATAACAGCATCTGTGTGACTTATATATCATGAAAAGCTCATAATGAATCCGTTAAGTGGATGTAATATAGTGGCATCCAGCATACATATTATTATGGTATCTAACAGTTAAATTTTTGACAAGATCCAGTGTGGGAAATAATGTTGTCTACTATGGAAAATAATTTTGCTGTATATCTGTCACGGGTGTGCCACATGCGACAGACAGTCATTTTTGATCCAGCTGTAGAAGGTCCATGCGCTTGGCTTTGCAAGCTCCTTCTTGATTTTCATCTCTGTATGGAGTGATATCCTTTTCTATTTAGGACCTAGCAGTGACTTCCACCTTCTGCGGCTTATTGACACACCATTGCTGGATGTTTAACTACCTTGAGTCCCTTCAGCAATGTGCTGTTGGTAGCTCTACTTATCTCTGTCTGTTGGAAGGTGGTTCTTCAGTCTGTGGTTATTCAACCCCTCCATCTGATTACAGTCTGTGATTCCCTGGTCCCTCTACCTGCCTCCTGTATGTGATTCCCCAGTCCAGTCAGCATGTGTTCAATGTGCGTAGCTGAGGTCAGGAGTGGAGAGGTCAGGATGAACGAGTACGCAAGCCTGGTCAGGAAAAAGGAGAGAAAATGTATGGGAGGGCCAGGACTGAAGTCGTGACCTGGATTACAGTAACATCCATATCCAGCCCTGCCTCTACATGAAATGGAGTTCTTCCCTCTGGCATACCTGCATCTCCAGATTCAATTTCACCTGGGCACCTCCCAGGCATTGACGGTCCCTCTTCCTTGATACCCCCAGTAATGGAGACACAGTCCAGAATAACTTGAACACATTCTTTACTTAACTGTTCACACGCTACATCCACAGTTAGCACAACAGGTGTTACATTTGTTTCTTTTACTCTCCCTTCTTTGCTGTCACATCTGTGCAGTACACGCCCGGACCGGAATGTCCTACACTGCTACCCAGTTCCTTCCAGGCCTGACCTCGCTATAATGACACTTCCTTCAGCTTGCTTCGTCTCAGTACTGAATTCATCAATCACTACGTTTGGTTGCCCCCGGTGAAGCATCGGCCCACCTATACTGAACTTGTCTCAGCTCCATCTCCCCTCAGTTCCTTGGTCCAGCCAACTTCTGCCCTAAAAGCATTGGCCCAGGCGGTAAGACACCACATCTTTCTTCTCTGTTTAGGCCCACTGCGAGACTATGCAGCGGCCGTGGGTAACATGGGTTGCTGTACTTAAATGTTGCATGGCTGCCGGTTGTCCAGGCCTAAGCCCTTGTGGACACTTGGGCACACTGGCCCCGTCTGAGCTAACTTCCTAAGAACCTCTCACTACTACCCGGCAGCCCCTCCTACACTTAACCCAATGTGAAACTACCTAGTGTTAGGAGTCGAGTTCCCGCTTCTGCACAAGGGGAATTTCGCACCATCCCTGCTGCGGTCTCCCATCCGTCTCCGGCCGCAGTGGACTCTGCTCAGCAGAGACGTCGGTCCCAGCATCTCGCCCAGTCTAACATTGTGCAGAGGATTACTGCTGCCGCTCCAGGTTCCGCTATTGTAGCCAGTACTGGTCAGCGGCGAGCAGACGTCTTTAGGACTAAGTCCTGCATTTCCCCTTCTGAGCATGCCCAGGGTAAGATCTCTCATTGGAGATCAGGGGCCACATGCTCAGGTACTGCAGCAGCTCCTATTCGTCCGCCAGGAAGGTCCTGAAACTACATGTGTTCTGGAACAGTTTCTCATTGGTCCTTTTCTGGCAGGTCCTGTAGTAGCTACTATAAAAGGGTTGCATAGCCCTGCGGCCATGCGCTAGTATCAATTGCATTATGTGCTATGCGCCAGTGTGATCATGCACGCATGTGGTTAGGGCTCGGCTGAAATAAGCCCCTAGAATACCGGCACCTCTGGTGAGAAGATTTGTATGCACGTGTTCAGGGCCTGGCTGAAATAAGCCCCTAGAATACCGGCTTCCCCGGTGAGGAGTTGCTTGTTTGCGTTGCTGAATGCATGATCACGAACTTCTATCCGCACAGCAGTTATCTGTGTATCCCTGTGGTGTTAACAGGACACAGTCTCTATTTCTGCATCTCTACTTCAGCGACTCTGTGGTGTAGTAGAATTTGCTTATACTGCCATATAGTGCTACAGCATCGATGTCTACGACTCTGTGAAGTTACAGAGTTCGCTTATACCGCCATCTTACTAGCAGCAGGCTCTGCCTGCACGGTGGACCCTGGGCTGTGAACGCACCTATTTTTTATATTCATTTTGTGCGTTCCGCCAGCCCTAACATAATACTAGCGCCAGGGTCTGGCTAGTAAAATGGCGGACGACCAGCGTCTTCAGCGGAACATCCAGCAGCTGGAGGGTAGGTTGGCGGCCCTTGAGCGCACAACCTCAGCTGTGGATATTACCGCAGTTGCTGTTCAGGCTGCTAGCGTGGCTGCAGCCAGTGTGTCCACTGCCACCTCTGCCCCTACATTATCCCACCTCTCGCTTCCAGACAAGTTTTCTGTTGACAGCAAGCAATGTCGGGGATTCATGAGTCAGTGCTCTATACAACTCGAGCTTCTGGCTGCAAGTTTCCCCACGGATCGGGCACAAGTGGGTTTTGTAATGTCTCTCCTGTCGGGCAGAGCGTTGGAGTGGGCCACCCCGCTGTGGGAGCGTGACGACCATGTGGTGCGGAGTGCTCCTCGTTTTCTGGAGGCTCTAAAAAAGGTCTTTCTAGGACCTCAGGTCACCCATGATGCGGCGCTCCAACTGCTGGCAAGTTCACAGGGTTCGTCCTTGGTCTGCTATTTTGCTGTCGGACTCTGGCCTCGGGGGTTAGACTGGCCAGATAAAGTCCTCATTCCCGTATTTTGGAGAGGACTGGCGGGCCATGTGAAAGACGCCTTGGTTACCAGGGAGATTCCCGCCAAACTAGAGAAGCTTATTGCCATAACTACCCGCATCGACCTGCTTTTTCACGAGCGGAGGTTGGAGCGGTCTCAGTGTAGGCAGAGGTTCCGGCTGGCTCCCACCTTCGCCAGACCTCTAGAATCTTTTAGTCAGGCGTCCGACTCCCATGAGGCCATGGAGGTTTCTCGAGCAGGACCTAAGTCCCGGGCCGCTCGAGTACCCGTGGTTAGTAACACCTGTCAGCAGTCAGGACATTATGCCAACAAATGTCCACAGCGGT
Organism: Oophaga sylvatica; assembly: GCA_033576555.1. NCBI lineage: Eukaryota > Metazoa > Chordata > Amphibia > Anura > Dendrobatidae > Oophaga > Oophaga sylvatica. The sequence goes on from JARQOD010000001.1 coordinate 900,711,930, forward strand.
CAGGAAAACAGTCACGTCTAGTGACCCTGGAGGAGGTTCACTAGACACCGCGGCATTTTCCACCAAGTTGTCCTTCAAGGGGACAATTACTGTAGGTCCATCCACTCTCACCACCGAGCTCTGTGTGGATTCTCCGCCACACTATTCCTCAGGTGATGCTCGCCAAACCGGTGACTGTGCGAGTAGTGAATGGTTCGACTCTGCCCTCACAAATCACCCACCAGGCTATTCCTCTCACTTTATCTATGTCCCCTACCCATCAGGAGAGTATTTCCTTTCTTGTCCTGCCCGAGGGTATAGACAAGGTTTTGCTGGGAATATCTTGGCTCCGTCACCACTCTCCCCATATTGAGTGGTCCTCTGGGAGGATACTGGGTTGGGGTGATTCATGTAGAGGCAGGTGTGTCAGGGACTGCGTTCAGGTCACCACCACAGAGATACCCGTAGATCTTACTTCTCTTCCTCAGTGTTATTGGTCATACGCAGACGTTTTCTCCAAGAAGACGGCGGAGACTAGTGTTGAGCGATACTTCCCGATATCCATAAGTATCGGATCGGATCGGACCGATACTCAAAAAGTATCGGGTATCGCTGATTCCGATACCGGAAACCCAATGCAAGTCAATGGGACAGAAATATCGTAATTAAAAAAAAAAACCTTTCTTTCCTTGTAAACACTAGATATGCACAAATAGAATTATATTATATATATATATATATATATATATATTATATATATAATATACAGTGCCTACAAGTAGTATTCAACCCCCTGCAGATTTAGCTGGTTGACACATGCGGAATTAACTTGGCATTGTGACTAGTGTTGAGCGATACTGCTCGATATCTAAAAATATCGGATCGGGATGGTATCGCCGATATCACTAAATATCGTCGATATCCGATTCCGATACCGGAAGTCCCATGTAAGTCTATGGGAACAAAATATCGCAACTAAAAAAACAATTTCTTTCGTTGTAAACACAAAATATACACACATAGAATACATATATATATATATACATGTCATTGTGACATATATATATACATATATTTATAGTTTATACACTTCTACATAGTAAAATAGACTCTGATTCAATTGCCGGGTAAAGCCGTGACATACCCCATAGAAGTCGACGGGCTCGGTGCCGAGTACCCCCAAAACCTCTGGCTCTGTGCGACTCAACTTGGGCATCACAAACAGGATTCTGTAGCTCGCTATAAGCGAGTCCTGTGTGCCTGAATTGAACTGGTTTTGTGCTTGAGAATTGCTAAAATCATCAGAGAATGTATTTGCCATTTTTCCGCCATATCTGCGTCACGACGAGGCACTGGTGAAGAAGAAGGGCGTGCTCTTCGTGGGTGTACACTCACTCAGTGGCGCGAAAACGATGGCCGACCACTCTAAATGTTACTGCAATGTAAGATCGTGCCCCACAGCTCTTGAGTTCCGCCTCCTCATCCTCCTCAGTGTGCGGAAACTAACACGAAGGTCCCGCCTCACTACAAAAGAGGGGCCCTCTCCAGATGCTAATGACACATGTGACTTGGCAGAGATGGCTAATGGACACGAGCAGAAGTGTGAAGGGATGGAGCAGTCAGAGCTCTCCCCCCACGGAAGTGACCCGATCGCCACGGAACCACCGTTGGGCACCCGGCCTGGAAACCCTCCTACGCTGCAAGAAGCGGAGGATACCCTGAGAGACCTGGCCCGGCACCGGGAGGAGGTCGCCAGGATGGAAGCCAGCTGGCGTGCCCTAAAACTAAACTTGGAGCGACGCCAATCCCTCTTACCTGAAGTGTCTGTACCGGGAGGTGAGGCACCCGTTCTAGTAGAGGAGTCCGTGCGGGCATCCCAGCCCTTGCAATGTGATCCGGTTGACGTTGTCGCAGTGGAGGCACCCGTTCCTGCAAAAAACGCTGCACTGGCAGCACCCCAGATCCCGCTGTCTGCCCCCGTCGCTGAGACAGAAGAAGTGACACCCGTCCTCATGGAGGAGGCCGCGCAGGCACCAGAGGTCTACCTGTCTGTACCGGAGCCCCGACTGTCATCTGATCCAGAGCCGGCTGCTTCCTCCGCAGGTGAGCGCCGCCAGGACTGTCGGGCGCCAGGAGAGCTGCCGCAAACCGGACATCGTAAGCTGCAGTTTGATGGTGGAGACATGGAGATGCTGGTGGAGGAGAATTACAACCGGCGTCAGGAGGAAGAGTGTAGACGTCGGGAGAGAGAAGCCGAGCGACAAAGGGAGCAGCGCGAATCCCAGAAGCTTCGCCAACGTCACATCGAGAAGGACCGGGCAGATAAGGACCGGATGAGAAAAGATAAAAGTACGGTGAGGGAGCCGCGGCGTAAGGGTGCAGTACGGAGCTTTAAATTGAAAGCTGGTTGGGGCTTCATCCAGGAGCCTGGACTTTATTTAGAAGTGTTTGTGACCCGGCGGGACGTGGAAACTCACCTCCCAGAAGGACACCCGGGGAGGGACCTGTTGCCAGGAGACTTGGTGACTTACACCCGACACTGGGGTTACAATGGATGGTATGCCCTAAATGTCACCAGGTGCGACCCCTGGTCCCCAGAGTGTCAGGAACCTGTGAGACCCTCGGAGCCTTCAGCCTCCCACATCCAGGCCTCTGCACAAGTGCCCACCCCACGCCGTAAATCTCCCCAGCCTCCCTCAGTGGTCTCCTCAGCAGCCCCAGCTATGGACATGATAATGATAGCTGGCCCGTACCCGGCGCCTGTTAGGCCCCCTGGGGTTCGTTCAGTCCGGGACATAGGGCTCCAGACCCGGAGGGAGATGAAAGAGGTGGCCACACAGACACAGATAGCGGGTCACGACTTGACTGTACAGACCACACGACGTCATCAGGTCCTGGTGGTCCTTGGTGTCTCGGATGTTTGGCAAGCATCAGAAGAGTACCAGGTGGTACCTGGAACACCCCTGCCAAAGAATTATAAATAACCCGGACAGGGTCCCTGTATGTAAATAGTTAAATTGTTGATGTACCCGGACGGGTGAATGTTCATAAAAAAGTTTTTTAATTTAATAAAAAAAACAACACAGTTTTCATTACTTTTATTACAGTCTCATCCTGCGACGCCATCGATGTCCTGTAAAAAAATGAAAAAAAAAACCAGCAGTATACCACCTGTCCGACGCAGTCCATAGTAACGAGTGTCCCACGACGATCCAGCTCTGCTACATCAGAATGACATCAGAGGCAGGCAGGCAGCAGGCAGGCAGAGCCTGTCATCCCGGCGCAGCACAGCTGATTACCTGCTTCCCCGGCGGTGACGTCATCGGACTGGTTTACGGCCGGGATTACCCTGCAGTCACTGCAGTTATCGCGAAAAACTGCATGTGACCGCCAGGGAGAAGATAATGGCGGCCATCAAGCAGTCCAGGACGTGACCGCCGGAGATCTTCTGCCAGGTAAGTGCCGCTGACTCCTGACAGACCCGACCGACGGACACTCACAGTGACAGTGACAAATCCGATTCCGGTATCCGATATGACGAAAATATCGGTACTCTGAATCGAAAGCCCGATACAGCTAATATCGGCCGATACCCGATATTTGCAGTATCGTATCGCTCAACACTAATTGTGACATTTGTACTGTAGATCAGCCTGGAAGTGGGAAATGCACTGCAGCAAAAATTTTGTTTTAATTTTTTTTTCTTTTTAAAAAACGTTAAAAGTTAATTCAGAGTGTCATTTATTATTCAACCCCTCAAACCACAAGAATTCTGTTTGGTCCCACTAAAGTATTAAGAAGTAGTTCAGGCACCAAGAATAATGAGCTTCACATGTGTGGATTAATGATCTCTTTTGCCAGCCTTTTCTGACTATTTAAGACCCTCCCCAAACTTGTGAACAGCACTCATACATGGTCAACAAGGGAAAGACAAAGGAGCATTCCAAGGCCATCAGAGACAAGATCGTGGAGGGTCACAAGGCTGGCAAGGGGTACAAAACCCTTTCCAAGGAGTTGGCCCTACCTGTCTCCACTGTTGGGAGCATCATCCGTAAGTGGAAGGCTTATGGAACTACTGTTAGCCTTCCACGGCCTGGACAGCCTTTGAAAGTTTCCTCCCGTGCCGAGGCCAGGCTTGTCCGAAGAGTCAAGGCTAACCCAAGGACAACAAGGAAGGAGCTCCGGGAAGATCTCATGGCAGTGGGGACATTGGTTTCAGTCAATACCATAAGTAACGTACTCCACCGCAATGGTCTCTGTTCCAGACGAGCCCGTAAGGTACCTTTACTTTCAAAGCGTCATGACAAGGCTCGTCTACAGTTTGCTCATGATCACTTGGAGGACTCTGAGACAGACTGGTTCAAGGTTCTATGGTCTGATGAGACCAAGATCGAGATCTTTGGTGCCAACCACACACGTGACGTTTGGAGACTGGATGGCACTGCATACGACCCCAAGAATACCATCCCTACAGTCAAGCATGGTGGTGGCAGCATCATGCTGTGGGGCTGTTTCTCAGCCAAGGGGCCTGGCCATCTGGTCCGCATCCATGGGAGGATGGATAGCACAGCCTACCTGGAGATTTTGGCCAAGAACCTCCGCTCCTCCATCAAGGATCTTAAGATGGGTCGTAATTTCATCTTCCAACAAGACAACGACCCAAAGCACACAGCTAAGAAAACCAAGGCCTGGTTCAAGAGGGAAAAAGTCAAAGTGTTGGAGTGGCCTAGTCAGTCTCCTGACCTTAACCCAATTGAAAACTTGTGGAAGGAGCTCAAGATTAAAGTCCACATGAGACACCCAAAGAACCTAGATAACTTGGAGAAGATCTGCATGGAGGAGTGGGCCAAGATAACTCCACAGACCTGTGCCGGCCTGATCAGGTCTTATAAAAGACGATTATTAGCTGTAATTGCAAACAAGGGTTATTGTTGTGAATGGGTTTGAGATGAGTTCTGAGCAGAGGCTCCCTCTGGTGGTTACAAAGCGGTACTAGTGAGGACTGGGAATCAGGTGTTACTGATTGGTCTTATATAAGGGAGTCATTTTCCCATCAGGGTTGCCGGTGATCAATTGTTTCTGGTCTGAATCCTTCTTTCCAGTTTCCCTTGTAGCCTGCTGTGTCGTGTCTGCATCTCCTGCTATCAGATAAGACAATTTCTTATTTTGTGTTTTTGCTATATTTTTGCTTTTTTACCTGCACTCCTCAGCTACCGTAACATAACAGTATCACCGGCCATAAAAATTGTATGGTACTCACAGAAGGGAAAAAATATTTTGAAGGAAGAAAAGTTGTCAGAGATATTTTTTCTGTTTGTTGCATTTTTTTTTTTTTTTTTTTTCCCTCTGTATCTCTGGGTGCTGGGGAGGATCTTTTCTCCCAATGGAGTTTGCACAGTTGTCTGGCCGTGTGGATCAGCTTGCCACTGAGGTTCAGAGTATTGCTGCATATCTTGCTAGGTTGCCTGTTGTGGAACCTAGGATCCCCATGCCAGATTTGTTTTTAGGGATCGAGCTAAGTTTCAGAATTTCAAAAATAATTGTAAATTGTTTTTTGCCTTAAAATCTAAGTCCTCAGGGAATGCAGCGCAGCAGGTTCAAATTATCATCTCTCTCCTGCGCGGCGATCCTCAGGATTGGGCTTTTTCCCTGATACTTGGGGATCTGTTTTGAGTGATGTTGATGCATTTTTTTCAGGCTTTGGGGTTATTGTACGATGAGCCTAATGTCACTGATCAAGCTGAAAAAGCCTTGTTGGCATTAAATCAGGGGCTTGATGACGCTGAGTTATACTGTCAGAGATTCCGTAGGTGGGCAGTCCTGACCAAGAGGAATGACGACGCTTTGGCGGCCCTTTTCCGGAAGGGTCTGTCGGATAATGTAAAGGATGTTATGGTGGGATTCCCTGTCCCTCTGGTCTCAATGATTCTATGTCATAGCGATTCAAATTGACAGACGTTTGCGTGAGCGGAGAAGTATGCGTGGAGTGGTGTTGCCTTGTGAGCCAGCTGCTGAGCCCATGCAGTGTGATGGAGTGGTGTCTGGGGCACAGCGTCATGAGTTTCGAAAGCGCAATGGGTTATGTTTCTACTGTGGTGATGCCTCTCATGCTATTTCAGTCTGCCCTAAGCGGGGAAGACATTTTGCACGCTCAGTTGTCTTGGGTAGTGTTCAGACTAAGTTTTTATTAACTGTCACTCTGATATGCTCTCTGTCCTCATTTTCTGCTCAGGCTTTCGTTGATTCTGGAGCAGCTATTAACCTGATGGATTATGATTTTGCTAAACGTTGTGGGTTTCCCTTGATACCCCTACAGAAGTCTATTCCCCTACTGGGGATCGATTCTACCCCTTTGGCTGAGAATAAACCCCAGTTTTCTACTCAGGTGATAATGAGGGTTGAACCTGATCACCAGGAGTGCTGCAAATTTTTGGTTCTATATAATCTGCATGACATTATCGTGCTGGGTTTCCCTTGGTTACAGTCTCATAATCCTGTTTTGGATTGGAAATCTGTGTCTGTAACCAGTTGGGGCTGCCAATGTGTTAATACCAACACTCCTGTTTTTTCTGCCTCCCCCCAGGCTGAGGATGTTCCTGACTTTTTGTTTGATTTTTCTGATGTGTTTAGCGAAAGTAAATTGCATCCTTACCTCCCCATAGGAGCTATGACTGCGCTATTGAATTAGTGCCAGGTAGTAAATTCCCTAAAGGTCGCCTTTTTAACTTGTCTGTACCTGAACATGACGCTATGCGGTCTTATATCAAGGAATCATTGGAGAAGGTCATATCAGACCATCCTCTTCACCCTTAGGTGCTGGTTTTTTCTTTGTGGCCAAAAAGATGGTTCATTAAGGCCGTGTATTGATTATCGTCTCTTGAACAATATTACTGTGAATATCAATACCGTTACCCTTGATTTCTGACCTGTTTTCCAGGGTGAAAAACGCTACTTGGTTTACCAAGCTTGACCTCAGGGGGGCGTATAACCTTATTCGCATTAAGCACGGGGATGAATGGAAGACGGCATTTTTAAAACCCTGAAGGGCATTTTGAGTACCTTGTGATGCCCTTTGGGCTCACTAATGCTCCTTCCGTCTTCCAGTCCTTCATGAATGACATTTTCAGGGATTTTGTGGACAAGTTTCTGATTGTTTATTTGGATGATATCTTGATTTTTTCTAATGACTGGGACTCTCATGTGAAAATGTTCGAACTGTATTCCAGATTTTGAGAGAGAATGCTCTGTATGTGAAGGGATCAAAGTGTCTTTTTGGCGTACAGAAGATCTCATTTCTGGGATTCATTTTGTCCCCATCTGTTATTGAAATGGACCCGGTCAAGGTTCAGGCCATCTGTGATTGGGTCCAACCTACTTCATTAAAGGCTCTTCAGAGATTTTTGGGTTTTGCCAATTTTTATCGTAAATTTATTGGTAATTTCTCGGTTATTGTTAAACCATTAACTGTTTTACCAGAAAGGGTTCTGATGTGGTGAATTGGCCTCTGAGGCAGTCTCTGCGTTTCAGGAACTTAAGCAGAGATTCACTTCTGCTCCTGTTCTAGGCAGCCTGATGTTTCTCTGCCATTTCAGGTGGAGGTTGATGCCTCTGAAATTGGGGCAGGTGCCGTTTTGTCCCAAAAAGATCCAGAGACTCTAAAAGTAACCCTTGTGCCTTTTTCTCTCGAAAATTTTCTCCTACTGAACGTAATTATGACGTGGGTAATCGGGAGTTATTGGCCATGAAGTGGGCTTTTGAAGAGTGGAGACATTGGCTGGGAGGGAGCCAAACATCAGGTGGTGGTCCTTACGGACCATAAGAATCTGGTCTATCTGGAATCTGCCAAGCGACTCAATCCTAGACAGGCCAGGTGGGCCTTGTTTTTTCACACGTTTTAATTTTGTGGTTTCCTTTCTTCCTGGCACTAAGAATATTAAGGTGGATGCACTCTCGAGGAGTTTCCTTGCGGACTCTCCTGAGCTATCTGATCCCTCTGTTATTTTGAAGGAGGGTTAGTTCTTTCCGCCATCTCGCCCAATTTGAGACTTGCTCTGGAGGGGTGTCAGGAGGATAGGCCCGAGCGCTGCCCTGTTGGAAAATTGTTTGTCCCGGACCAATGGAAAAAGAGTGTGATGTCTGAGATTCATTGTTCCGCATTGGCTGGGCATCCCGGAATTTTTGGTACCAGAGACTTGGTTAGTCGGTCCTTTTGGGGTCTACCTTGTCCGCGATGTCAGGGAATTTGTGCAGTCCTGCGGGACTTGCTCTCGCTCCAAGCCTTGCTCTCGCTCTAGTGGTTTGTTGATGCCATTGCCTGTGCCCAAGAGACCATGGACCCATATCTCTATGGATTTCATTTCCGATCTTCCTGTTTCTCAGAGAATGACACCATCTGGGTAATTTGTGATAGGTTTTCCAAAATGATACATCTTGTGCCATTACCTAAGTTTGCCTTCCTCCTCTGATTGGTGCCGTTGTTCCTTCAGCACGTGGGTTCGTTACACGGCATTCCTGAGAACATTGTGTCTGACAGAGGAGTCCAGTTTGTTTTCCAGATTTTGGAGGACTTTTTGTTCTAAACTGGGTGTTCAATTGTCTTTCTCCTCGGCATTTCATCCTCAGACCAATGGTCAAACGAGAGAAAAACCAGACATTGGAGACTTATCTAAGATGCTTTGTGTCTGCTGATCAGGATGACTGGGTCTCTTTTTTGCCTTTGGCTGAGTTTGCTCTTAATAATAGGGCTAGCTCTGCCACTTTGATGTCTCCGTTTTTTTCTGTAATTCTGGGTTTCACCCTCGATTTTCTTCAGGACAGACGGAGGCTTCTGTCTGTCCAGGTGTTGATCTGTTGTTGAGCGTATGCAGCAGATTTGGGACCAGGTAGTGGAGAGGTTGTCCCTCTCTCAGGAGAAGGCCCAGCGGTTTGCTAACCGGCATAGGACTGATGGTCCTCGGTTTTAAAGTGGGGGACTTGGTCTGGTTGTCCTCAAAGAATATTCCTATGAGAGTAGCATCTCCAAAATTTTTAAGCCTAGGTTCATTGGACCTTATAGATCATGGAGATTTATTAATCCTGTTTCTTTTCGTTTGCTTCTTCCAGGGACATTTAAGATCCATAACGTGTTCCACAAGTCCTTGTTGAAGAGGTTTGTTGAGCCAGTGGTTCCTGCTGCTGTGCCTCCTGACCCTGTTTTGGGTTGAGGGCAATCTGGAGTATGTGGTTGAGAAAATATTGGATTCTCGTTTTTCTAGACGAAGACTCCAGTATTTGGTTAAATGGAGGTTATGGTCAGGAAGACAATTCTTGGGGTTTGCTTCGGACATCCATGCTGGAGACTTATCCGTGCGTATCATAGAACTCATCCTGACCGACCTGGTTGCTCAAATGAGGGTTCGGTGACCCCTCCTCAAGGGGGGGGGTACTGTTGTGGATGTGTTTGAGATGAGTTCTGAGCAGAGGCTCCCTCTGGGGTTACAAGCGGTACTAGTGAGACTGGGAATCAGGTGTTACTGATTGGTCTTATATAAGGGAGTCATTTTCCCATCAGGGTTGCCGGTGATCAATTGTTCTGGTCTGAATCATCTTCCAGTTTCCCTTGTAGCCTGCTGTGTCGGTCTGCATCTCCTGCTATCAGATAAGACAATTTCTTATTTTGTGTTTTTGCTATATTTTTGCATTTTTACCTGCACTCCTCAGCTACCGTAAATAACAGGTTTTCCACGAAATATTAAACAAGGGGTTGTATAATAATTGACCCACATTTATGTTTAAAATTTATTAAAATTTTAACTGAGGGAACTACTTTTTGTTTTTAAGATTTTTGCTTCTGTTAATAAATCCTACTCTCGTTTGCAGTTTGAAGGCCTAACTTATTTTTTCATCTTATCAAACCACTAAATCTGCAGGGGTTGAATACTACTTGTAGGCACTGTAAAATATATATATATACATGTCATTGGTGTCTATATATACTATTTTTATAGTTCATACAAAATTAAAATAGCCGGGTTATTCAATTGCCAGGCAAAAGCCGGCTTTTGTGAAATTACGAAGCACCGACTGAAATGAACATGGTTTACATAGAGTTAACCATGCTATTTCATGTAGTTTGATATATGGTTTTCACTAACAATTACATGACTGTATGTGTGCAAAATTTCACAATTAGGGATAATTAAAGGTGTAAATTTTGTTTTAAAAAAAAACGGGCGCGCTGTCATGTGTGCATTGCCCGAAGATCGTCGCGGTTGCCATTTTGACTTCTACAGCTGAACTGCTGTTTCTTTGTGTTTGGCAGCTAGGGAGTTTAATTCTGTCTGTGCTCGGTGCTGGACGGGGCAGTTTTTTTCCGGCTGCAATGATTATTTGTTGATTGGTTTCCTTTTAAATTCCTGGTTTTCTGCTTGGGAGTTGCCAGTGAAACTTCATGCAGACCACAGATAGGAATGAATCTGTATTAAATTTAGTTGTGAGCTCCTTAGTTGTTCTAATCACTTGGTTAGAGTTTTTCCAGACCTTTATTTTTCCTTGGTTTTTTAGTGTGATGCAAGGGTGTTTTCCCGTGTCTTTTATTCTAAAACTGGTATTTGCTGAGATCGCCCCAAACCCTTTTGGGGGGATAGGATCCTTTTAGGTGATTACGGGTTTAGGGTCTGATAGGAACGGGTTGGTTTTGGGGACTTGGACCTCTGAAACCTTACAGTACCCCCCAAAGGGAGGGGTTGTTGGACCCCCAGTTTAGGGTCGGTTAACCCGGGGCCCCCTTTTTTGTTTCAGCTATCAATCCTCAAGATTAACCCCGAATTTTGCAATACGTGCGGTAAATCATTCAACTTCATGTGATTTTTCTTTCTATTGTTTAAAGGTTTTTTTCCCTTTTTAATAGTTTCGACATTTTAACTACATTAAAGGTGACATTTTCTGGGCCCTAAAATTTTCTCCATTATGGACCAGTAGCCCAGGGTCGCAGTTGCAGGGATTACCATGGGTGACGGCATTAATCCAAAGTTTTGT
>JARQOD010000001.1:900723024-900797507 GCA_033576555.1 Oophaga sylvatica
AAGGTGGGGGGAGCAGCTCTGAGGAAGAGATTGTCCCAACGGTACAAAGAGGAGGGAGGTAGGCTGCAGACTCGCTTGCCTGTAGCCTCCAGTTTGGCACCTGTTGGGAGCAGTTCTCTTAAAAATGTCAAAATTGGCGCTCCCATGTCTTGCACTGCGTGGTCCTTTTTTGACAGACTTGTATCTGATATTTGCTATGTTCAATGCAAGCTGTGTAAGCAAAAAGTTAAAAGAGGTAAAAATATCAGGAACCTGAATACCACAAATATGTGGAAACATGTACGGACAAAGCACGTAGCTGAGTTACAAAGACACACTGGAGATGTAGGCCAACCTACAGCAGCACCTACATCTTTAGGTCATGTTCGAGCCTATACCTCCAGCTCTCACACACCTGGTTCGGCTTCCTCACAGGATCTCCATGGAAGAACCTCGGTCACTGTTGTCCATAGACAAACTGTTATTCCACCCACTGCAGCAAGTTCACAGTCATCGTCACACTCCCAGAACAAAAAACAGCCATCGGTAACACAGGCATGGGATAAAAGACGGCCATACTCTGCAAACCATCCACGAGCACAGGCTCTGAATGCTGGCCTGGCAAAACTCCTGTCCCTTGAAATGCTGTCATTCAGGCTGGTGGAGACTGACAGTTTCAGGAACTTTATGGCATTGGCAGTCCCACAATATAATGTGCCAAGCCGATTTTATTTCAGCAGGCAAGCTGTCCCTGCTCTGCAAAAACATGTCGAGGGAAACATTAAACATGCGCTACTAAACGCCGTCAGTAGCAGGGTCCACCTGACCACCGATGCGTGGACCAGTACCCATGGCCAGGGACGATACCTTTCCCTCACTGCCCATTGGGTCAATGTTGTGGAGCCGGGTACAGATCTTGCCAGTGGCGCTGTACGTGTTCTGCCAACTCCAAGGATTGCAGGAATCCAGTCTGTGCACATTGATTCCTCCTCCTACTCCAGTTCCTCAGAATCATCGCTGCACGAGCCGTCACGGTCTACCTCCACATGGACCCGTGAACGCTTACCTGTTGCGACCGATATGAGCACAGCCGTGGCCAAACGTCAACAGGCCGTCCTGAAATTAATTCCCATGGGGAATTGAAGCCACACAGTGCAGGAGCTCTGGGATGCCATCAAGCAGGAGAGCGACGTGTGGTTTTTGTCAGCTAATCTCCAGCCAGGCTTGGTAGTGTGTGACAATGGCCGAAATCTGGTGGCAGCTCTGGGCCTTGGCAACCTCACTCACATACCATGTCTGGCACATGTGCTCAACTTGGTCGTGCAGAGTTTTTTGAGGGACTATCCGGATCTTGATGCACTGCTGCACAAGGTCCTCCTAGAGTGCGCTCACTTGAGACGTTCCAGCATGGCCAGATCGCGCATTACAGCTCTGCAAGTCAGATTTCGCCTTCCTGAACATCGCATCATATGTGACGTACCCACCAGGTGGAATTCCACGTTACATATGTTGGAGCGGTTGTGTGAGCAGCAGCCAGCAGTAATGGAGTATCAGCTGCAACAGGCGCAATCAACTCGCAATTTGCGCCGTTCACACTTCACCACTACTGAGTGGGCCTCTATGAAGGACATCTGCGACGTTTTGCGTGCGTTTGATGTCTCAACGCGGATGGCGAGTGCAGATGATGCACTAGTCAGCATGACTGTCCCCCTTATCTGCCTGCTTCAGAAATCACTGAAAGCACTAAAGGAAGAGGTTTTGGAAGAGGTGGAGGATGAGGAGTCACAAATTCAATTACCTTCAGGACAGTCAGCGCAACGTGGTTCCTCACAAAGGGCTGGGCAGGGCTCACTTTGTGAGGAGGATGAGGAGGAGGAGGAGTCAATGGAGGAGGAAGAAATCCCTACAGAGGGAGGTACACAACGATGTAGTCAGTATGTAGAGCGAGGGTGGGGTGATGCAGAGGAGGCAGAGATGACGCCTCTTCCAGAGGACAGCCTTTGTTGGCCAGTTGGGAGTCTGCAGCACATGGTTGATTTCAGCTTCAGTGCCTGAGAAACGACCGCCGCATCACCCACATTCTCAGCACGTCAGATTATTGGGTGTACACCCTCCTAGACCCTCGCTACCGGGACAACTTACAAACCCTCATCACACCGGTGAACCGGGACCGTAAAATGCAGGAGTACCAAGACACACTGGTGCAATCCATACTGTTGTACATTCCAGCCGAGAGACCTGCTGCTGCTGCTACTGCTTTACAAAGCAGCTCTGTGCGTCGAGGCAGTGTAGACACCTCTACAACAAGAGGGAGCAGAAGCAGCGGCTTTGCACAGGGCAAGAACTGTATGTTACAAATGTGGCAAAGTTTTGTGACAGCGCCAGCAAGGTCTACACCATCCGAGACGGCTCCAGTCACCAGGAAGAAACGTTTCCGTAAGATGGTGACAGACTACTTGGCTTTCCCTCTAAGTGTACTCCCAGATGCCTCTTCCCCTTTCAAATTTTGGGTCTCTAAGTTGGATACATGGCCAGAGCTTAGCCAGTATGCATTGGAGGTGCTGGCTTGCCCTGCTGCCAGTGTATTATCTGAGCGTGTCTTTAGTGCTGCAGGTGGTGTAGTAACAGACCGTCGCATGCGACTATCCTCAGAGAATGTAGACCGGCTTACTTTTCTGAAAATGAACAAGGCATGGATCTCACCTGAATTTGCCTGTCCGTTTTCAGATTAAATAACTGTTTGGCAACGTTTTCCATGTCTCCTGTTATGTTCATCTTTCTACCACCTGAACTCTACTCCCTGGGCTACAACACCGCCATTTGTTGCTCGTAAGTAATTGGCAGGGGTACTGACTCCTGGCCAGCCTGGTTACAGCACGACAGCTGTTTCCTGCAGTGTAACGTCATTAGCTCCAATAAGTTGTGCTGTCGTGTTGCATTTGGGTTAGCCGACTCTATGGTGCCTGCAGTTTAGGTGATTCCTATGTGTGCTGTGGGATATGTAAATAAAGGCGGTTTCCATTGTGACAATAGGATAAGCAACCACTGTAGGACTGTGTGATTCGGTAACTGCGGACGGCTTGCGTACTGTCAACTTACATTTTCATGGGTGCGTTCTTCTACCCGTCCGGGGTCCAGTACCGTCAAGTGGTTCTCCCCAGTGCTTTTGGCCTAGGTGCCTCCATCTCCGTATCCGAGTTCCAGCAACGTCTGCTGGTCCTTGGTAGTGCTTTGGAGCACAGGTACCTCCTGCTTAGTAACCGTGTCACAGTAAAGTCAGCTGGTACTCAGTTGTGACATTGCCTCTTTTCCTTCTGCTACCCGTCCGGGGTCCAGTACCGTCAAGTGGTTCTCCCCAGTGCTTTTGGCCTAGGTGCCTCCATCTCCGTATCCGAGTTCCAGCAACGTCTGCTGGTCCTTGGTAGTGCTTTGGAGCACAGGTACCTCCTGCTTAGTAACCGTGTCACAGTAACGTCAGCTGGTACTCAGTTGTGACATTGCCTCTTTTCCTTCTGCTACCCGTCCGGGGTCCAGTACCGTCAAGTGGTTATCCCCAGTGCTTTTGGCCTAGGTGCCTCCATCTCCGTATCCGAGTTCCAGCAACGTCTGCTGGTCCTTGGTAGTGCTTTGGAGCACAGGTACCTCCTGCTTAGTAACCGTGTCACAGTAACGTCAGCTGGTACTCAGTTGTGACATTGCCTCTTTTCCTTCTGCTACCCGTCCGGGTCCAGTACCGTCAAGTGGTTCTCCCCAGTGCTTTTGGCCTAGGTGCCTCCATCTCCGTATCCGAGTTCCAGCAACGTCTGCTGGTCCTTGGTAGTGCTTTGGAGCACAGGTACCTCCTGCTTAGTAACCGTGTCACAGTAACGTCAGCTGGTACTCAGTTGTGACATTGCCTCTTTTCCTTCTGCTACCCGTCCGGGGTCCAGTACCGTCAAGTGGTTCTCCCCAGTGCTTTTGGCCTAGGTGCCTCCATCTCCGTATCCGAGTTCCAGCAACGTCTGCTGGTCCTTGGTAGTGCTTTGGAGCACAGGTACCTCCTGCTTAGTAACCGTGTCACAGTAACATCAGCTGGTACTCAGTTGTGAAATTGCCTCTTTTCCTTCTGCTACCCGTCCGGGGTCCAGTACCGTCAAGTGGTTCTCCCCAGTGCTTTTGGCCTAGGTGCCTCCATCTCCGTATCCGAGTTCCAGCAACGTCTGCTGGTCCTTGGTAGTGCTTTGGAGCACAGGTACCTCCTGCTTAGTAACCGTGTCACAGTAACGTCAGCTGGTACTCAGTTGTGACATTGCCTCTTTTCCTTCTGCTACCCGTCCGGGTTCCAGCACAGTCAGCTGGTCCTCGTTACTTCCATTGTCTCTTGCTCCATCTGATACCCGTCAGTGTTCTAGTAACGTCAGCTGTTTCTCGGAAATTAGACGACCTTAAAGACCACCCAGAAGAAGATGACGACAACAAGGACGACGAGCATGAAGCCAACCAGCCTGAACACCATCACAAAGAAAAAATAAAAGATTACCCAGAAGAAGATCACCAACAGGACAAAGAAGGTTAAGACAAACTACAAGATACAGAACAAGAGACAGAAGAACAATAAGCAAAAGATCAAAAAGCAGAAGAACATGAAGTATAAGACCAAAATGAAGAGCAAAATATATGCTCTAAATTCTAAGCAGAAGAAGACTAAGCAGTGTATGGGGGTGAGTCCGTTCCTCCTCGTGGTGCCCCTGGAAAATGCCTGCTGCTGCAGGCTAAACTGAACACGGACAAATACTGTTGTAATTTAAATCTTTTGTGACAGCAAGAACGGAAGGATGAACAATTCATACTTTTACAGATTACAAGTACAGGAATCTCTGTCACAAATAAGAATATGATGAAGAAGATGAAGAGGAAGAAGATGAAGAATTTGAATATGAAGAAGATTAATTAGTTTAATAATAACAATATGAGTAATGTAAACAAAAACATGAATAGCAAGAAGTTTAAGAAGAAGATTAAGAAGGTGAAGATGAAGAATAATTTGATGGAAAGATGATGCTGCTGCTGAAGATTATGAAGGAGAAAGTGTGGCACTGGCAACAGTTAAAAAGGTGAAGAGCATGGAAGTTGTGAAACATACATATTTGCCAAAATAGAAAAAAGGTTAACAACATTGTCAATTTGTTAGTCAATCCAAACGTATTTCCCAAAAAAATATATTAATGCTATTCCAATGCATTGGGTTAAACATGTATGCCTTTATTGTCTCCTCAACCTCCCCCAATACATTCTACATTAGTCTTTGTTGTTTTCCTTCATGTACAATTAACCAACAAGGCAAGAATGGTTTTTTTTTAATGTCGATATTTGGTTCCCATAGACTTACATTGGACTTCCGGTATCGGAATCGGATATCGACGATATTTAGTGATATCGGCGATACCATTTCGATACGATATTTTTAGATATCGAGCAGTATCGCTCAACACTACTCATGATTAAAACCACTGAAATTTGAAGTAAAAGGCGTTGTGTTTGCCTCATTACTGCGGCCCAGCCCTACCTACCAGAGCGGATCCCTACAATTGGTGGCTTCAATGCGGCAACGCAGTGAGGTCAGGCTGTTTTTTCCTGCATGACAGTAAATGTCCTAGGTAAATAAAGTGACGCAAAACCCGGTGGATAACTGTCCCAAGATGGAGAACACAGTAAAAATGCTGGAGGAGGCCATGCGGCAGCAACAGCAGGCTATGCAGCAGCAGCAGCAGGCTATACAGCAGCAGGCTATGGAGCAGCAGCAGGCTATACAGCAGCAGGCTATGGAGCAGCAGCAGGCTATACAGCAGCAGGCTATGGAGCAGCAGCAGATATTTAATCGACAGCAACAGGAAACCAATAGTCTAGTGATGCAGCACATCACAGCGCCGCAGACAGTAGGAGCTGCCCGGGGATGGCAGGATGTCCGGAAAGCGGTGCGTACAGCGATCCGAAAGATGGAGCAATCAGATGACGTCGAGGTGTACCTGGAGATGTTTGAAGGCGTGGCTAAAAGGGAGAGACTGCCCCGTTACCAGTGGGCCGAGATCGTGGCTCCGTTTTTTTAATTCAGGACCCGCAAAAGCCTCTAGGGACCTACCCCCCGAGCAACAGGAGGACTATGAGAGCGTCAAGGGTGAGATACTTACACGTCTTGGGGTAAATGTTTTGGTCCGGGCACAGCGGGTACACCAGTGGAACTTTTCCCCTTCCGAGCCAGCTCGGTCACAGTATTATGACTTGATACACCTGATAGAAAAGTGGTTGCAGCCGGAGGTGTTGTCACCCCGCGCTATGCTGGATCGTATAGTGACTGATAAATTCTTGAGAAATTTGCCACACACCCTTCAAAACATGGCTTGGACAGGCAGCCCCTACTGATGGTCTCCAAATGGTAGACCTCATTGAAAGATATGGGGCTACCAAGGAGATACAGGGAGAGACTACCCGGAAGGTACCAAGTAAATTCCACAAACCTTCACCCACAGCTCGTCGAGCAGAGACTCGGAGGGCAGCCCAGGACGGGTCGGGGAACGAAAGGGGCCCCATAATCTGTTGGCGGTGCCAACAACCAGGACTTGTGAGAGCTGTTTGCCCTCACCTGACAGAGTCCATGGACAACAACTTTGGCTACTATCAGTCTCACTATGCAGAACACATGTGTGCAGTGGTCAAACCAGAGGGACCCAATATGAACCATTTGTGTAAAGTGCAGGTGGAGGGTAACCCTGCTGTGGCTCTAGTGGACTCAGGGAGTCTCGTGAGTGACCCTAATACGAGCCAGCCACGTCAAAATCAGCGAGTATACTGCTGTGAAAATGGGTGTGTTGTGTATACATGGTGACTTAAAACATTATCCTACCACCCTGGTGATGATAAACATGCCAGAGGGGAGGAGGTGACACGAGGTGGGGGTGTGGTTAATTAGCATTAATAATGGGAGAAGATTTTCCGTTATTTTCTGTGCTTTGGCCTGTAATTACCCCTCCCACAGAACAGTCGTCGGCACCAGTGGCAAACAGGTTGCATTCTCCAGAAATCGGGAATGAACCTGGTGGCCCAGAGGAAGATGTACTGGCGGTAGGAGTACCTTTGCCTTCGGTGGAGGAGGAAAACCCCTCTCCTATAGAAGTGTTAGGTGGGGAGATGGAAGATTTGCCACCGGGACCAGAATTGTCATACTTAAATGTGGCAGGTGACAATTTTGGTACGGCGCAACTACGGGACCCTACGTTGACTCGAGCCTGGAAGTACTGGTTGTCAATGGGGAACCCCCAACACCCCAGGGCAGCTAAAGTATTTCCCCGATTTGAGCTGAACCAAGATTTGCTGTATGGGGTTGAAAAAATACATGGGGAAATTGTCGAGCAATTGCTGGTACCGCAGTCATATCGGAAGTTGGTAATGGACTTAGCGCATGCGCATGTACTAGGGGGACATTTGGGACCAAAGAAAACCCTAGACAGAATTCTACAACTGTTTTACTGGCTATGGGTCTATGAAGAAGTTAAACGGTATTGTTACTCTTGTCCCGTGTGCTAGGTAACCAGTCCGCAGCCTCATTTTCAGAGTCCCTTGGTGCCATTACTAATTATAGAGGTACCGTTTGAGAGAATAGCCAATGGATCTGGTGTGGACGGTTAATAAATCAGCAAGGGGTCATCAAACATCCTCGTAGTTCTAGATTACGCTACCAGGTATCCTGAGGCTATTCCCCTGCGACACACCTCGGCAAAACTGATCGCAAAAGAACTCATGGGTATGTTCTCTCGGGTGGGAATCCCTCAAGAAATCTTAACAGATCAGGTGACCCCCTTTATGTCAAAAATCATGAAGGAACTCTGCTAGTGTTAAACAGTTGCGCACATCGGTCTATCATCCCCAAACAGACGGTTTAGTAGAAAGGTTCAATAAAACCCTGAAGAATATGTTGAAAAAAAAAGTCTCTAAAGATGCTAAGGACTGGGATCTCTTGTTGCCATACCTGATGTTTGCAGTGCGGGAGGTGCCCCAGGCATCTACGGGGTTCTCGCCCTTTGAACTATTATATGGCAGACATCCCCGTGGCTTACTCGATATAGCTAAAGAGGCCTGGGAAAACTATACAACTCCCCACAAAAGTGTGATAGAACATGTGGCCAAAATGCAAGAGAGAATGGAGACAGTCCTACCATTAGTCCGAGAACATATGGAATCAGCACAAAGGTCACAGAGGCAGGTCTATAACCGGGAGGCACGGGTAAGGTCCTTTAACCCTGGGGATCGGGTGTTGGTACTTGTGCCTACAGTGGATAGTAAGTTCCTTGCAAGGTGCAGGGACCCTACGAAATTATAGAGAAGGTGGGACCAGTAAACTATAAAGTACACCAACCAGGGCGGAGAAAGCCAGAACACGTATACCATGTGAATCTGCTCAAACCATGGAAAGACAGAGACCCGCTTGGTGAGGATTGTCCACGGCCTGCATTTCCAGTACAGATGGCTTCCTTGCCTCAGGAGAAGGCAAGAGAAGTCCTCTCCGCCGTCAAAATATCAGACACTTTGTCGCACAGACAAGTTCAGGAAGTCCGAGAGTTTGTTAGCCGAAATACAGATGTTTTTTCTGAACTTCCTGGTCGTACCTCCCTAATACAGCATGACATTGTCACTGAGCCGCAGGGCAAAGTACGATTAAAGCCATATCGGGTGCCTGAGGCCCGGCGACAAGCCATCAAGGAAGAGGTCAAGAAGATGCTGCAGTTAGGGGTCATTGAAGAGTCCCAGAGTGAGTGGGCCAGCCCAATAGTCCTAATACCAAAGCCAGATGGGACACTAAGGTTCTGTAATGACTTCAGAAAACTGAATGAAATTTCTAACTTTGACGCCTACCCCATTCCCCGGGTCGATGAGTTAATAGAGCGGTTTGGGCAGGCACGTTATTTTTCATTCATTGACCTCACAAAAGGGTATTGGCAGGTGCCACTAACAAAAGCAGCGAGAGAGAAAACGGCTTTTGTAACACCCGAGGGACTGTTCCAGTATATAGTCCTACCCTTCGGGTTGCATGGCGCTCCAGCGACATTCCAGAGTTAATGGACGTTGTTCATCGTCCTCATCGCCGACATGCCGCGGCCAATCTGGACGATATTGTGGTGTACAGTACAGACTGGGAAAGTCACTTAGCCAAGGTACAGGCGGTGATAGATTCGCTGAGACAAGCAGAGCTAACTGCCAGTGTATGATTGTGATGGTAGGAGTTATCAAAGCCCAAATAAACAAAATGGAGGCAATCCAAAACTGGCCCCGTCCCCTCACCACAAAACAAGTGAAAGGGTTTTTGGGGTTAGTGGGATACTACCGCGGTTTATTCACAATTTTGCAACACTGTCGGCGCTGTTAAATGACTGCCTAAAAGGAGGAAGTTAGTAATGGTGCGATGGAATGATCAGCTTGAAGAAGCGTTTGTAAAACTAAAAGGGGCACTGTGTGTGTGTCACCAATTTTGATCACACCTGACTTCAAAAGAGAATTCATTGTCCAGACTGATGCGTCAGAGGTAGGTGTGGGTGCCATTTTGTCTCAGGAGGTTAACGGGAGGAGCATCACATTACTTTCCAGAGTCGAAAGCTAACTCCAGCTGAAACCAGATACAGCATTGTAGAGAGAGAGAGAGAGTGCCTGGCGATCAAGTGGGCACTGGAGTCGTTGCGCTACTATCTGTTGGGGAGAACATTTTGGTTGTTAACTGATCATTCCCCTCAGACTGGCAGTGTTGTAGCCCAGGGAGTAGAGTTCAGGTGGTAGATAGATGAACATAACAGGAGAAATTGATAACGTTGCCAACCAGTTATTTAATCGGAAAACGACAGGCAAATTCTGGCGAGATCCATGCCTTGTTCATTTTCAGAAAAGTAAGCCGGTCTACATTATCGGAGGATAGTCGCATGCGACGGTCTGTTAGTACACCACCTGCAGCACTAAAGACGCGCTCCGATAATACACTGGCAGCAGGGCAAGCCAGCACCTCCAATGCATACTGGCTAAGCTCTGGCCATGTATCCAGCTTAGAGACCCAAAACTTGAAAGGGGAAGAGCCATCTGGGAGTACACTGAGAGGGCAAGACAAGTAGTCTGTCACCATCTTACGGAAACGTTGCCTCCTGGTGACTGGAGGCGTCTCGGATGGTGTAGACATTGGTGCGCTGCCACAAAACTTCGCCACATTTGGAACATACTGGTCTTGCCCCCCTGTGCAGAGGCGCTGCTTGTGCTCCCTCTTGTTGCAGAGCTGTCTCCACTGCCTCCACGCACAGAGCTGCTTTGTAAAGCAGTATCAGCAGCACTGCTCTCGGCTGGAATGGAGAACATTATGGATTTCACCAGTGTGTCTTGGTACTCCCGCATTTTACGTCCCGGTTCAACGGTGTGATGAGGCTTTGTAATTGTCCCGGTAGCGAGGGTCTAGGAGGGTGTACACCCAATAATCAGACGTGGTGAGAATGTGGGCGATGCGGCGGTCGTTTCTCAGGCACTGCAGCATGAAATCAACCATGTGCTGCAGACTCCCAACTGGCCAACAAACGCTGTCCTCTGTAAGAGGCGTCATCGTACCTGCTCTGCATCACCCCACCCTCGCTCTACATACTGACTAGAGCGTTGTGTACCTCCCTCTGTAGCGATTTCTTCCTCCTCCATTGACTCCTCCTCATCCTCCTCACAAAGTGAGCCCTGCAAAGCCCTTTGGGAGGAACCACGTTGCACTGACTGTCCAGAAGGTGATGGAATTTGTACTCCTCATCCTCCACCTCTTCCAAAACCTCATCCCTTAGTGCTTGCAGTGTTTTTTGAAGCAGGCAGATAAGGGGGACAGTCAGGCTGACTAGTGCATCATCTGCACTCGCCATCACGTTGACTCATCAAACGCACGCAAAACGTGGCAGATGTCCTTCATAGAGGCCCACTCAGTAGTGGTGAAGTGTGAACGGCGCAAATTACGTGTTGATTGCGCCTGTTGCAGCTGATACTCCATTACTGCTGTCTGCTGCTCACAGAACCGCTCCAACATATGTAACGTGGAATTCCACCTGGTGGGTACGTCACATATGATGCAATGTTCAGGAAGGCGAAATCTGCGTTGCAGAGCTGCAATGCGCGATCTGGCCATGCTGGAACGTCGCAAGTGAGCGCACTCTAGGCGGACCTTGTGCAGCAGTGCATCAACATCCGGATAGTCCCTCAAAAATCTCTGCACGACCAAGTTGAGCACATGTCCCAGACATGGTATGTGAGTGAGGTTGCCAAGGCCCAGAGCTGCCACCAGATTTCGGCCATTGTCACACACTACCAAGCCTGGCTGGAGATTCGCTGGCAAAAACCACACGTCGCTCTCCTGCTTGATGGCATTCCAGACCTCCTGCGCTGTGTGGCTTCGATTCCCCATGGAAATTAATTTCAGGATGGCCTGTTGACATTTGGCCACGGCTGTGCTCATATCGGTCGCAACAGGTAAGCGTTCACGGGTCCATGTGGAGGTAGACCGTGACGGCTCCTGCAGCGATGATTCTGAGGAACTGGAGTAGGAGGAGGAGTCAATGTGTTCAGACTGGATTCCTGCAATCCTTGGAGTTGGCAGAACACGTACAGCGCCACTCGCAAGATCTGTACCCGGCTCCACAACATTGACCCAATGGGCAGTGAGGGAAAGGTATCGTCCCTGGCCATGGGTACTGGTCCACGCATCGGTGGTCAGGTGGACCTTGCTACTGACGGCGTTTAGTAGCGCATGTTTAATTTTTCCCTCAACATGCTTTTGCAGAGCAGGGACGGCTTGCCTGCTGAAATAAAATCGGCTTGGCACATTGTAATGTGGGACTGCCAATGCCATTAAGTTCCGGAAACTGTCAGTCTCCAATAGCCTGAATGACAGCATTTCAAGGGACAGGAGTTTTGCAATGCCAGCATTCAGAGCCTGTGCTCGTGGATGGTTTGCCGAGTATGGCCGTCTTTTATCCCATGCCTGTGCTACCGATGGCTGTTTTGTGGCCTGGGAGTGTGAGGATGACAGGGAACTTGCAGCTGTGGGTGGAATAACACTGTCTCTGGACAACAGTGACCAAGGTTCTTCCATGGCGATCGTGTGAGGAAGCCGAACCAGCTGTGTGTGAGCGGGAGGAAGAGGCTCAAACACGAGCTGAAAATGTAGGTGCTGCTGTAGGTTGGCCTACATCTCCAGTGTGTCTTTGTAACTCGTGCTTTGTCCGCACATGTTTCCACATATTAGTGGTATTGAGGTTACTGACACTTTTACCTCTTTTTACTTTTTGCTTACACAGCTTGCATTTGACATAGCAAATATCATCTGCAAGTGTGTCAAAAAAGGACCACGCAGTGCAAGTCCTGGGAGCGCCCGTTTTGACTTTTGGAAGAGAACTGCTCCCAACAGGTGCCAAACTGTAGGCTACAGGCAACCGAGTCTGCAGCCTACCTCTCTCTCCTGTTTGTACCGTTGGGCCAATCTCTTCCTCAGAGCTGCTCCCACCACCTTCCTGTTCCTCACGCCATGTTGGGTCTTGGACCTCATCATCTCCACTACCCTCTTCCAACACCTGCTGCTGTTGGGTGGTCTGGACAGCACCATGCTCAACAGAAACTGGCACCTGAGTCTCATCATCATCAGATGCGTTCTGCGGTGTGCTGACCATCGACACTGGCTCACCCGCCTCTTCAGATTCAGAGAGACACAGCTGTTGCGCATCACTGCATACTCCCTCTTCTTCAAATTCCACAATGCTGCTTGGCTGGGCCCCTGTTTGCAAGCCAACAGATTCTGAGAACAGAAGCAGAGACTCAGCTGGCTCCAGTTCAGAACTCTCTGACTGCCTGGGCAATTTGACAGGCGGTGAACAGACAGATGGTTGCTCAACAGTGTTGTGGTCCTGAGAGGAGGTGGAAGCAATTGAAGTCGATGCATTGACTGCCATCCAACCAACAACGGCTTCAATTTGTTCTTCCCGCAGCAGGGGGGTACGCCGAGCTCCTACAAAACTGCACATAAAGGAACGCTCACGGGGAAAACTGGTGGATGCTGTGTCACTGGGGGCGGCAGCAGCCACAGAATCCCCACGTCCTCTCCCTGCTGAAACTCCACGGCCACGACCACGTGCCTTACTCCCTGCCTTCTTCATCTTGGTAGATTGTTAAAGAAAGTCAGAAAAGTTATAAGGCCTAAGTGTGGTTATTACGCAGAGACTGCAGTGAACACTGCACACAACTGTTCAGTATCTCTGAAAGGCTCCTTTCTGTAATTCTATAGTGTTTGCAACCAATGTATTGGATACGGATGGAAGCGCGTCACACTAATAGATTTGAGTTATTTGAAATGGAATGGAGCAGTACCAATAGAGAAAAATGAAAATGACAAGGATGAGGCAGTGACACACGTTCAGCAGACTACAACCAGCAGTGGTTTGAAAAACTATCTGGAACGTGATCTGCACTCAAAAAAAAAAAAAAACTCACAGACTAGAGTGAACACTGAACACAACTGTTCACTATCTCTGAAAGGCTCCTTTCTGTAATTCTATAGTGTTTGCAACCAATGTATTGGATATGGATGGAAGCGCGTCACACTAATAGATTTGAGTTATTTGAAATGGAATGGAGCAGCACCAATTAGAAAAATGACAAGGATGAGGCAGTGACACACGTTCAGCAGACTACAACCAGCAGTGGTTGAAGAACTAACTGGAGCGTGATCTGCACTCAAAAAAAAAAAAAACCTCACAGACTAGAGTGAACACTGAACACAACTGTTCACTATCTCTGAAAGGCTCCTTTCTGTAATTCTATAGTGTTTGCAACCAATGTATTGGATACGGATGGAAGCGCGTCACACTAATAGATTTGAGTTATTTGAAATGGAATGGAGCAGCACCAATTAGAGAAAAATGACAAGGATGAGGCAGTGACACACGTTCAGCAGACTACAACCAGCAGTGGTTGAAGAACTATCTGGAGCGTGATCTGCACTCAAAAAAAAAAAAAACTCACAGACTAGAGTGAACACTGAACACAACTGTTCACTATCTCTGAAAGGCTCCTTTCTGTAATTCTATAGTGTTTGCAACCAATGTATTGGATACGGATGGAAGCGCGTCACACTAATAGATTTGAGTTATTTGAAATGGAATGGAGCAGCACCAATTAGAGAAAAATGACAAGGATGAGGCAGTGACACACGTTCAGCAAACTACAACCAGCAGTGGTTGAGGAACTAACTGGAGCGTGATCTGCACTCAAAAAAAAAAAAAACCTCATAGACTAGAGTGAACACTGAACACAACTGTTCACTATCTCTGAAAGGCTCCTTTCTGTAATTCTATAGTGTTTGCAAGCAATGTATTGGATACGGATGGAAGCGCGTCACACTATAATTTCAATTGAATGGAGCAGCAAGAATTACACTAAAGAAAAAAAAAGAGTCTGTGAGTGACACGTGCAGATGCCTACAAACAGCGTTGGATGCAGAGCAAACTGCAGCGTCACCTGCACTCACACACACCTTGCACAGAGCTGTTAAAACAACACTGGCAAAAGGAAGCTTTACAAAGCTGTTGGTAAACTAGCCTGCCTAGAGCACAGTACACAAAATCACAATCTCTAACTGTCCCTCAGAGTCAGCAGAGCAGCGTTCTGTCCCTTACTGAATTCACAGCACAGTGACGCTAAAATGGCGGCGGCGCCTTTTATAGTGCATTCTGACATAATTTCAGCATCCAATCACAGCCATGCCATTAGTTAACATGACCGCAGCAGTACAGGATGTGCCCACACTTCTTAGGATTCCTCATTGGCTGACTAAAATCACATTGCCTCTCAAAGAATTATGGGAACTTCCGATTCCGGTATACGATATATGAAAAATATCGGAACTAAGTATCGGAATTCCGATACAGCGAATATCGGCCGATACCCGATACTTGCGGTATCGGAATGCTCAACTCTAGTGACTACCTCTTGAAGCTCATCAAGACAATGCCAAGAGTGTGCAAAGCAGTCATCAAAGCAAAAGGTGGGTACTTTTGTTATGGAAATTTAATTTAGGATAAATCTATCCCCATGTTTGCTGCTGCTGTTCCCAATCTTAGACTAAAATGTCTTTTGAGTGCTCAAACGAAATGAGGACTGTCCACGCGAAAGTGTCAGTATAACAGTTCGTCAAGACCAACAGTTTATTATTCATTCAAGGTTTTATACTTTTACAAAAAGGGGCTGGTTAGTCAATTAACATACAATTAAAAGCTGCTAGATTATTGGCTGTTTTAGTATAAGTATGATAATTATGATAAAAGGGCTGAAGTAGCAGATTTATTGCTCCTTGCCCCAGTTTTCCTACGTGACCAGTTATCAAAGAAAAATAATAGATATCTACCCAGACATTCTGTCTTTGTTTCCCTTTTTTGTGTCCTTGGTAAAAAGTCCCTATGAGCTATCTTTTGCAGCAGCCTGACTTATGTAGGCCAGGGGTCATGTCTTAAGCAACTGATTATAGCTAGCATCAGCTTTTGCATAGATATGTGTGAGCACAGGATTTTAGCAAGTGAGATCTATCTGACTGTAAATGCATATATATATATATATTGAATATATAGAATACATATATATTTCCATGACAGTCCCCCCTTAGATACCACTTGCCCTAAAACCTGCTCCTGTCCCAAAACGCGGCAACTCTTTTGTGCTGTCGATGGGCTGGCACATGTCTAACACATGCACCCCTCATTGATGCAGGCTTTTTGCAAATGGGCGGTCAGGAGATCTGTCCCTAGCAGGGGTTCATGTGTTTGCAATCAGTCTCTTTATTTAACTGCATGTTCAGAAAAACGTGTGTATTCTTCATCAGGTAGGTCATCTGTCTGGTCAGTCAGAGTATCCACGACATCATTCATGGCTTAGGTGTCTCTTCTGGTACGGGAGCTTCCTTGCAATGTGATATGTGGATTCAAGCAGGCTTTCCCTCTAGTTTCACAGAGGTTTGTGTCATCTGGGGCTCTTGGACAGGACCATCAAATCTGGGATCGAGTGTTCTCATTTCCAACTTTATTTTCACCAACACCCAGTCTCCTGGCTTTCAAGGAGTGCGTACCGGACACTGAGTCTGGATCTGGCAGTGAAGAGAAAAACTCGAGAATGGACATTAGTTTTTTGACCAATTCAATTACATAAGCAAACAAGATATCATTTTGCATATTCTGCTGCTGAGGGAAAAAATGCACCTAACTTGGGACAAGACCCAAACAAAATTTCGTATGGTGACAGCTTTTCTGGGTCTCTGGGAATGTGCCTTACGTTAAACAGTGCAATTAGGAGTGTGTAGGCCTAAATCTGACCCTACTGCTAACCAGATCTCTTGTGTCAGATTTGCTGTGAATGCGGGTCCCTTATCAGTTTTTATCATTTCTGGAACCCCGTATCTGCACACTATTTTCCGAAAGTAGCTTCTTTGCAGTAGTCTTTGCTGACTGTGAACGCTTCTGTCCATCTTGAAAATACTTCTTTGACCACAATGCCGTATTTGAATCCTCCACTTGGTGATACCTGGGTGTGGTCTATCTGGATCCTCTGAGGCTGGTAGAGTGGTCTTGCTGGATGAGGTCAGGGTGACTTTCTTCTACACGACCAGGCTTGCATTTGCCGCAGGTCAGACAGCTACTGGTGAATTTGGCTGTTAGGGTGGAGATCCCTGAAGCGAACCAGTAAGCACCAATCGGATCATTCATCTGTGTCTTTGATCTGTGTGTGTGAGTCCATGTGCCCATTGGACCTCCATAGGGTGCATACTTTGTGGGAGGCAGGGTTTGGAGTCCATTGTAGATAGTCTTCCCTCTTCACGTGTTGATTCTTTTGCATTCAGCTCTTCTCCTTTTGGAGCTTGGTCTTGCAACTTCTTGAGCAGATCCCAGGACTTCTTTTTGTCAGGTTTCTTGTCTTCATTCGTCATGTAGTAGCCGTTTGGCTCTACGACCTCTCCCACTTCTCCATGTTGTCTTCCTTTGGCCGCTTCTTCGGCTGCCATATCCACCATGTTATTGCCTCATGCCTCTTCTGTTCTCAGTTTTCCATGCACTTTGTTTTTTCAAATTGCCACCATTTTGGAAATTGGAGTACACTCAGCAGCTCCATGATGCTTCACGGTTGTCCCGCTTGCTGTGATGAAGTCCCTTGCAGCCCAGATGGGCCCAAAGTCGTGTGCTATGCCATGCGAGCACCTGTAGTCTGTGTAGATGTTTGCAGTCTTGCCTTCTGCCATCTGGCAGGCCTTCGTCAGCGCTATCAGTTCTGCTTCCTGGGCTGACAGGCTAGGTGACAGACTTCTGGACCACAGGATTTCTTGATTGCTGGTCACTGCACTTCCTGTGTGGAACTCTTCATCATCTGCAAATCTGGAGCCATCCAAGTAGAGGATAAATTCTGTAATTTTGTTCTGAAAAGTCCATATTGTATCCCCCCTTGGGAGTGGGAGTAGAGTGGCCGGGATGAGGACTGTAGGTCTGAGATGGTGACATTGTGAGACAAAGGCGATAGAGGCATAGATGCCTGGCGGTGGGGCAATACAGTGTCCCAGGGATGTAACTTGCTTCTGACACCGCTGGACTTTGTTCTTCAGACCTTGCGTTGCTGTTCCTCAAGGAACAAGGAATGGACTGTGCAGGTATCGATGTCAACCACGCAAAAGAGAAGTCATCCACGTGTTGTAGAAGAGTGACTCCTGCATATTCTGCAATCCAGTTGACGAGGATGGAGGACATTGTCTTGGTGAAACTTGAAGGGCTTGTTCTGAGCACCTTGAGGCAACACTGTCCATATGCACTGCACTGGTGCGTGAAGGCAAGCAGGTCATCCAGGTGGAGGGAACACTGAAGAAGGCACTGGCCAGTTTGATCACCGTGAATACCGTTGCGGTGACTGGGACTTTTGAGAGCAGAGTGTGCGGGTTCAGCACTGTTGGGGTTTCAAATACCGTAGCCTCTTTCACGGCCTCCAGGCCTTGCACCATTCTGAACTCAGTGGGTTTACAGTCTTTTTCTTCACTGTGGAAAGCTGGGATTGATTCCGATGGGCGAGGCAGCCCAGTTTGGCCTTGTCCTTCACTATGCGCAGGGGACTCCCATCTCCCGGCACAGAGCTGGCGGGAAAACAAGCCCCTACTAGGAATCCACATCATGAGAGATGACGACCAGCTGGCTTTCTTGTTCTCCACCAAGGCAGTCACTGTGTTAGCACCTGCTCTGATCACAGGGGGTCTTCTTGTTGGGACATCTCCTTCACCAGCTGCTTTTTTCTCAGCACGGGCCATCAGTTGTTTCTTTTTCTCCAGCTCGGTCTCAGGTCAGTATTTGTGCACAAGTTTGAAGAGCTGAGTGGCCTTTTGCCGGTCTAGGGCCTGGGTGAACTGGTTGATTGCAGGGGGCACCTCCTGGTGCTTGCAAAAGATGAACCTCTGGCGTTGGAGCCGGATGTGGTGTTGCCATTCCATGAAGCAGTAGGGTCCTTCTTGAGTTGAATATCCTGGCCAATGTCAAAGTTCTCAGGCCGTCTCTTAGGCGAGTTCACTTAGACCTTCAGTTGGTCAGAGACATCTTGACTCTGGGTGATGGAGTGGCTTTCTGGTACTATGTCCAGCACCTCCTGTGATAGGTCTGCAGTGTGGTTGTTTGAGGTTCCTGTTTCTTCTTGGGTCAGGGGTGAAGAAAGTGTCATGGTCCCATCTTCCTGGAACACTCTGGTCGCTTTCAGCTTCTGCAGTAGGTCCACTCCCAATAGGTTGAGGGTGCAGGTCTTGACACAACAAACTGGGACATGATGGAGTGTTCTGGCTGAGTCCACACGCTCAGGGGCTTCATAATCTGGAAATATCTGACTTGACCATCAATTCCCATGCAGGAAGCAGAAGATTCTGATAGATAGGTGAGGTTGCGGAGTTCCACAAGAAAAGATCTGACTACGCCATCCATTCTCAGGATATTGGTCCCACTGGTGGGGTTCCCTGTGGACTTGGCATGCTCCTGTCCTATGGACGGGGTTCTTCACTGCTTTCTGTGTTTTTCTTCTTCTGGGCGAAGTCGGTGTTCTGCACCGGTTCTGGAAATGACCAAACTCGCCACAGTTGTAACACTGGACATCCCCTCTGTCCCAGCGGACTCAATCCTTTTTGCTACTGCGAGCAGGGTATCCATTGCTATTGACGTGTACTCAGGCCTGGCTACTACCAGTGGTTTCCTGATTGGTTCTCTCAGTCCATGCACAAAACCTGTGCCAACATCCGTCTGTGTGTCTGATCATGGGTAATAGGCCCAAATCTTGAAACACTTGCATCACTCTGTCATGGAACTCCTCTACAGACTCTGCTGGTCCTGGCTCGTGACATGTAGGCTGAGAGCTTGTCCTGTCAGTCTGCTTTTGGCCCATTCTCTGAGCTGCTCAATTAGCTTTGGTCCTGTCTCCCAGGCATACGCATCTAATTCTGCTGGAAGCTTGAAGTGTTCTCTCATAATTGGCCAGAATGCATCACCTGCTTTTTTTCCATTACGGCCCAGAGATCAATCCAGGCTGCTGCATACGTTCGCTGGATCTGCTGCATTTTTTGGCAAAATGGCATGGGGTGTATCCCTGGGTCTGGCAGCATACTGATCACCTGGCTTGGGATGAAGGGCTCATAGGATGGTGCCTCTACTGTCCCTGCCCTATTGGTGCTTGTGGGTTTTCTTCCCTAGTATTGGGCAGCATGTGTGACGTTGCATCTTCATCTTCATCAGATGAGAAGTGACATGGTGTCCTTGGTGCATACACTGGCTGAGGCTGCGGTGGATCAGTGTCATAGTTCCATGCTGGCAGCTCTGCTCGGCACTGAGGTTCCTCATTTGTGTTGTAGCTACACTTCCCCCTGTGAAGCCCCGGCTGTGGGCTCTGCTAGTTGTTGTGTCTGAGGGACTACCTGCAGCGTTTTGTGTAGGGAGATTTGCACTTTCTTCTGATATAATGACTGGCAATGTTTGTACTGTGCTTGGGATAGACAGGGTGCCTCGTGCTGTAGGCACTGAATACATGGACACCACATTGCTTTGGCTGGGCATTGGCCCAGTTGGTAACGAAGAGGAAAAAGAGGAAGAGGGGAGGTTGAAGGGAAAGAGTGGGGTGATGAGGGAGGATGAGGTTAGAGGAGGGGGAGAAAGAAAATGAAGGAGAGAGTGAAAGAGGGGAGAGAGAGAGAGGGAGGGGGAGAAGTAGAAGAAAAGAAGAGAGGTTGAGAAAAGGGAAAAAGAAAAAGAAGAAGAAGAAATAGAATGAGAGAGAGATTTGAGAGATGAGAGAAAAGAAAAGAAGAAGAAGAAATAGAAGAAGAAGAGAGAGAGAGAAAAGAAGAAGAAGAAAAGAAGAAAAAATGGATGTGTCAGAGATGTGAGGAAGGGGAAAGAAGGATGATAGGAAAAGAAGGATAGAGAGGAATGGCAGCGAGGAAAGAGGAGAGAAGTCTGAAGAAAAAGGAGAAAAGGACTGAGAGAAGAAAGAGGAGAGGGTGACCCCCCTGCGCAGCTTGAGAGGGGACCGTTGAAGCAAAAATGCCTTCTCCCTGTGGATAGAGGTGGGGAGCATTTTCTCTGTACAAGGCTCCTTATTCAATGAGAGCAGCCTACATCTGTCCTGTGTCTCCACATGATGGACATCTGATGTGTGAGACTCTAAACTCTGCTCTTGTGACATGTCCGTGATCATTTTCTCACAGACGATTTCAATGCTTCTTTAACACCTTTTCAATCTTATTCACATAAAAATCACTTCCTGGTCCGTTCAAATAACTTGCTGTACTTCTACACGATGCAAGACCACCACTGCTCTTTTATAGCAGACGGCAATCTAAAAACAAACTTTCCTGTGCTTTCAAAAAAAAACAAACATTTAATTCATTGTGCAGCGTAAAGTCGCCCGTCCATTGGATTCTCACGTACTCTGACCTTCTATCACAGCCTACCCTTCCTGCCCACATACTGTGTCTATTCCAAAAACCTATTCAACAAAGGTGATTAAAAATTAAAAAAATGGTTGGAAAAAAAATCTAAAATAAGTTGATTAGAAAAACCTCTCCAAAATTATTTAAAAATTTGCTTAAGAGAAAAACTTTAAAAACAAGAGTTAGATTTAAAAAAAAAAAAAAGAAAGAAAACCCTACACAGTTTAGTAAAAACTCTAGGAAAAAGAGTGACCAAGTAAAAACTCCAAAAGCAAAAAGCTGATCAAAAAGGGGAGGGAAAAAACATATTAATAGTAAAACTAAAAAACAACAAGGTTGACAAGAAGAAAAAACTCTTGTTACTAAAACAGCTAATTAAAAACAGAAAAGAGGTGGAAAAACTGATTGTAAAATAATAAAAACAAAAAGAAAAATACTTTTTAAGACTTTTGTCTGGTATTCAAAAACATTCAGAGAGAGATGAATGCAGACATAAACAACTTCTCTTTTTTTTTTTTTTTCTCTCTCGCTGCTGCTGGCACTTCCCTCCTCCCTTATACCTCTGCTTGCTGTGTCTACAGACACTGAAATCACGTATCAAAAAAAAGGTAACCGAGCAGGAGAAAATGGATACAACTCAGCTTCAACTCCTCAAAACCTCTGCGCCACACCTGTGACTAGCAGACCAACTCAGATTAAAACAAAAACCAGAAAAAACAGAGCAAAAACAGATGTGACACCATGATTAGCAGAGGGGGGGTTTAGCCCGCTGCCTGCAGTGAGGAAGTTATCAGAAAACGAAACACTTGCTGTCTGACTGTTAAAGCAACAGTACCCAATACAGACAGGAACACGTACAAATGAAACAGACACCCGGGAGTATCCGAATCCCTCTTTATTAACCTGTGACACGTACAAGCTGCTCTGGTAACTGATAACTCACCAATTGCACTGAGCACGCCAATGCTCCAGGTCTATTACCCTGAAAACCGGTCGCCTTGCCTGGTACGCCAGCCACAGGAATCTGTAATAGCCTGTTCAAAATTCCCACCCTTAACACCTGGAACACTGGGATTGTCTCCCTCCGATGTGTGAAGGAATCTGTGAGAATTTATCCAAACAAAGCCCCACCCTTCACACCTGGAATACTGGGATTGTCTCCCTCCGATGTGTGAAGTATTACTGGGGAACTTATCCAGCAATTTGTTTGTTTTTTTTTGCTATACAGCTCCCAGAAATCAGCAAGCAAAACAGTCACGGTTCCAACTTTCTCCCAGGGGTCACACAAAACATGAAACACATTCACAGCAGGAGCAAACACCTTATATCCCAGGGTTTTGGATAAGGGTGTGGACTTTTTACACTAACTGGGAATGCGTGGTGACCACACCTGACCAGCAAAGGTATAAGACCTGGACTGGACACAAGGGACTTTCAGGTAAGATGACAAGATTTTCTTACCTTACTTATGGAGCTGCGCAGTCTCCGTCCCGTGAGCCAAGGCCATGGCCAACACCTCTGTCTCTCCGGTCAGCAGGTCCCCGTGCGTTTCATCCACTGCCCCGCGTGCAGGCGCCAACTGTTATGGAAATTTAATTGAGGATAAATCTATCCCCATGTTTGCTGCTGCTGTTCCCAATCTTAGACTAAAATGTCTTTTTGAGTGCTCAAACGAAATGAGGATTGTCCACACGGAAGTGTCAGTATAACAGTTCGTCAAGACCAACAGTTTATTATTCATTCAAGGTTTTATACTTTTACAAAAAGGGGCTGGTTAGTCAATTAACATACAATTGAAAGCTGCTAGATTATTGGCTGTTTTAGTATAAGTATGATAATTATGATAAAAGGGCTGAAGTAGCAGATTTTTGTTCCTTGCCCCAGTTTTCCTACGTGACCAGTTATCAAAGAAAAATAATAGATATCTACCCAGACCTTCTGTCTTTGTTTCCCTTTTTTGTGTCCTTGGTAAAAAGTCCCTATGAGCTATCTTCTGCAGCAGCGTGACTTAGGTAGGTCAGGGTCATGTCTTAAGCAACTGATTATAGCTAGCATCAGCTTTTGCATAGATATGTGTGAGAACAGGATTTTTAGCAAGTGAGATCTATCTGACTGTAAATGCATATACATATACATTGAATATATGGAATACATATATATTTCCATGACACTTTGAAGAACCTAGAATATAAGACATAATTTCAGTTGTTACACACTTTTTTGTTAAGTACATAATTCCACATGTGTTAATTCATAGTTTTGATGCCTCCAGTGTGAATTTACAATTTTCATAGTCATGAAAATACAGAAAAATCTTTAAATGAGAAGGTGTGTCCAAACTTTTGGTCTGTACTGTATGTTGAAAAAATTCTCATCAGACAATGCTAGCGGCATGTATTGCACAGCCAGAGGTACACAGTCAAATGCCTGAAACAATTTCATGACACCCTCCCAGCATCCTGGCCCTGATGACCAAGTATTTTTGACAAGGAGGGAAAAGTTTGTAAAGATGATCAAGCAATACCTGGACAAAAAAAACAACGTACCCCCTAATTCCTCTGCAACTTTAAGCTTTTGGTTATCAAAGATAGATACCTAGCATGGGCTGTCCCTCTGTGCCTCTGTGAGGTACTGTGCAATCCTGCTGCTGGCATCTTGTCTGAGAAGATTTTTAGTGCCTACAGGGGGGTCAAAAGAGACAGGTGCTTTCATCTGTCGACAGAAAGTACTAACAGGCTCGCTCTGATAAAAATGAACAAAGCTTGAATTAGCTCCAACTTTACCACACCACCAAATGACGGCAGCAGATAAGTTGTTTTTAATCTTCAATATTTGAGTAAGGCTCTCCAGTTGTTGCCTTCAAGGGCCTATGGATAGCTGGATGAGCCTACTTATAATTTTTTCCGGCTTTGCACTCTGTGCAAAGCCTTTATGAGTGTAGAAGGTCATCAACTACACTTTCAAAATATTTTAATGAGGCCTGTCTAGTTGGTGCCTTCAAGGGTGTATGGATGACCATGATTTTCATTTTTGTCATGCTTTCCAATTAGTGCATAGCCTTTATAAATTTAGGAGTACCACTGCATGACAGTTTAAACAGAATGTGTATGAGGCCCTCCTTTATCTCTAACACAAGGCATATCTGAGTCCCTCATCCATCAAATGTTTTGAAGTTCTTGCTTTCTTCATAAATTGCAAAGGAATTTCTAATGTTTTAGTAAACATTTCAATTTTGGTTTACTTCAGTTAATATTTTTTTTATTACTTTTGCCTTGCATGCAAATCATTTAAAGGAAAGAATGCTTCTTAACAATCTTTTCTTGTAAACTCCTTTTTATTTTTTGCTTTTGAATGTTTTATTGTCACTCCTTAACCCCTTCATATCAAAAAACTGACCGGCACATCCAAACTTAGATTCAGTGTGAACAGGTGCTAAACCTAGAGTCACCAACTCATATACATACAAGAAGAAAAGGTAGCACACTAAAGCGCTATAGCTTGCAAACACGAAATATGAAAAATATGAAAAATGAATTACATCATTACCTTAGAAATATGAAAAATTGAGAAGTCTTAGCGCATAAGATGGCCAAATTATGTGAGCCTGATAGCCACGTCAAGGCTCTTCTCGTATATCAGGTCCCTAACTAATGCCTATCCTCGCTTTAGAAAAGTCTGTCTGCATGGGAACCTATGAATCCTCTTTTCAGACTAAAATCTACATCTCTGTGGAGGGGTGATGAACCTGCTGTAATTAAAAGGCCTGTGACCACCAGGTGGAGTGCTCAGGCAGAAGGTAAATGAATACATATCAAAAAACTGACCGGCACATCCAAACGTAGATTCAGTGTGAACAGGTGCTAAACCTAGAGTCACCAACTCATATACATACAAGAAGAAAAGGTAGCACACTGTAGCGCTATAGCTTGGATGTGCCGGTCAGTTTTTTGATATGTATTCATTTACCTTCTGCCTGAGCACTCCACCTGGTGGTCACAGGCCTTTTAATTACAGCAGGTTCATCACCCCTCCACAGAGATGTAGATTTTAGTCTGAAAAGAGGATTCATAGGTTCCCATGCAGACATACTTTTCTAAAGCGAGGATAGGCATTAGTTAGGGACCTGATATACGAGAAGAGCCTTGACGTGGCTATCAGGCTCACATAATTTGGCCATCTTATGCGCTTAGACTTCTCAATTTTTCATATTTCTAAGGTAATGATGTAATTCATTTTTCATATTTTTCATATTTTGTGTTTGCAAGCTATAGCGCTACAGTGTGCTACCTTTTCTTTTTGTATGTATATGAGTTGGTGACTCTAGGTTTAGCACCTGTTCACACTGAATCTAAGTTTGGATGTGCCGGTCAGTTTTTTGATATGTATTAATTTACCTTCTGCCTGAGCACTCCACCTGGTGGTCACAGGCCTTTTAATTACAGCAGGTTCATCACCCTCCACAGAGATGTAGATTTTAGTCTGAAAAGAGGATTCATAGGTTCCCATGCAGACAGACTTTTCTAAAGCGAGGATAGGCATTAGTTAGGGACCTGATATACGAGAAGAGCCTTGACGTGGCTATCAGGCTCACATAATTTGGCCATCTTATGCGCTAAGACTTCTCAATTTTTCATATTTCTAAGGTAATGATGTAATTCATTTTTCATATTTTTCATATTTCGTGTTTGCAAGCTATAGCGCTACAGTGTGCTACCTTTTCTTCTTAACCCCTTCATGACCCAGCCTATTTTGACCTAAATGACCTGGCCATTTTTTGCAATTCTGACCAGTGTCCCTTTATGAGGTAATAACTCAGGAACGCTTCAACGGATCCTAGCGATTCTGAGATGTTTTTTCGTGACATATTGGGCTTCATGTTAGTGGTAAAATTAGGTCGATAATTTTTGCGTTTATTTGTGAAAAAAATGGAACTTTGGCCAAAATTTTGAAAATTTGGCAATTTTCAAATTTGAATTTTTATTCTGTTAAACCAGAGAGTATGTGACAAAAAATAGTTAATAAATAACATTTCCCACATGTCTACTTTACATCAGCACAATTTTGGGAACAACATTTTTTTTTGTTAGGAAGTTATAAGGGTTAAAAGTTGACCAGCGATTTCTCATTTTTACAGCAAAATTTACAAAACCATTTTTTTAGGGACCACCTCACATTTGAAGTCACTTTGAGGGGTCTATATGGCAGAAAATACCCAAAAGGACACCATTATAAAAACTGCACCCCTGAAGCTACTCAAAACTACATTCAAGAAGATTATTAACCCTTCAGGTGCTTCACAGGAACTAAAGCAATGTGGAAGGAAAAAATGGACATTTTAATTTTTCCAACAAATTTTTCTTTTAGCATCAATTTTTTCATTTTTGCATGGGCAACAGGATAAAATGGACCCTAAAATTTGTTGGGCAATTTCTCCTGAGTACACAGATACCTCATATGTGGTCATAAACCACTGTTTGGGCACAGGCAGGGCTCAGAAGGGAAGGAGCGCCATTTGACTTTTTGAATGGAAAATATGCTGGAATATTTAGCGGTTGCCATGTCGCATTTGGAGAGTCCCTGTGTGCCTAAACATTGGAGCTCCCCCACAAGTACCCCATTTTGGAAACTAGACCCCCTAAGGAACTGATCTAGATGCAGACGTGAGCACTTTGAACCCCCAAGTGCTTCACAAATTGATCCGTAAAAAAAAGAAAGTACTTTTTTTTCACAAAAATGTTCTTTTAGCCTCAGTTTTTTCATTTTCACATGGGCAACAGTATAAATTGGATCCTAAAATTTGTTGGACAATTTCTCCTGAGTACACAGATACCTCATATGTGGTCATAAACCACTGTTTGGGCGCACGGCAGGGCTCAGAAGGGAAGGAGCGCCATTTGACTTTTTGATTGGAAAATTAGCTCCAGTCGTTAGCGGACACCATGTCATGTTTGGAGAGCCCCTGTATGCCTAAACTTTGGAGCTCCCCCACAAATGACCCCATTTTGGAAACTAGACCCCCTAAGAAACTTATGCAGATGCACAGTGAGCACTTTGAAACCCAGGTGCTTCACAAAAGTTTATAACGCAGAGCCGTGAAAATAAAAAATATTTTTTTTTTCTCAAAAAATGATTATTTAGCCCCATATTTTTTATTTTCACAATGGTTACAGAGAAATTGGACCCCAAAAGTTGTTGTCTAATTTGTCCTAAGTACGCTAGTACCTACATGTGGGGAGAACCACTGTTTGGGCACACGTCAGGGCTTGGAAGGGATGTAGTGACGCTTTGAAATGTCGACTTGATGGAATGGTCTGCGGGCGGGCAGAGCCCCTGATGTGCCTAAACAGTAGAAACCCCCCACAAGTGACCACATTTTGTAAACTAGACCCCTCAAGGAACTTAACTAGATGTGTGGTGAGCACCTTGAACCCCCACGTGCTTCACAGAAGTTTGTAATGCAGAGCCGTGAAAATAAAAAATCCTTTTTTTCCTCAAAAACTGATTTTTTTAACCCGCAATTTTTTATTTTCACAAGGGTAACAGGAGAAATTGGACCACAAAAGTTGTTGTACAGTTTTTCCTGAGTACACTGGTACCCCATATGTGGGGGGGACCACTGTTTTGGCGCTTGGGAGAGCACAGAAGGGAAGGAGCACCATTTTGGAATGCAGACTTGATGGAATGTTCTGTGGGCGTCATGTTGCGTTTGCAGAGCCCCTGATGTGCCTAAACAGTAGAAACCCCCGACAAGTGACCCCATTTTGGAAACTAGACCCCCCAAGGAGCTTATCTAGATGTGTAGTGAGCACTTTGAACCCCCAAGGGCTACACAGAAGTTTATAACGCTGGGCCATGAAAATAAAAAAATCATATTTTTTCCACAAACATGATATTTTAGTCCCCAATTTTTTTATTTCCCAAGGGTAACAGGAGAAATTAGACCTCAAAAGTTGTTGTCCAATTTGTCCTGAGTACGCTGATATCCCATATGTGGAAGAAAACTACTGTATGGGCACACTTCGGGGCTCGGAATGGAAGTAGTGACGTTTTGAAATGCCGACTTGATGGAATGGTCTGCGGGCGTCATGTTACGTTTGCAGAGTCCCTGATGTGCCTAAACAGTATAAACTCCCCACAAGTGACCCCATTTTGGAAACTAGACCCCGCAAGGAACTTATCTAGATGTGTGGTGAGCACTTTGAACCCCCAAGTTCTTCACAGAAGTTTATAACGCAGAGCCGTGAAAATAAAAAATCATTTTTTTTCCACAAAAATAACATTTTTAGTCCCCAATTTTTTTTTCCCAACAGTAACAGGAGCAATTAGACCCCCAAAGTTGTTGTGCAATTTTTCCCGAGTACGCTGATACCCCATATGTGCGGGTAAACCACTGTTTGGGCACACGTCGGGGCTTGGAATAAAGGGAGCACTGTTTGACTTTTTGAACGCAAAATTTGCAGGAATCAATGGTGGCGCCATGTTGCGTATGGAGACCCCCTGATGTACCTAAATAGTGGAAACCCCTCAATTCTAACCCCAACCCTAACCCCTACACACCCCTAACCCTAATACAAACCCTAACCATAACCCTAACCCCAACACACCCCTAATCCCAACTCTAACCATAAACCTAAACACAAGCCTAACCCTAATCCCAACCCTAACCCCAAAACACCCCTAACGCTTATCCCAACCCTAACCCTAATCCCAACCCTAACCCTAATTCCAACCCTAACCCTAATTCCAACCCTTACCCTAGTTCTAACCCTAACCCTAAGGCTGGGTTCATATTGCGTTTTACCAGCCCGTTCAACACGTAGCGTTGACGGGCTGGTAACGGTATAGCATAACGCGATCGCGTTATGCTATACCCGCTAGTGCAGAGGAATCAGCTATGATTCATCTGTGCTAGCGGTGATGGAGCCCAGACGCTGCAGCCTGCGTCCAAGGCTCCGTCACTGAATGACGACACGTCGCAAACGCAAGCCGCTTCATGGCATGCGTTGCGATGCGCACACAAATGGGGTGAATGGCAGCGTTAACAGACTGCGTTACACCACGTTATACCGCTGTGAAACGCAGTCCATCTAACGGACTGCCATAATGCAATATCAACCCAGCCTGACCCTAAGGCCCCGTGCACACGTTGCGGATTCACTTGTGGATTTTTCTAAAATCCGCAGGTAAAACGACCTGCCTTTTACCTGCGTATTTAGCGCGGATTTGCTGCGGTTTTTCTCTGTGGTTTTACGCCTAAAATGGAATAGGTGCAAAATCGCTGCGGAATCCGCACAAAGAATTGACATGCTGCGGATTTAAAACCGCAGCAAATCTGCGCTGAAAAATCTGCAGCATGTGCACAGCGTTTTTTTTTTACCATTTATTTGCATTTTACTGTACATGGTTTCTGGATCTGCTGTGAATCCGCAGCGCCAAATCCGCAGCGAAATCAGCTGCGGTCAGCAGCGAAATCAGCTCGGATCAGCAGCGAAATCCGCTGCGGATCAGCAGCGAAATCAGCTGCGGATCAGCAGCGAAATCCGCTGCGGATCAGCAACGAAATCAGCTGCGGATCAGCAGCGAAATCAGCTGCGGATCAGCAGCGAAATCAGCTGCGGATCAGCAGCGAAATCGTGCGATCGCAGCGAAATCGCTGCGATCAGCAGCGAAATCCGCTGCGGATCAGCAGCGAAATCAGCTGCGATCAGCAGCGAAATCAGCTGCGATCCGCAGCAAATCCGCAACGTTGTGCACAGGGCCTAATAGGAAAAAAATTCTTTATATTTGTCCTACCTTACAGGGGTTCACTTACTTTTTTTATTTTGATCACTGTGACAGTTTATCACAGTGATCAAAATAAATTTTTTGACTATGCAGGGCGCATTGCGCATGCGCCGTCCGGCGGGCGCATTGCGCATGCGCCGGCCGGCGGGCGCACTGTGCATGCGCCCACCATTTTCCAAGATGGCGGCGCCCATGAGGAATCCGGGCAGCCGCCGGGAAGGATCCAGGGACATCGGTGGACCGGGAGAGGTGAGTATGGGGGGGGGAGATCGGAAGGTGGGGGTCAGCGGAGGCCAGGACGAGGGGAACTTTTAGTGACGGCGGTGACCGACCGCTGCCATCTTTCGGTGGCGGCGGCCGATCGCCGCCGTGAATCCGTGTGGGGGGGTCAGGGCTCGGTGTCCAGCCATGGCAGATGCTATTGCAGCATCGGCCATGGCTGGATTGTAATATTTCACCAATTATATTGGTGAAATATTACAGATTGCTCTGATTGGCTGTTTCACTTTTAACAGGACGATCGTGGCCATGGGGGGGTTAAGCCAACCCCCCTGTGGTGAAGCACAAAG
The DNA here is from genome assembly GCA_033576555.1 of Oophaga sylvatica. NCBI lineage: Eukaryota > Metazoa > Chordata > Amphibia > Anura > Dendrobatidae > Oophaga > Oophaga sylvatica. The sequence continues at coordinate 900,753,361 of JARQOD010000001.1, forward strand.
GGTCCTGTGCCGGCGGTTCGGGTGACCTTTCAGTGACCCCGGTCACCCGGCCCGCAGGGACGCGATCCTTTCATGACGCCACATAGGCGTCACGGGTCGGATTGGCACTGACTTTTATGACGCCTACGTGGCGTGATGGGTCGGGAAGGGGTTAAAGTGGAGTAAATGTGTGATACCATTGCTCTTAGTAGTGATCGGGGAGTCAGAGAAGTTCCAGGAGTCTTTCCCATGCTGTTCTCCTTACATTCAGCACTTTTTCCATCCATTTTCACATTTTCACTGCCCTCCAGACCATTTTGTAAGGTCTGTTGGAAAAATGCTCACATTTTCAATTGACTCCCATTATACTCGTTACTCGAAACGAGCATCCAAGTATTAGCAATTGTTCAATTTGAGTAATCGAGGGAGAGAGCAGAGGGAATAACGTGCTCCCTCATCTCTAATGACTTTCAGTGGGTGTAGTTTTATTTTTCCCTCTACTGTGTCATCTTCTGTAGTCGTAGGCATTGGGGAAGTATGGTGAGAGATGGACTCGCTGTTAAGGGATGGGGAGGAGGCTTTTTTTTCTCTTTTTAATTTTGCCTTAAACACAAGTTATAAGACAGGAAAGATTGTTTGCTAACATTTTTTCCTATTAAATCCATAATATCTTTGATTTTGTATGTTTTTTTGTCAGTCCGTAAAAGTGCAGTAATACTCTGACAACATCGTTCCCAGGAGTGACCTGGGAGTCAGAGATGCATCCAGATGTCTTCCACATGAGGTTCCATTCCATTTCAGCGCTGTTTTAGTCCATTTGAATGATTTTAGTGCATCCTACCTCCTGTTAGGGTCTACTGAAAAAATCTTGAGTTTTCCATTGACATCTGTTATTCTCATTAGTTGAATTGAGCCCGTCCAAGCGTCTGACCTGCTCGATTTGAGTGCCAAGCGCCCAAGAATTTTTGTGCTCGATTATCACTATTGAGCACTAAACCAAGCAGAAGTGACGTATTCTATTTAAGTATATTTCTCAAGTAATGTCTCTATCTGAACCTTAATAGACAAGATGCTTGGATAAGGCTGTGTAAGATACAGTTGTGTGGAAAAGTGTATGCCCCCTTCGTGATTTCCTATTCTTTTTCATGTTTGTCACACTTAAATGTTGCAGATCATGAAATGAATTTAAATATTAGAGAAAGATAACACAAGTAAAAGCAAAATGCAGTTTTTAAATGAAGGTCTTTATTATTAAGGGAAAAAGAACTCCAAACCTACAGGGCCCTGTGTGAAAAAGTGATTGCCCCCTAAAACTAATAACTGGTTGGGCCATCTACGGCAGCAACAGCTGCAATCAAGCTTTTGCGATAACTGGCAATGAGTCTTTTGCAATGCTCTGTAGGTAGGAATTTTGGCCCATTCATCTTTGCAGAATTGTTGTAATTCCCACATGTAGTCCTGCCCATATAACTCCTCCCTTCCTGGTCTGGTCTCAAGTATTAACAATTTCTGCTGCTTTACCGTTGGTTGACAGAGAATGAGTAAAACAGCAATGAAAAAAAGGCAATGCAATATATAGCCATAAGATCTTCAAAGGATAGTGTGGGCAACTTCTCCACTCGCTTATCATTACTACTGCTTGTGTTAAGACATCCGACAAACTGACTACTTTAACTGTAAAGAACCTTTTCCTATTTACCTTCAAGGCTCTCTTTATCTCTACATGTAACAAATGTCTCCTGATTGTAAGGTCTTTGAAAGGAAAAAGTGATGTGCCAGTACTTTTCATTGACCATACATGTACAATTTTTCTAGCCTCTCATTTTAGGTGAGACCTTGCAGCAGCAATTCAACCTTTAGATGGTCAGCTATTTTAAGAGGTTTATAGCAAACTCCATTTAGTAGCTTACCATTATTAGAAGCCCCGTAAATATTTACCCTGACCAACTCTATGTTCATTCAGCTCCACCCAATGTCACAAATGTACTTCCAGGCTATTTTACATTCTTTATAACATTAAAATGCTAAAGTCTCAAAATCACGTTAAACTTTTTTCAGCCAAAAGAAAGACAATATCAATGAGTTTGAAAGACATTATAATACATGTGGGGACCGCAAGTCGACAATTGATATCAAGGGAGGCAAGAATTCTGCATGACTGATTTTGCGACTGCCGATCCTTTTGTTTTCTTGGAGATAATCTACAATCACAGATGTCTAGCTCATGTTTATAGCAGAGTTAGGTAAGATCGCTTCCGGCTAAATGATTGCCTGAATCATTCTTCCACCAGCAGCTATCTAAGGTGTGTGTGGAGGGGGTTTTGCATAAAATGAATTCTCTGAGAATTCATTTTAATTTTGATGTCATTATCTTGGTACCATTAGTGCCTATACACATTTATCCTATGTTGCCATATATACTGGTTGCATGTTTGTTCCATACAACTTTATATGCTATATATTCGCCATTAGCCATCCAACTGGCTGGTTCACCAAAAATATTCTATTTCTTCCATTTTTTTTTTTTTTGCTTTACAGCGTTTGCAACAATTTATAAAGAAACATGACAACCTTTTTTCCCATTTCAAGCAAATAACAATTGTAGAGCAATAATCATAATTCTCTTATTGGGACAATAAGCAGTAAAAATTTAAAGTTAGTCACACATATCTTGCCTTCAATAGTGTGTCATCTGTCTGCATTTAATATGCAAGCCTATAGATAATAGTGAATAAAGGAAACTTGGAAGGAAAACGGAAAACTTTAAAGAAGTAGACGAGTAGAATACAAAAACCTCTTATTGGCATTTAGAAACTTGATTTTTGCCACTTGATTTATCTTGGCAATAGTCCAGATGAATTCCTATTTCAAAAGTCTATACATAATGCAAGAAATAAGAAGATTGAAATATTCAATATGAAGAAGGGAGTAACATATGAATAGGGTAAAGTGATGCAATTTGAAACAATCGTCAAACACCTCACCAAACGAATCCAAAATGTCAAGAAAAAGAAGTCTAAATTATGGATCATGATATAAAAACATGTAAATACTAAATAGAGTAATGGATTACTATAGTTGGGATAATTAACAGAAACTGTAAACCAAGGTAAGACATCTTAGGTATGCCCTATTAGGGATATTTCACCTGTGTTTTTTTCTGTGTTCAGTGGCACTGTTGGGGCTTACATCCAAACCTCTCCCAAAATGGGATTCGGGCAGACAGCTAGACATAGTACAGAGCACAATGAGATGGATATAAAGTCTTTTTAAAACCATGATATGGAAACTGCCAAAATCTATAGTAGTGTATCTAGCAGTGTGTCTAACTGCAGTGTAGAGATGATCAAATCGATTCATAATGAATCGACTCTAAGTCGAATTTTATGTAACTTACAGGTTCCTTCGAATTTAAACAATTTACAATTCAGTTCATGCTGATTGCTAAAAAAATTAGCTAAAACTTTATATATTACCAATGACTGCATTAGCTAAAAAATGGGCTTGCATAATGTCAGGCTTGGCCACGCAAGCTTCCCCTTAATGTCATGCAATTACTACAGCACATGCTTTTGTACAACCAATCAGGATGGGACTATTTCAGTCACTACGAAAGATAAGGCAGGGAAAGCAGTGGCCATTTCAGGATTTTACAGCCAATGGGATAGGAGGCCAGAGCACATATGTCAAAATTAGAGAGAGGGCTAAAAAAGCCTAAAACAGAGTAGGGTGTTCTACTTCAGAACTGAGAACATAGAAAATGGGGGTGATAGTATTAGTCTGTAAATAATACATATATTTAAGTTTTTGGGAGGTACAGGACTTGCAGAGTATGAATGACTGCAAAATGATTGATCCATGATATACTAAGATACATGCACTTCATACAATACAATTGATTACAGGCAATGTTCAATATAATATACAAATATTCAGTGTATTCCTATGAAAAATTTTTCTTGGAGAATAGCGATTTATCAGTATCAGTGATTTGCAGTGAATCGATCATCTACAAATCAATTTTCCAAAAAATGCGTTGAACCTAGCGAATTTTAATTTCAAAATATTTGATTATCTTTACTGCCATGAAAAGAATAACTATATACAATGGTTAATGATACTATCAATTATTATAATCATTTCTATTACGTTTTGGAAGCTTTTTCCTTCTATGACTGCCTAGCAACACGGACATCTTTGAATCTGTTGTAATAAAATTTCTACTGCAATAATTCACAGTTAAGCCACAAAACCCAGAGATAAAATATATATATATATATATATATATATATATATATATATAATATATATATATATATATATATTACACATCACATTTTATTATATACCAACGAAATCCAAAATACATACTAAGAAAAATAGTCATTGAAACAAAATATTTAACAAAAACCTAAAGAGATGAACTGGAATATAAGTCGGTGTGCAAACAACATGTAGGCACAAGTTCACACTAGCCACTAAACAGACAAAACCTAAAATAAAATCAAATTGAGCAAATACCCTGCAGTAAATAAACAAATAGTAATAGTGCATGATTATAACATAATGTACCTAGTTAACATAATAAATTCAGTAATGCTTGTGCTTACCCATGATTCCTGGAGGTGGCACATTGGGGCATTTGGAATCATGGGTAAGCATTGGCATTCTTACAAAGATCTAATAAGTTCTCAGTAATAAATCTTAGATCAATTTATTTATGGCTTCACATTGATGTTCATATTATCAGCATACATATTACCGCAGGACTACTTCATCTGCTATTTACACCCATAAGAAAATATCCCAAATGATTGGGAGCATTGACCTAGATGATGTTGGTAAAAAGGTATATAAAACAATAGCGTTCTTCGTCACAACAACTGTTGTAGCACAGGAATAATGTTTATTCCAGAATATGCAAATTGCCTCTTCAAACAAAGAGGACTTGTACTCTATAGCGCCACCTATTGGAAGTAGCGATCCTACAAGTCACAATCAACCCTTTAACGAGTCTTGTAATATGACTTAGGATAAAAACCAAATCAGAATCTCCATTTGCAGACACAGTGTTTCGGACTATTGCTCCTCGTCAGTGCAAAGTAGGAGAGATCTGATTTGGCTAGATGAGAGGCTCTGGACTAAGGTTTAGGGGGTAAGGTTTCTCCTTGTGGAGAGTGACATACCAGCTTTGGCGTGTCAAGGTAAGGAGGCTTATTCGCCGTGCAATGCTCCTCTGGGAAATTTTAATATGCAAATTGCCTCTTCAAACAAAGAGGACTTGTACTCTATAGCGCCACCTATTGAAAGCAGCGATCCTACAAGTCACAATCAACCCTTTAACGAGCCTTGTAATATGACTTAGTGTGAGGTACTAAGCCGACCGCCACATGGTAGCCCAGGTATCACAGCTTCTGATCCCACCGCTGCCACCAATTGTGAGGGACGATCCCCTTTCCTCCCACGTCACCAATGGGACGTAACTCCACAGGTACAGCTCTCCGGCGCCCCCTATGTCTCTCAGGTCAGTAAGGGAACTGCACCTAGAGCAAATGGCCGCCGGGGAGGGTGTCCTGTTACCCACTGGGTATTCTAAGATTCGTAATCAGAGTAAAAGCATCAGCCCAAGATTAATTTTATGGTTCAATTGCCTTAAGGGCGCACTAGATATTTACAGAAATATACAGTAAAGCTATACAACGTAATTACAATGGAATTGCAGTGAGAGAAAAAATACAACGATAATGTACAAGGCTTAAAGGTATAAGCTATAGATCAATATTACCGGGTTGTATGGTCATGGGGAGGCAGGGAGCTCTGCGATCCCCAGGTAACAGTCTTCAGTTGCTGGACAGTCCCCAAAGCATGTGCGGCTGCTCCCTTGGCAAGACAAATCCGTTTTCTTTTGGCCCTTCCTAGACCATCTTCTTGCCTTCTGTGTGTAAAATGGATTCAGAGCAGCCTGTTCATGGCTACAGCTCTTAAACCTGCTAGGCCCTTCCCCTTTGCTTTGAAGCACGCATATTAACTGGCCTGCAATTCATATGGAGCAGGAAATACTGGCTTGAGTTTGAGCTATTTAGCATATGACTGACCATCTTATCAGACACTGGCCTAAACTAATTAGCATGTTAAAGCCCTTTTGATTCATAGTGGACATCAAAACCGGTCGTACTGGATATGCTAATAGGCCGTGTGTAGTTAGCAGTCTGTGGCTCTGTGAACCGACAAAATGGAGGCTGGTATAGGCCCTATACAAAATGGCGGCGTCCCTTTCCTTACACATCCCTGATTTTGAGGGCGCTAGGGGGTATCACATTCCTGTGTTCCCCCGTGCGCCCTACCGCACCCTTTCCTTGCCGGGACAACCCATCAGTGTTACCATGGTCCCTGCCTCTTTTGTGGCGAATGGTGAAGTGGTACTGTTGGAGAGCGAGGCTCCAGCGTAGAAACCTCCCATTAGTCCCAGAGACCGTGTGTAACCAGCTGAGGGGGTTGTGGTCTGTTTCTAATGTGAATTGGCGTCCGTACAAGTATGGCTGCAGACGCTGCAGGGCCCACACAATTGCCAGACATTCCTTCTCCATCGTGGAATAGGCCACTTCCCTCGGCAGGAGCTTCCTGCTCAGGTACAAAATGGGGTGTTCATGGCCCGTAGTGTCAACCTGGCTAAGCACAGCACCGAGGCTGAAGTCGCTGGCGTCAGTCTGCACTAAGAACGGCCGCGTGAAGTTGGCTGCCTGTAGTACAGGAGAACTAGAAAGGGCGGTCTTGAGCGCCTGGAAAGCTGTCTCGCAGGCGACTGTCCAGTCAACTGCGACGGGCAGCCTTTTCTTGGTGAGGTCCGTCAGGGGCTTGGCCAGGGCACTATAGTGTGGAACAAACCTCCTATAGTACCCAGCAGTACCCAAAAAGGACATCACCTGCTTCTTGGTCCTGGGGGTGGGCCAGGATGCGATGGCATCCACCTTCCCGGGCTCTGGCTTCAGAGCTCCCCCACCTACCCGGTGTCCCAGGTAGTGGACCTCACTCATACCCAGCTGGCATTTTTACGGCTTAATGGTCAAGTCTGCTCGCTGGATCCGCCCGAGCGCCTGCACCAGGTGCTCTAGGTGATCCTCCCAGGTGGGACTGAAGATGGCAATGTCATCCAGGTACGCGGTCGCATACCCTTCCAGTCCCTCGAGCAGCGTGTTGACCATCCGCTGAAAAGTGGCAGGGGCATTCTTCATGACGAAGGGCATCACCGTGGACTCGTACAGTCCAAATGGGGTGATAAAGGCAGAGCGTTCCGGTGACCTAGGGGTCAGGGGAATCTGCCAATACCCCCTGCTCAGATCCATGATGGTCAGGTACTTGGCCCCGGCCAGCTGGTCGAGCAGGTCATCGATGCGCGGCGTTGGGTACGCATCGGTGACCGACACAGCGTTGAGCCCCCTGTAGTCCACGCAGAACCGCGTAGTTCGGTCCTTTTTAGGAACGAGGACTACAGGCGAAGCCCACGCGCTGTTGGACGCTTGGATCACCCCCAGCATCTCGTCTATCTCTTGGCGCATCTGCTGCTGCACCTCAAGAGAGACCCGATATGCTGAACGCCGGATTGGGGGTGGTTGCCAGTGTCCACATCATGGACTGCTGCCTCAGTCCTTCCGGGCAGGCTGCTGAACAGCTCCTGAAAGGGGTGCAGGGTGGCCCCCAGCTGGGAACGTTGGTCCTCCGAGAGCTGGTGGCCAACCCCCACATCCTCGATGGATCCACCCGCCTTGGCTTGGGTGAGCAGATCGAGGAGGGTTTCTGCCTCTCCTTCCTCTGGAAGGTTGCACACTGGGTGAGCATAAGCCTCCCGCTCATGATGGGCCTTCATCATGTTCACATGGAAGGCCTTCCTCCTTCCACGGGCGTGGTCCAGGGTGACCAAGTAGGTGACGGCGTTGAGCTGCTCATGCACGAGGTATGGACCCTCCCAGGCCGCCTGAAGCTTGTTTTGGGATATGGGGACCAGTACCCACACCTTTTGACCCACCTGGTAGGTCCGCTCACAAGCATTCTGGTCGTACCATCGCTTCTGGTCAGCCTGAGCTTGGGCCATATTGTCATGCACCAGCCGCGTCAAGGCCATCATTCGGTCCCGGAAGCGCACGACATACTCAATGACCGACACTTCAGGGGTGGCTAAATCCCCTTCCCATGCTTCCTTTACCAGAGCAAGGGGCCCCCGTACATGTCGCCCATACAGGAGCTCAAAGGGGGAGAACCCCATTGAGGCCTGTGGGACCTCCCGGTAGGCAAAAAGCAGGTGTGGGAGATACCGCTCCCAGTCTCTCCCATGGGAGTCGACCAACATCTTCAGCATCTGTTTTAAGGTGCCATTGAACCGCTCACACAAGCCATTGGTCTGTGGGTGATACGGGCTGGCCACCAGATGTTGCACCTGTACCTGCTTACAGAGAGACTCCATCAGCTGCGACATGAACTGGGTCCCTCGGTCAGTGAGCATTTCCTTGGGAAACCCCACTCTGGAGAAAATCTCCAGTAAGGCAGTGGCCACTTTGTCGGCCCGAATGGACGACAAAGCTACCGCCTCCGGTACCGGGTGGCAAAGTCCACTACCGTTAGTATGAAGCATTTCCCGGAGCTGCTGGGAGTGGACAGAGGTCCAATGAGATCCACAGCCACCTTCGAGAAAGGCTCTTCGATGATGGGCAGAGTTACCAGTGGGGCTTTGGGGCGCGGCCCCGCCTTCCCCACCCTCTGACAGGTGTCACACGAACGGCAGTAGGCTATCACCTCGGTCCTCATTCCAGGCCAGTAGAAATGCTGAGCTAGCCTGGCCCTGGTTTTAGTGATCCTTAGGTGTCCGGCCATTGGAATCTCGTGTGCGATCCGCAACAATTCCGCCCTGAACGGATGGGGTACCACTAACTGTCGGTCCCTGGGCCACGCCTCCGGTGAACCCTGCTGGACCGTTACCCGGTACAGCCGTCCCTGGTCCCAGATCACTCGCTCGCAGTCGGACTCCAGGGGAGGCTGTGCCGCCTGTTCCTTGAGAGTCTTCAGGCTAGGGTCAGCTTCCAACGCTGCCTGAAATCCCTGACTTGATGTGGCAAGATTTGATGAAACTGCCATGTCCTCTGTCAGTTCCCCGGGATCTGTCTCCTGGCTACTGTCTGACTCGGCAGCCACTTGGTCGGAGAGGGGGAAACCGTCGGACCTCCGCGAGGCTCCTTGGGCTTCAGCGCTCCCACTCCTGGTAACAGTGGCCACGACCGCTGAGACCATGGGTAGCGCCTGCTTTCCCTCGTCCCCTGACCAAGTCGCCGGGTCAGGCAGACTTCCCTGACTTCCTGACATCCCGGATGTGGGGAACTCCTGCCCTGGGGTCTTACCTGGTGGCTCCTCTCCCGGGACGCCCCCTCCCCCCATGGCCTGTTCCTCTTCCTGCAGGGGCCCTAGACTCAGCAGGCTGGGTTCACTTAGGGCCCTACACTGCCCATAGCAGCCCCTCCCCCCACCTCTGAGCTCTCCCGTGCAGCCTCCTCACCTGTCCTCCCTGTGAGCCCTGTGTGTGTAGTGTCAGTGCATGGCTTACCATCAGGTTTCACTCCCTCCTCCACTGTTGGAGGCACATTCAATACATTAACATTAGCATTCACAGTAGAGTCATGACATTCTTGGGAAACCGAACTTGGGGTTCAGTGGCCACATACTGGGACACTAGCCGCCCCAAATCGGTCCCAAGCAACACATTTGCAGGAATATTTGGCGTTACTCCCACCTCCCGCATCCCCCTCCCCGGCGCCCCAGTCCAAATACACCTTGGCAACGGGCAGCGCCGGTTCAACGCCTCCAATTCCGGAGACGGAAAGGGTTTTTCCAGGTACCAAGTCTTGAGGGACACCACCTCAGGATGTACCAGGGTTCGTTCAGCGCCTGTGTCCCGCAGTCCCATGACCGCTGAGCGGCCGATGGTGACGGGTTGGTAATTGTCTAGGGACCTCCCATCACCCCCTCCCACACACAAAACAGTGGTCGGTTTCTGGGACAGGGATGGGGCCTTCTGGCGCTGGGGACACGCAGCCTTAAAGTGTCCTGGCTGATTGCAATTATGACAACGTCTGGGTTCTGTTCCTGGCCTGGAGAGGGCAGCCGGGGGTACACCCCTTGCACTCTGGGGGCTGGATATGGGGCTGGGGCAGGATTGGGCTTACCCCCTCTCCAGGTGCTGCTGGCAGGCTTCTTTGGCTCCGGCGCCCTGTTGTTGGCATACTCGTCTGCCAGGGCGGCTGTAGCAGAAGCCCCCTCTGGTTTCCGGTCACGGAGGAACTGCTGGATGTCCTCTGGGCAGTTCCACAAGAATTGCTCCATGACAAAGAGTTCCTGGACCTCCTGGCGGGTAGTGAGCTCTAGACCCGAGGTCCAGTGCTCCGCAGCTCTCAGCAGGGCCCGCATGTGGTCGGTCCAGGTGTCCTTTGAACCCCACTGCAGGCTCCTGAACTTCCTGCGGTACGACTCCGGGGTGAGGTTGTAGTGCTGGATTAGGGCCCGCTTGATGCTGTTGTAGTCCTCTCCTCCCCGGCAGGTAAGTCCCCCAAAAGTTCCAGGGACCTACCCCTCAAACGGGGGTCAGGTACCTTGCCCACTGATCCGGGGCCAGATGATGTTGGAGGCAGGTCCTCTCAAAAGCCAGCAGAAAGGAATCCAGGTCTCCATCCTTTTCAAGCAAGGGAAAGTCCTCCGCCCGGACCTTGGAAGCCCTTGTCTCCGGTGGGCCTGGTGCGTCCAGCGGGGGCCCGTGCTGAGCCATCTCCAGTCGGTGCCGGCGTTCAGCAGCTTCACGGCGTTCTGTAGCCTGCAACACACGTTCGGTATGCTCACGCTCTGCTGCTGCTTGTTCGCGCTCCGCTGCTCTCTCTGCCGCTGCTTGCTCATGCTCTGCTGCTTTCTCTGCCGCCACCAGGAGTCTGTCATAGGCGGCGTCATTACCAGATTCTAGCTGTGCCATAGCCGCTTGGAAAAGGGCCTCCGATCTGGATAGGCTGGGACGGACAGGGGTGGACAGTCCACTGTGAGACTGAGCACGGGGGTCGGGCTCCTTGGGGAGCCCTGGCTGAGCTCCCCCTCATCGGTATCGAACCACTCATAGACCACAGCATTGGCCTCCCCCTTTGCCCTACTCCTGGTGCCTTCCGCCATCTTGGGAACCTTTGGTTACTGAAACAGCTGCAACCCCGACCTTGCACACAACTTATTATATTTACACTCTGACCGTCTAGTGCTGGGCTGACCTTAAGACCCCAGCAGTGAAAGTACTGCTGGTAGTCTCTAGTGTCTGGGAGTAGGGGTCCCACGCACACTATTACTCTGATCCCACCGCTGCCACCAATTGTGAGGAACTAAGCTGACCGCCACATGGTAGCCCGGGTATCACAGCTTCTGATCCCACCGCTGCCACCAATTGTGAGGGACGATCCCCTTTCCTCCCACGTCACCAATGGGACGTAACTCCACAGGTACAGCTCTCCGGCGCCCCCTATGTCTCTCAGGTCAGTAAGGGAACTGCACCTAGAGCAAATGGCCGCCGGGGAGGGTGTCCTGTTACCCACTGGGTATTCTAAGATTCGTAATCAGAGTAAAAGCATCAGCCCAAGATTAATTTTATGGTTTAATTGCCTTAAGGGCGCACTAGATAATTACAGAAATATACAGTAAAGCTATACAACGTAATTACAATGGATTTGCAGTCAGAGAATAAATACAACGATAATGTAAAAGGCTTAAAGGTATAAGCTATAGATCAATATTACCGGGTTGTATGGTCATGGGGAGGCAGGGAGCTCTGCGATCCCCAGGTAAAAGTCTTCAGTTGCTGGACAGTCCCCAAAGCATGTGCGGCTGCTCCCTTGGCAAGACAAATCCGTTTTCTTTTGGCCCTTCCTAGACCATCTTCTTGCCTTCTGTGTGTAAAATGGATTCAGAGCAGCCTGTTCATGGCTACAGCTCTTAAACCTGCTAGGCCCTTCCCCTTTGCTTTGAAGCACGCATATTAACTGGCCTGCAATTCATATGGAGCAGGAAATACTGGCTTGAGTTTGAGCTATTTAGCATATGACTGACCATCTTATTCAGACACTGGCCTAAACTAATTAGCATGTTAAAGCCCTTTTGATTCATAGTGGACATCAAAACCGGTCGTACTGGATATGCTAAAAAGGCCCTGTGTAGTTAGCAGTCTGTGGCTCTGTGAACCGACAAAATGGAGGCTGGTATAGGCCCTATACAAAATGGCGGCGTCCCTTTCCTTACACTTAGGATAAAAGCCAAATCAGAATCTCCATTTGCAGACACGGTGTTTCGGACTATTGGTCCTCGTCAGTGCAAAGTAGGAGAGCTCTGATTTGGCTAGATTAAAGGCTCTGGACTAATGTCTAGGGTAAGGTTTCTCCTCTATTCCAGAATACTCACAGATAGACAAAAGTTTTTTGTATAATTAAAAAAAGAGAAGGACCTATGGTTTGCCTGAACTGAACTGAAAGCCCATCTGTTCATTCTACCAATTGGTAGATAAAATAGTAGAAGAAAGGCAAAAAGGTACATAAATGCATCTCCACATTTTTTTCTGGCGTGAATACTTCAATTAGTGATTTTTTTTATTTGTGACAACTTCATCACTTGATTTGCGCCTTTTTTAAAATTGTCTTTTGCCGTTCAGTTATTTTTTTGAATTTGACGTCAATGTGGCCTACCCAGATGATTTAATGAAAGGGGACTTTTTAAAAAAGCCTCAAAATTTTATGCAACCCTGTACACCCTTATCCCCCTCAAATTGATTTTCTGTACGCTACTTATTTTGGCTTATTTTTGTGACATTTTGAAAAACATGCAACTTTTCCAGGTTAAAAGATGAAAACCAGTTAAAAACATAAAAATAAAAATTTGAGCTTTGCACAAAACTCATAAATTGCTTGCATCATTTTGATAAATTCGGTGTGAAAATGTCAGCAAAAACCACAAGTAAAAAAAGAAAAGTAACTTAAAAAAATGTTCATTATTAATAGGGGCCGAAGACTTGAGTCATAGAATCATAGAATCATAGAATGGTAGAGTTGGAAGGACCTCCTGGGCCATCTGGTCCAAACCCCTGCTCAAAGCAGGATTCTCTAAATCATCCCAGACAGATGTCTGTCCAGCCTCTGTTTGAAGACATCCATTGAAGGAGAACTTACCACCTCTCGTGGCAGCCTGTTCCACTCCTTGATCACCCTAACTGTCAAAAAGTTTTTTCTAATATCTAATCTGTGTCTCCTCCCATTCAGTTTCATCCCATTGCTTCTAGTCTTTCCTTGTGCAAATGAGAATAAAGATGATCCTTCTACAATGTGACAGCCCTTGAGATATTTGTAGACAGCTATTAAGTCTCCTCTCAGTCTTCTTTTTTGCAAGCTAAACATTCCCAAATCCTGCAACCGTTCCTCATAGGACATGGTTTGCACACCGGCCACCATTCTGGTGACTCTCCTTTGAACTTGCTCCAATTTGTTGATGTCTTTTTTAAAATGTGGTGCCCAAAACTGGACACAGTATTCCAGATGAGGTCTGACCAAAGAGGAGTAGAGGTCAATAATGACTTCACGTGATCTAGACTGTATGCTTCTGTTGATACATCCTAGAATTGTATTTGCCTTTTTTGCTGCTGCATCACACTGTTGACTCATGTTCAGTCTGTGATCAATTAGTATACCCAAGTCTTTTTCACATGTAGAAAATGGTAAATTGGAGGTTTGCGAGATTATATATATAAGTACATTCAAGCCCCTGCACACCCCTGCACTTCCATACAGGCGAAGCAGATCTGTGACGTCACCACATTGGTCCGCCCCTCATTGTCGCTACCTCAGGCGTTGCTTCCGGCCGGAGCACGCCGAGTGTGTGTCGACTTTTCTCCCAACAAACGCTCTCTCTTAGTGAGCAGTACGGCGAGTCTTACATCAACTTATTCACCTGCACGCAGTGAGTATCATGTCAGTGAAAGTCTACAAGGCTATTTCTGAGTAGATCCCTTGTGCCTACATTATTATTCATTTCAGCAAACTTTGAAGCTGCGGTGATATTGCCAATCGTGAGATACACTCACAACCTACCTGCCATGCGGCGCTACTCCCCGCAATACATCTGAGTCAAATATACCTAGTGAGTATCACGTTATAGAAAGCTTACAAAGCGATTTTTAGTGGATCCTCTGTGCAAACATTAATATTATTCATTACAGCAAACCTTTGAAGCTGTGGCAATATTGCTAAATGTGAGATACACTCGCAACTTTATTCCATTCTAACGCTCACTGTCATTCAGCATTATGGCTCTTCTTACAGAAAATCATATCATCCATACGCTCTGTAAGTATAGTAGCCACATGTGATCTTTATATACATCACCTTTATCCATATATAATTATTCAATAACCTTTCCTTAGAAAACGGCTTTGAGTAGGAATATATCTTGAACCTATTTTTGGATCTACAATACATCTAGTTCAGCATTATTTTTGAATCTGCTAATCAACGCAATATAATACTCATGTACCTTTGTAAGTACAAGAAAATTACAGTTATTTATTTTGATATATAATCTCGCAAACCTCCAATTTACCATTTTTTATTTTGTCCTATCCAGACCCTGTGCATATTTTCCATCACCATTATATATCTGGAGGGAACATCACCCACAGGATTTCTTCTCTCTCTTGAACCCAGCAATTTCAGTGAGTTTAGCATCTTGCATTGTATCTTACAATTTTTTAGATTTATCGTCGTCCTCTAAGTGCTCTTAGGTCTAGCGCGGGGTTTATCTATTATTTAGTTATACACATTCTGGTGGGTTAACACGGAGCCCACTTTTTCAACCACCTGCAGCTTCCAAGGCACCAGTTTATTAAATACATCATTGGGTTTTCTATATTTACTTTCATAATAGGTATAGCGCCAGTGTTCATCTATTCATTCTTTTTCACATGTGCTGTTACTTAGTTCTATTCCTCCCATTTTGTATATGCTTTTTTCATTTTTATTGCCCAGATGTAGTACTTTGCATTTTTCCCTGTTAAAAACCATTCTGTTAGTTGCTGCCCACTGCTCCAGTTTATTTAAATCTTTTTGAATCCTCTCTCTTCTCTAGTATTAGCTACCCCTCCTAGCTTTGTGTCATCAGCAAATTTGATCAGTTTACCCTCAATTCCTTCATCTAAATCATTGATAAAGATGTTGAACAATACAGGGCCCAAAACAGAGCCTTGTGATACCCCACTTGAGACATTCTTCCAACTGGATGTGCAGCCATTTACGACCACTCTTTGAATCCGATTACTAAGCCAGTTATGAATCCACCTAACAGTTGCCTTGTCCATTCCATACTTAGTCATTTTTTCAATAAGGATTGTGTGAGATACTTTGTCAAATGCTTTGCTGAAGTCAAGATATACTATATCTACAGCATTTCCCTGATCCACCCAGTCAGTGATTCTGTCATAGAAGGAAATTAAGTTAGTCTGACATGACTTATTAGTTACAAACCCATGCTGACTCTGTTTAATCACTTCATTCTTATGCAGGTACTTACATACATGTTCTTTAATAATTTGTTCAAAGATTTTTCCTGGTATAGAAGTCAGTGTCATGGGTGTATCGCCACGAGGATCGTCGCGATTACACACTCTGACTTCTCACAGCTGAGTTGCTGTTTCTTTGTGTTTGGTAATGAGGGAGTTAATTTTACCTAGCTCTTTGCTAAGACTAGGTCCAGCCTTGCCCGGCTGCTTTTGATTATGTTCTAATTAGCTTCCTTTATATTCCTGCCAGTCTGGGTGTTAGATGCCGGTGAAAGCATTCATGTAGTCTAGCAGACTGGATCGGTTCTGAGAATACTTAAGCTAAGAGTTCCTTAGTTGTTTTTACTCTTATAGCTTATAGTTTATCTCTGAGACCTTAGGTGTTCCTACTGTGTGTGAGTGTTGTATGTAAGACTTTATTTACGTTATTTCTTGTCTTTCTTGTATGTCTTTCTGTTTATTAACCGTTACCTGTTCATTCCCTTTGGTGGTAATCAGGGTCCTTCTTAGGACTAGATTACAGTTGGCAGGGATTGATAGGAGACAGGGTTTACGCTGGTGGCCTGGACCTCTGTACCTTTAACAGTACCTCCAGGTAGAGGGATTAGTTAGGACCCCAGTTTAGGGTCAGCATAGACCCCGGTCACCCTCTAGCCGGAGACAGCGTATAACGAATTCCGTATTGACCCACTGGACATTCTGTCATGTAATTCTATGTTATCATATATCTATGCGCATGTTATATAGTATGTTGCCCTTTTGATATAGATTACTGTCATCACATATATATATCTGCTATACAGCGTGACATTTTCACCGGCCATACTAAAGATTCTCCCTAGCTGTCATGGATCCAGTAGCCCAGCTGGCCCGGCAGTTGCAGGGGTTATCCATGGAGTTTGCAGACATTAAGTCCAAGATTTTGTCCCCCCCGGAGCAAACCAGATCTGAACCTAAGGTTGCTCTCCCGGACAGGTTCACTGGTGGGCGGGACAAATTTTTTACTTTCCGGGAGGCATGTAAATTGTACTTTCGGCTGCGGCCTCGTCATCTGGGAGTGAAGAGCAGAGGGTGGGAATTGTTATCTCGCTCTTACAAGGGGACCCTCAATCTTGGGCGTTCTCTATTCCTCCAGGCTCCCCAGATCTCCAGTCAGTGGATCGATTTTTTACTGCCCTGGGTCTGGTATATGATGATCCGGATCGAGTTTCCCTTGCTGAAACAAAGTTACGTAAAATGGAAAATCGTCCAGCGGAGGAATATTCTTCTGAGTTCCGTAGATGGGCAACAGATACTCAGTGGAATGACCCAGCTCTTAGGAGCCAGTTTTGTCAAGGGTTGTCTGACAAATTAAAAGATGTGTTGGCTCAGTATGATTCTCCTCCATCACTGGAGGCTGCTATGGCCCTCGCTATTCGCATTGATAGACGAATTCAGGGAAGACGCGAGGTAACTCCGCCTCCCGTGATGACTCCGCCTACTACAAAAGTCCTTATACTGAGGTTCCCCTGGTCTGTTCTGAGGAACCCATGCAGTTGTGAGGGACATCTTTTTGTAGGAGAGAATCGGCGGTGCGCCGCAAGACTAGAAGGTGTTTCTTTTGCGGGAGAGAGGGACATTTTGTTGGGGGGTGTCCATCCCGGGCCTCTTTGAGCAAAGGAGTTAACCTGGGAGTGTGTATTTCGTCCCCAAATCCCTCTCAGTTTCTCGTGCCTGCGGAGGTGGTGATTGGTACGAGAGTTGAGAGGATTTCTGTTTTTCTTGATAGTGGGTCTGGGGCTAATCTGGTGGACGCTCGGTTTGCCCAGGTGCATGGTATGCAACTGAGTGTATTGGCCAAACCGGTCCCTATAGTCTCTATTGATTCTAGACCTCTCGGTCAAGGTAGCTTGGTACAAGCTGTTCATAACATAGATCTTCGAGTAGGGGCAATACATAAAGAGCAATTGTCTTGTTATGTGTTGGAGGGTCTACCTACTCCTATTGTGTTGGGACTTCCTTGGTTGGCTAAACATAACCCAGTGATTGATTGGCAATCCAGAAAGATAAGCCAGTGGGGTGAATTTTGCAGGAATAACTGCATGAGCACGGTCATCGGTGCGGTTGTGCCTAGGACTTTGTCTCCTTTTCTGGAGGACTTTGGGGAGATGTTCTCAGAGGAGGGGTGTAAAGAGTTACCTCCTCATCGCGCATATGACGGCTCAATAAAGTTGCTTCCTGATGCCTTATCTCGTACTTTCCCAGGGGCCGGGAAGACGGATGATCCGGTTCCTATTCCTCAGGAGGGAGTTGTAGTGTCAGCTGTATGCTCTGAGCTTGAGGGGGAGGTATTGGGGGCTCAGGGGGACGCCCCTGTGGGACTTCCAGGGAGACTGATAGTTCCAGATCGGTTAAGACTGAAGGTTACGGGGAACCGTTACAAACGGATGGCTGATAGGGGGAGAGTTTTTGGTCTAGATCTGAAGGTGAACGATCTGGTTTGGTTGTCTACCAGGAATATAAAACTTAAAGTTTCCTCCTGGAGGTTGGGTCCCAGATTCATCGGGCCGTACAGGATCAGTTCCATAATTAATCCGGTGGCATTTCGTCTGGACCTCCCTCCTACGTTTAAAATTCATAATGTGTTTCACAAGTCATTACTTAAAAAGTATGTGGCACCAGTCATACCGTCACCTCTACCTCCTCCTTCAGTGGTGGTCAATGATAACGTGGAATTTCATGGGTCGAAAATCATTGACTCACGTCTCAGTCGCCGATCCCTTCAGTACTTGGTTCATTGGAGGGGGTATGGTCCTGAGGAGAGGACGTGGGTCCCTGCGTCTGATGTTAACGCAGATCGATTGGTTCGGACCTTTCACACAACTCACCCGGGCAGACCTGGCCCTGAGGGTCCGGAGTCCCCTCGTAGAGGGAGGGGTACTGTCATGGGTGTATCGCCACGAGGATTGTCGCGATTACACACTCTGACTTCTCACAGCTGAGTTGCTGTTTCTTTGTGTTTGGTAATGAGGGAGTTAATTTTACCTAGCTCTTTGCTAAGACTAGGTCCAGCCTTGCCCGGCTGCTTTTGATTATGTTCTAATTAGCTTCCTTTATATTCCTGCCAGTCTGGGTGTTAGATGCCGGTGAAAGCATTCATGTAGTCTAGCAGACTGGATCGGTTCTGAGAATACTTAAGCTAAGAGTTCCTTAGTTGTTTTTACTCTTATAGCTTATAGTTTATCTCTGAGACCTTAGGTGTTCCTACTGTGTGTGAGTGTTGTATGTAAGACTTTATTTACGTTATTTCTTGTCTTTCTTGTATGTCTTTCTGTTTATTAACCGTTACCTGTTCATTCCCTTTGGTGGTAATCAGGGTCCTTCTTAGGACTAGATTACAGTTTGCAGGGATTGATAGGAGACAGGGTTTACGCTGGTGGCCTGGACCTCTGTACCTTTAACAGTACCTCCAGGTAGAGGGATTAGTTAGGACCCCAGTTTAGGGTCAGCATAGACCCCGGTCACCCTCTAGCCGGAGACAGCGTATAACGAATTCCGTATTGACCCACTGGACATTCTGTCAGGTAATTCTATGTTATCATATATCTATGCGCATGTTTTATAGTATGTTGCCCTTTTGATATAGATTACTGTCATCACATATATATATCTGCTATACAGCGTGACAGTCAGACTCACCGGCCTGTA
Source organism: Oophaga sylvatica (assembly GCA_033576555.1). Taxonomy (NCBI): domain Eukaryota; kingdom Metazoa; phylum Chordata; class Amphibia; order Anura; family Dendrobatidae; genus Oophaga; species Oophaga sylvatica. The sequence continues at coordinate 900,772,628 of JARQOD010000001.1, forward strand.
GTTCCCTGGATCCACCTTCTTCCCCTTTTTGAAGATAGGAACAACATTTGCTCTTCTCCAGTCTTCTGGGACTTCTCCTGTTCTCCAAAAATTTTCAAAGATTATGGACAGTGGTTCAAGAATTTCTTCTGCTATCTCCTTCAGTATTCTGGGGTGTAATTCATCTGGACCTGGAGACTTGAATTCATTTAGGTTAGCTAAGTGTTTCCTCACTGTCTTTCTGTTTATAGATATCCTGGATTCTTCTATTCCTTTAATAGGACAGTGAAGATCAGTTGATGTTACATTTCCTTTCTGAGAGAAAACAGATGCAAAATAGGAATTTTTAAAGTTCAGCCATCTCAACATCCTTTCTTACCATTTCATATTTTCATCCTGTAAAAATCCTATAGCATCTTTGACTTTTTTTTTACTTTTGACGTATCCCCAAAATCCTTTTTTGTTGCTTTTGACATCACTTGGAAGCCTTAATTCATTGTCAGCTTTAGATAATCTGATTTGTGCCCTGCAGGTTCTGCAGATGGCATTATATTCTTCTTTAGATATGCCTCCCTCTTTCCATTTGATAAACATTTCTTTCTTCCTTTTTAGCATGTGTTTAAGTTCTGTGTTCATCCATCCTGGTTTCCTTAAATGCTTCCCATTCTTCCCTCTTTTTGGAATTGTTAACGATTGTGCTTTGAGAATCTCATTTTTCAAGATGTCCCATCTTTCCTGGACATTTTTGTCCTTAAGGATATCCTGCCATTGGATCCCTCCAATTCTCTTTCTGAGTCCCTTAAAATCTGCCTTTCTGAAATCTAACCTTGACGTCTGAGTCTTCACAGGTCTTCCTCCTCTTGTTATCCAAAATTCTAAAATAGCATGGTCACTACCTCCTAGGGTCCCAGCCACTCTTACCTCCTCAACCATTTCCTCCCTGTTTAAATAAGGATTAGATCCAAGGTAGCAGATCCCCTTGTTTTCTCCTCTACCTTTTGAAAGATAAAGTTGTCAGCAAGAGAGGATAAGAATTTCCTTGACCTGTTAGTTTTACCTGAGAGAGATTCCCAACAAATGTCTGGATAGTTGAAATCTCCCATGACCACTATGTCATATTTTTTGGAGAACTTGGCCATTTGATGCATAAAGAGTTCATCCATATCATCAGCTTGCATAGGCGGCCTGTAGTAAATGCCTACAATGGTGTCCTTTCCATTGTTCTGTCCTTGTATTCTTACCCAAACAGTTTCCACAGAACTCCCAGTCTCTGAAGCGTCAATCTCTGTGCAGATATACGCTTTTCTAACATACAATGCGAGTCCACTTCTTGTAATCCGCCTCCTCGCCTCTTTTATCTAGAGACAGATTACACTTGCAGTTCAGTGGACAGTACCTTATCCAGAAGTAGGATGTCTAGTGTCAAGTAACTTTGAGTTATTTATTGGGCGTAAAACAACATTTTATAATATATGGTAATATAACTTATTAACGAAAATGTCCAAAATTGTTTACTAATTGGCATGACTTTTTAGCAATAGCCGGATTTAAACTTCCAAGTTGTGGAATCCCAGCATGTAGATTGGGATTCCATAACCACCACGGCGTCCTTCAGTGTAAAAGAAAAGTGTAAGATCTCAAATTTTCTAATGCTTTGATCTAAACTAGTGCTGCTGCATCACTTACTAAGCAGTTTTTGATCAGTTACATAATTTCCAGCAGATACTGATCAGTAATTTTTCTTACAATTTGACACATCAAATCTACAGTGGATACGGAAAGTATTCAAACCTCTTTAAATTTTTCACTCTTCGTTTCATTGCAGCCTTTTGGTAAATTCAAAAACGTTCTTTTTTTCTCATTAACCCCTTCCCGACCCATGACGCCTACGTAGGCGTCATGCTATTAAGTATGTTCCTGCAGGTCGGGTGACCGGGGTCACTGAAAGGTCATCTGAACCGCAGTTACAAGATCCTTTGTGCATCACCACAGTGGGGGTGGCTTAACCCCCACATGGCTACGATCGCTCTGATTGGCTGTTAAAAGTGAAACAGCCAATCAGACCGATTTGTAATATTTCACCAATGAAATTTGGTGAAATATTACAATCCAGCCATGGCCGATGCTGCAATTGCATCTGCCATGGCTGGACACCGAGATCTGCCCCCCCCACACCGAGTGACAGGGGCGATCGACAGCCGCCACCGATAAATGGCGGCGATCGGTCGCCACCGTCACTTTCTGCTCCCCTCCTCCTTGCCTCCGCTGCCCCCACCTTCCGACCCCCCCCTCACCTTCCGACTCCCCCTACTCACCTCTCCCGGTCCTCCGATGTCCCTGGGTCCATCCCGGCGTTGGTCCGGGATTCTTCATGGGCGCCGCCATCTTGTAAAATCTGCTGATTCATTTGTGCTAGGCGGTATAGCATAACGCGATCGTGTTATGCTATACCGTTACCAGCCCGTCAACGCTATGTGTTGAACGAGCTGGTAAAACGCAATATGATCTAGCCTTAGGGTTAGAGTTAGAACTAAGGTTAGGGTTAGCCTTAGGGTTAGCATTAGGGTTTGCATTAGGGTTAGAATTAGGGTTAGGGTTAGAATTTGGGTTAGGGTTGGAATTAGGGTTAAGGTTGGAATTAGGGTTAGGATTAGGGTTAGGTTTGTGGTTAGGGTTAGAGTTAGGATAAGTGTTATGGGTGTTTTGGGGTTAGGGTTGGGATTAGGGTTAGGCTTGTGGTTAGGGTTATGGTTAGAGTTGGGATTAGGGTTAGGGGTGTGTTGTGGTTAGGGTTATGGTTAGGGTTTGGATTAGGGTTAGGGGTATGTAGGGGTTAGGGTTGGGGTTAGGGGTGTGTTGGGGTTAGGGTTGAGTTAGAATTGAGGGATTTCCACTATTTAGGCACATCAGGGGGTCTCCATACGTGACGTGGCGCCACCATTGATTGCTGCAAATTTTGCGTTCAAAAAGTCAAACAGTGCTCCCTTTATTCCGAGGCCCGACGTGTGCCCAAACAGTGGTTTACCCCCACATATGGGTTATCAGAATACTCAGGAAAAATTGCACAACAACTCTGGGAGTCTAATTTCTCCTTTACTCTTGGGAAAAAAAAATTGGGGACTAAAAATTATTTTTGTGTGAAAAAAAATGATTTTTTATTTTCACGGATTTGCGTTATAAACTTCTGTGATAATCTTGGAGATTCAAAGTGCTCACCACACCTCTAAAGGAGTTCCTTGGGGAATTAGTTTCCAAAATGGGGTCACTTGGGGTGGTTTCTACTGTTTAGGCATATCATGGGCTCTGCAAACGTAACATGACGCCCGCAGACCATTCCATCAAAGTTGGCATTTCAAAACGTCACTACTTCCCTTCTGAGCCCAAACGTGTGCCCGAACAGTGGTTCTCCCCACATATGGGGTTCCAGTGTACTCAGGACAAACTGTACAACAACTTTTGGGGGTCCAATTTCTCCTGTAACCATTGTGAAAATAAAAATAGGGGGCTAAAAAATATTTTTTTGTTTTCATGGCTCTGCGTTATAAACTTCTGTGAAGCACCTGGGGGTTCAAAGTGCTCACTGTGCATATAGATAAGTTCCTTAGGGGGTCTAGTTAACAAAATGGGGTCATTTGTGGGGGAGCTCCAAAGTTTAGGCACACAGGGGTTCTCCAAACACGACATGGTGTCCGCTAACGATTGGAGCTAATTTCCATTAAAAAAGTCAAATGGCGCTCCTTCCCTTCTGAGCACTGCCGTGCGCCCAAACAGTGGTCCCTCCCCACATATGGGGCACCAGCGTACTTAGGAAAAACTGGACAAAGACTTTTGGGGTCCAATTTATCCTGGTACCCTTGTGAAAATAAAAAATAGCAGGCTAAAAAATCATTTTTGAGGAAAAAAATGTTTTTTTTTTATTTTCACTGCTCTGCGTTATAAACTTCTGTGAAGCACTTGGGGATTCAGAGTGCTCACAACACATCTAGATAAGTTCCATAAGGGGTCTAGTTACCAAAATAGTGTCAAATTGTTTTTTTTTCACTGTTTAGGCACACAGGGGCTCTCCAAACGTGTCATGGTGTCCGCTAACGATTGGAGCTAATTTTCCATTCAAAAAGTCAAATGGCACTCCTTCCCTTCTGGGCCCTGCCGTGCGCCCAAACAGTGGTTTATGACCACATATGAGGTATCTGTGTACACAAGAGAAATTGCCCAACAAATTTTAGGATCCATTTTATCCTGTTGCCCATGCGAAAATGAAAAAACTGAAGCTAAAAGAAAATATTTGTGAAAAAAAGTACTTTCTTTTATTTACGGATCAATTTGTGAATCACCTTGGGGTTCAAAGTGCTCACTATGCATCTAGGTAAGTTCCTTTGGGGGTCTAGTTTCCAAAATGGGGTCACTTGTGGGGAGCTCCAATGTTTAGGCTCACAGGGACTCTCCAAGTGCGACATGGCAACCGCTAAATATTCCAGCATATTTTCAATTCAAAAAGTCAAATGGCGCTCTTTCCCTTCTGAGCCCTGCCGTGCCCCCAAAAAGTGGTTTATTACTACATCTGAGGTATCGGTGTACTCAGGAGAAATTGCCAACAAATTTTAGGATCCATTTTATCCTGTTGCCTATGTAAAAATGAAAAAATTGATGCTAAAAAAAATTTTTGTTGAAAAAATTAAAATGTCCATTTTTTTCCTTCCACGTTGCTTTAGTTCCTGTGAAGCACCTGAAGGGTTAATAATCTTCTTGAATTTAGTTTTTGAGCAGCTTGAGGGGTGCAGTTTTTATAATGGTGTCACTTTTAGGTATTTTCTGCCATATAGACCCCTCAAAGTGACTTCAAATGTGAGGTGGTCCCTAAAAAAAATGGTTTAGTAAATTTTGCTGTAAAAATGAGATATTGCTGGTCAATTTTTAACCCTTATAACTTCCTAACAAAAAAAAATTTTGTTTCCAAAATTGTGCTGATGTAAAGTAGACATGTGGGAAATGTTATTTATTAACTATTTTGTGTCACATAACTCTCTGGTTTAACAGAATAAAAATTCAAAATTTGAAATTTGCAAAGTTTTCAAAATTTTCTCCAAATTTCCATTTTTTTCACAAATAAACGCAAAAATTATCGACCTAAATTTACCACTAACATGAAGCCCAATATGTCATGAAAAAACAATCTCAGAATCGCTAGGACCTGTTGAAGCGTTCCTGAGTTATTACCTCATAAAGGGACACTGGTCAGAATGGCAAAAAATGGCAAGGTCTTTAAGGTCAAAATAGGCTGGGTCATGAAGGGTTAATGTACACTCTGCACCACAACTTGACTGAAAAAAAAACATAAATGTAGATTTTTTTGCAAATTTATTAAATAAAAAACCTGAAATATCCCATGATCATAAGTATTCAGACCCTTTGTTCAGTATTTAGTAGAAGCACCCTTTTGAGCTAGTACAGCCATGAGTCTTCTTGGGAATGATGCAACAAGTTTTTCACACCTGGTTTGGGGACCCTCTGCCATTCTTCCTTGCAGATCCTCTCCAGTTCCGTCAGGTTGGATGATGAACATTGGTGGACAGCCATTTTCAGGTTTCTCCAGAGATGCTTATTTGGGTTTAGGTCAGGGCTCTGGCTGGGCCAGTCAAGAATGGTCACAGAATTGTTCTGAAACCACTCCTTTGTTATTTTAGCTGTGTGCTTAGGGTCATTGTCTTGTTGGAAGTTGAACCTTCGGCCAAGTCTGAGGTCCAGAGCCTTCTGGAAGAGGTTTTTATCCAGGATATCTCTGTACTTGGCCGCATCCATGTTTCCTTCAATTGCAACCAGTCGTCCTGTCCCTGCAGCTGAAAAACACACCCATAGCATGATACTACCACCACCATGTTTCACTGTTGAGATTTATTGGGCAGGTCATGAGCAGTGCCTGGTTTTCTCCACACATACCACTTAGAATTATCACCAAAAAGTTTCTGCACAGACTATATCACACTCTGACTGAACATGCCGATAATATTCTTATTTGAATTTATAGGTTGACAAGGCTTTGTGCTGGAGAGAGTCAGGACTCCACTGACCATAACAATTTAAACTTTACAGGGGAGATAAAGAAAGGAACATACTGACCATTAGAGATTACAACTCTACAAGAGAGAGAAAGAGAGCACCCTACTGACCATAAAAGCTTATACTCTACAGGAAAAGAAAGATGGTACCATGCTGACCATAACAGCTTATACTCTATAGGAGAGAAAATGAAAGGACACTGCTGAACATAAGAGCTTACAGTCTAAAACAGGAGAGAGAAAGGGGACCCTGCTGACTGTAACTGCTTACATTCTACAGGAGAGACTAATAGGAGCTGATGACTATAAGAGCTTACACTCTACAGGAGAAAGAGAGGTCCCTGCTGACCATGATCGCTTATACTTTTTAGGGGAATGAGACTTACCCAGTGACTCTGGATATAGAAAACGACTCTGTCACACAAAATGTGCTCCACTAGGAACCCCTGATCTGTCATGGCATGGGTACAGACCACCACAGTGCATGATATGATAATCCACTAGAATCCAAACCTACAGAGCATTATGAAGAGGCTCACACTGAAACCAAAATAATGTTCACCTTCTATCTTATGTTTCAGCAGTGTGGGAAATTGTGTCGGGCAAGAAATTAGTCTCAACCACGATCCACTACAGATCAATCAGATGAGCAGATGAAAATTATTTATAAACTACAATGCCCCTACTTTGGAAAACACTGAACTTACTTCTACATTGCTAAACTAATTAACTTGTGTCAATTATTTTAAGAAGATCCATTTTTGTAGTATTTGTATGTAGTGATGGGTGCTCTATCGAGTATTGAGCAGTGTCAAGTATCTTGTGATGCTTGAGTGCTCGGATCCCTGTAATATATTTATTTTAATCTGGTAGGTCCTCTAGAGTTCCTCTGTGTTTATGTGGCAGGTTCTCCAGAGTTCTTCTGTGCTGCTGTAGCAAGCCCTTCAGAATTCCTCTGTGCTGTTGTGGCTGGCTCTCCTGACCTGCTTTGTGCTGCTGTGACTACTTCTCCTGACATTTTTTTGTGCTACTGTGGCAGACTCTCCTGACACTCTCTATGCTGCTGTGACAGGCTCTCCTGACATCCTCTGTGCTGCTGTGGCTGGCTCTCATGACTTCCTCTGTGCTGCTTTGGATGGATCTCCTAACATCCTCTTTGCTATTGTGGCAAAGTTTACTGACATCCTCTGTGCTGCTGTGGCTGGATCTCTTGAGTGGGCTATGTACATATGCCACTCAATTCCAGCAGTGGAATTCCCCATTTCAATGCTGCATGCTGCTCAGATTCCAATGAGCTAATTACAGTGCCCAAAGCAACTCTCTCTCTCCAACCTGGCTGTCGCGTAAAGATCTCCAGGAAAAATGCTCAACTCCTTAATTGACTTAATTACACTATGGTTCGATACTCGAGTTGAGCACCCAAGCAGTATGACGTGCTTGATTAAAGTACCGAGCATGCGAACATTTTACTGCTCAATTATCACTATTTGTATGGTAGATTATGTTTTCATATTTCAAAACCAATTGATATTTGTAGCAAAAAGCTATAGGTTATCCAAAAGTCCAAAAGAAAAATAATAGTTAAAATATAGAGAAGATGAGAAAAATAAATTATTGAATACATATGGGTCAGCTATGGTTGCTTCGAATTGAATATTGTAAAGTAGGTTCAATGTTTCCTGCTGTAAAAATGAATATTATTGTCATGAATACTAATTTAATTAATTATTACAAAATGGCTACTTTAAGCACAAAACCAATGATCATTCAGTCAAGTGGGAATTAAATCAATAAAATCGAGAGTGGAAAGACCATAGGTGACTGTTAACACTGTGCCTTAAATTAATTTATCTATAAAATCTATAACCTTTTTTAACATAACAGACATAGTATAGAAATGGAAGTTATGTACTGTATACAATAATTTATAGCAGCAAATTGTAGTTAGCACACAGCAATATAATGTATAATTTATTGCTACTTATTCATTGTTTTCGTTTTTCACAGTGATATGTAAGCAGAAAGCTTCCAAATAGCAAGGCAGCGGGCAAATATATTGCTACAAGGTAAGACAAGTACATCTGTTACTTTGTGACACTGGCTCCTCTGGGAGTGAATTACACAATATAACATTGAAAATATTTAGACTTGAGAGTCCTCAGTGGTTGATACCTTTTAATGGCTAACTGAAAAGATGGTAACAAATTGCAAGCTTTCGAGACTACTCAGTCTCTTCATCAGGCATAGACTAATACAACATCTGAAGAATCACATATTTATACACAAAATAACACAGAAAAAATGCAATAGGTAAGGACAAGTGAATGAAGCAGAACTGTCATTATGGCAGAGGGATTAACATAAATATGACTAGTCATAGATAAGGAGTGAAGGTTTTATTACCCTCTGATTGGGGTCTGTATTGTGTTGTGATGACCCTAAAAGGTCAGGGAGGCAGATTCCTTAATTGTTGTAGAACGACATAAAACTCTGGGTATATTCATCCAGCACTAGAGTGTCAAAGGTCATCTAAGTTTATTCCCAGACTTTCTATCCTTCTCAGATTTGAAGTTAGATTTTAATACAAGTAATTCCATACTGTCATGCTATGACCGGCATACAAAAGTGTTTGGCCACAGGTAAATCCATTCTTTTTCTCTATCGTGTGCGATGAGAATTCATCCTTGTTCTCAGTTTTTGCCGGTCTCCCCCACATACAGACCCCAGTTGGACATTAGTACATATAATTAGGTACACCACATAGATGTGATGCAGCTGAAAGTACCTTAGCAGCCCCAGATCTAGAAGCATCATTGTCAAAGCTCCTGTCCTCCCCAACAGCTGCAGGAACTTTCCTTGCAGACAAAAGAAATGCAAGACCTGTACATCTATAATGACCACGGACAGGATAAAGATCCCAACTCCATCAGACTACAAGATACCAGGTACTTTCAGCTGCATCACATCTAATGTGGTGTACCTAATTAATATGTACTAAATTCCAACTGGGTCTGTATGTGGGGAGACCGGGCAAAAACTGAGAACAAGGATGAATTCTCATCGCCACACGATAAGAGAAAAAGAATGGATTTACCTGTGGCCAAACACTTTTGTATGCCCGGTCATAGCATGACAGATATGGAATTACTTGTATTAAAATCTAACTTCAAATCTGAGAAGGATAGAAAAGTCTGGGAATATAAACTTATGATGACCTTTGACACTCTTAGTGCTGGGATGAATATATCCCAGAGTTTTATGTCGTTCTACAACAATTAAGGAATCTGCCTCCCTGACCTTTTAGGGTCATCACAACACAATACCAGACCCCAATCAGAGGGTAATAAAACCTTCACTCCTTATCTATGAACTAGTCATATTTATGTTAATCCCTCTGCCATAATGACAGTTCTGCTTCATGTCACTTGTCCTACCTATTGCATTTTTTCTGTGCTATTTTGTGTATAAATATGTGATTCTTCAGATGTTGTATTAGTCTATGCCTGATGAAGAGACCTGAGTAGTCTCGAAAGCTTGCAATTTGTTACCATCTTTTCAGTTAGCCATTAAAAGGTATCAACCACTGAGGACTCTCAAGTCTAAATATTTTTCTATCTACTGGCTAACACGGTACGAAGATACACATCTTTCCTATAACAATATAACATAACAGTTATAATACATTTTATGGATTCTGTTCTCCAAGGGATAAAGGGAATAGAGAAGCCAAAACAGCTTATACAAACTGATGCCTTTCTTTTCATTAGTAAAAAAAAATAGACAAGTAAGCAATTAAGTAACACAGCAAATGTGTGAAAATGGTTTAAGCATGAAAGTGAAATTATTATTATAGAAAGAAGAAGGAAAAACATTTTGGGCTTTAGTCGATATTACATTTGTTCCTGTGTTTTGTCACATTTATAGTGTTTTGTGCCTTTTAATGTTTGCACCATATTCATTTTTTCCATTTGTACCTTTTTTAACCCCTTAAGCCCCAAGGGTGGTTTGCACGTTAATGAACGGGCCAATTTTTACAATTCTGACCACTGTCTCTTTATGAAGTTATAACTCTGGAATGCTTCAACGGATCTTCGCGATTCTGAGAGACTGTTTTCTCACGACATATTGTACTTCACGTTAGTGGTAAAATTTCTTCTATATAACTTGCGTTTATTTTTTAAAAAAATGCAAATATGGCGAAAATTTTGAAAATTTTGCAATTTTCAAACTTTAAATTTTTATTCCCTTAAAACAGAGAAATATGTCACACAAAATAGTTAATAAATAACATTTCCTACATGTCTGTTTTACATCAGCACAATTTTGGAGCCAAAATTTTTTTTGTTAGGAAATTATAAGGGTTAAAAGTTGACCAGCGATTTCTCATTTTTACAACAAAATTTACAAAGCCATTTTTTTTAGGGACCACCTCACATTTGAAGTCACTTTGAGGGTCTATATGGCAAAAAATACCCAAAAGTGACACCATTCTAAAAACTGCACCTCTCAAGGTACTCAAAACCACATTTAAGAAGTTTATTAACCCTTCAGGTTCTTCACAGGAGCTGAAGCAGCGTGGAAGGAAAAAATGAACATTTAACTTTTTAGTCACAAAAATGATCATTTCCAAACTTTTTTTTATTTTAAAAGGGTAAAAGGAGAAAATGAACAGATAAAGTTGTTGTGCGATTTGTCTTGAGTACACTAATACCCCATATGTGGGGGAAAACCACTGTTTGGGCACACGGCAGTGCACGCAAGGGAAGGAGCGCTGTTTGACTTTTTTCAAACCTAAATTGGATGGAATTGAGATTGGACGCCATGTCGTGTTTGGAGAGCCCCTGATATGCCTAAACAGTGGAAACCCCCCACAAGTGACACCATATTGGAAACTAGACCCCCTATGGAACTTATCTAGATCTGTTGTGAGCACTTTGAACCCCCAAGTGTTTCACAAAAGTTTATAATGCCTGGGTGTGAAAAAAAATAAAACAATTTTCCACAAAAATGATTTTTTAGTCCCAAATTTTAGACTTTTCCCAAGGAAATTGGACCCAAAAAGTTGTCCAATTTGTCCTGAGTACGCTGATACCCCATATGTGGCTGAGGGAAACTGTTTGGACGCACAGCAGGGCTTGGAAAGGAAGTAATAACGTTTTGGAATGCAGACGTTGATGGGGGTCATGTTCTGTTTGCAGTGCCCCAGATGTGCCTAAACAGTGGAAACCCCCCACATGTGACCCCGTTTTGGAAACTAGACCCCTTAAGGAACTTATCTAGATCAGTGGTGAGCACTTTGAACCCCCAAGTGCTTCACACAAGTTTATAATGCCAGGGCATGAAAATAAAAAATTCTATTTTTTCCACTCAAAAATTGTCTTTTAGTCACGAATTTTTTATTTTCCCAGGGGTAACAGGAGAAATTGGACCACATAAGTTGTTGTCCAATTTGTACTGAGTATGCTGATACCCCATATGTGGGGGAACCACTGCTTGGGTGAATGGCAGAGCTTGGAATGGAAGGAGCGCCATTTGACTTTTTCCAACCAAAATTGGCTGGAATTGTGTTGGATGCTATGTTGCATTTGGAGAGCCCCTGATGTGCCTAAACAGTGGAAGCCCCCACAAGTGACCCCATTTTGGAAATTAGACCCCCCAAGGAACTTATCTAGATGTGTGGTGAGCACTTTGAACCCCGAAGTGCTTCACAGAAGTTTATAACATACAGCCGTAAAAAAAATCTTTTTTTTTTCTTACAAAAATGAATTTTCGCCCCCAATATTTTATTTTCACAATGGTAACAGGAAAAATTGGACCCCAAAAGTTGTTGTTCAATTTGTCCTGAGTACACTGATACCCTATATGTGGGAGAAAACTACTGTATGGGCACACGTCGGGGCTCGGAAGGGAAGTAGTGACGTTTTGGATTGCAAACTTTAATGGAATGATCTACGGGCATCATGTTGCGTTTACAGAGCCCGTGATGTGCCTAAAGAATGGACACACCCAACAAGTGACCCCACTTTGGAGAATAGACCCCCTAAGGAACTTATCTAGATGTGTGGTGAGCACTTTGAACCCCGAAGTGCTTCACAGAAGTTTATAACGTACAGCCGTAAAAATAAAAAAATAATTTTTTTTTTTTACAAAAAAGATTTTTTCGCCCCCAATATTGTATTTTCACAAGGGTAACAGAAGAAATTGGATCTCAAAAGTCGTCCAATTTGTCCTGAGTAATCTGATACCTTATATGTGGGAGAAAACTACTGTATGGGCACACTTCAGGGCTCAGAAGGGAAGTAGTGACGTTTTGGATTGCAGACTTTGATGGAATGGTCTGTGGGAGTCATGTTGCATTTGGAGAGCCCCTGATGTGCCAAAACAGTGGAAACCCCCACAAGTGACCCCATTTTGGAAAATAGACACCACAAGGAAGTTATCTAGATGTGTGGTGAGCGCTATGTAGCCCCAAGTGCTTCACAGAAGTTTATAACGTACAGCAGTAAAAACAAAAAAATTACTTTTTTCCACAAAAATGATATTTTCGCCCCCAAATTTTTATTTTCCCAAGGGTAACAGAAGAAATTGGACTCCAAGAGTTATTGTGCAATTTGTCCTGAGTACGCTGATACCCTATATGTGGGGGTAAACTACTGTTAGGGCGCATGGCAGAGATCAGAAGGGAAGGTGCACGGTTTGACTTTTTCAATGCAGAATTGGCTGGAATTGAGATCAGACGCCATGTCACATTTGGAGAGTCCCTGATGTGCCTAAACAGTGGAAAGCCCCAATTCTAACTGCAACTCTAACTCCAACACACCCCTAACCCTAGTCCCAACCCTAACCATAACCCTAACCACAAACCTAACCCTAACACACCCCTAACCCTAATCCCAACCCTAACCCTAACTTTAGCCCCAACCCTAACCCTAACTCTAATGAGAAAATGGAAATAAATACATTTTTTTAATTTTATTATTTTTCTCTAACTAAGGGTGTGATAAAGGGTAGGTTGATTTACTCTTTATAGAGTGTGTTAGGGTTCGAGTTCCCTCTGCTGCACAAGGGAAGTCTCGAAACAGTCCCGCTGCGGTTCCCCATCCATCTCCATCTGCAGTGGAGCCTGCTCAGCAAAGACGTCGGTCTAATACTGTGCAGAGACTTGCTGCTGCCTCTTCAGGTTCTGCTATTGTAGCCAGTACTGGTCAGCGGCAAGCAGACGTCTTTAGGACTAAGTCCTTTGTTGCTTCATCTGAGCGTGCCAGAGCAAGATCTCCCATTGGAGATCAGGGGTCACATGCTCAGATACAGCTGCCACTCCTATTGGTCCTTCAGGAAGGTCCTGTGGCTGTTGATGTTCTGAAGCAGCTTCCCATTGGTCCTTCCTGTAAGGTCTTTTTCTCGTGGCTGCTATAAAAGGCTAAGTGAATAATCATGTGCACAGCCATATAGGAGTATGTGAGTAGGTTCCCACACCATATAAATATAGCAAATAAACTCAGAACTCAACTTCAGTAGATTGATAGCCCCTCTTTTTGCTGGGACCACCTACTCACAGTAGTCCATGTGACTGATGAAGGTCCAAGTTCAGGACCGAAACGCTTCTGTTATTACTGTGGACACGATTAAAAATCATCACTCTACTGAAGTTGAGTTCTGAGTTTATTTGCTATGCTATAAAAGGCTGTCCTTACCGCACGGCCGTGTGCTAGTATCAAATCTGTTACGTGCTTGCGCCAGTGTGGTCATGTATGCATGTGGTTAGTTCTGGCTGAAATAAGCCCCTAGAATACCTGCACCTCCAGTGAGGAGATTGTATGCACGTGTTCAGGGCTCGGCTGAAAACGCCATTAGAATACCGGCTACTCCGGTGAGGAGATTACTGCTTGGGTTCTGATTGGATGACCACAGACTGCAATCCGCTTAGCAGTCATCTGTTTTCCCTGTGAGTCTAACAGGACACAGTCTTTGTTACAGCAGCTCTGTGAGTTAACAGAGACCGCTTATTCCGCCATATAGTGCTACAGCGTTTACATCTGCGACTCTGCGGGATAACAGAGTTCGCTTATACTGCCTATTTACGCCATCTTACTAGCAGCAGGCTCTGCCTGCACGGTGGACCCCGGGCAGCGAACGTACCTCTCCTTAATATCTATTAGGTGCGTTCCGCAGGCCCTTAACATAATAAAAGCGCCAGGGTCTGGCTAGTAAAATGGCGGACTACCAGCGTCTACAGCAGTACATCCAGCAGCTGGAGAGTAGGTTGGCAGTCCAGTCGCTGTTCAGGCTGCTAGCGTAGCTGCAGCCAGTTTGTCCACCGCTACCTCTGCTCTGACATTATCCCACCTCCCACTTCCAGACAAGTTTACAGGTGACAGCAAACATTGTCGAGGATTCGTGAGTGAGTGCTCTATGCAGCTTGAGCTTCTGGCAACACGTTTTCCCACGGAACGGGCACAAGTGGCTTTTATTGTGTCTCTTCTGTTGGGCAGAGCATTGGAGTGGGCAACGCCGCTGTGGGAGCATTACTATCATGTGGTGCGGAGTGCTCCTCGTTTTTTGGAGGCTCTAAAAAAGGTCTTTTTAGGACCTCAGGTCACGCACGATACGGCATTCCAACTGCTGGCAATTTCACAGGGCTTGTCCATGGTCAGCCAGTTCTCAGTCCAATTTCAGACTTTGGCCTCTGAATTAGAGTGGCCAGATAAAGTTCTTATTCCAATGTTCTGGAGAGGACTGGCAGAACATGTAAATGACGCTTTGGCTACCAGGGAGATTCCTGCCACACTGGAGAAACTCATTTCTATATCTACCCACATCGACCTCCGTTTTCACGAGCGGAGGTTAGAGCGGACCCAGTGTAGGCAGAGGTTTCGGCTGGCACCCACCTTTGCCAAACCTCTTGAATTTCCCGTTCGGGTGTCCGACTCCCCAGAGACCGTGGAGACTACTCGAGTGGGATCTAAGTCTCGGACCACTCGAGTATCCGTGGTCTGTAGAGTGTGTCAGCAGCCAGGACATTATGCCAACCGATGTCCCCAGCGAATGAGTAAACGGTCTTGTTCCGTGACCGTGGGTGCAGGGTCATTAAATGCGAGGGATTTTGCTCCGAAAGTGCTCCTTAAAGGGTTAATCTCTCTAGGTTCATCCACTCTTCCTGCCAAGCTTTGTGTGGACTCTGGGGCAGAGGGGAGTTTTATGTCCTCCTCCTTTGCCTCTCGCCATTCCATACCGCTGGTGACGCTCGCCGAGCCAATATTGGTGAGAGTTTTGAATGGAACAATCCTGCCCTCACAAATCACCCACCAGACTGTCTCTCTACCTCTGTCTATGTCCCCTTCTCATCAGGAGAATATATCCCTTTTTGTTCTTCCTGAGGGAATAGATGAGGTTTTGTTGGGATTACACTGGCTTTGCCACCACTCTCCCCATATTGAGTGGTCCTCTGGGAGAATACTGGTTTGGGGTGATCATTGCAGAGACAGATGTCTCAGAGAGGACGTTCAGGTTTCCACCACGGAGATACCCATAGACCTTGCTTCTCTCCCCAAGGTTTATCGGTCATACGCGGACCTATTCTCCAAAAAGGCAGCGGAGACTCTTCCGCCTCATTGTCCCTATGACTGTCCTATAGACCTCTTGCCTGGAACGGAGCCCCCTCGGGGAAGAGTGTATCCTCTCTCTCTACCTGAGACGGAGGCCATGTCACAATACATCCAGGAAAATCTGGCAAGAGGGTTTATTAGGAAGTCAGTGTCACCAGCAGGGGCAGGATTTTTCTTCATGCAGAAGAAGAATGGAGAATTACGACCGTGTATAGACTATAGGGGTCTTAACGCCATTACAGTTAAGAACAAATATCCTTTGCCCCTAATATCTGAGCTCTTTGATAGGCTCCGGGGAGCAAGGGTATTTACTAAGCTGGATCTTCGTGGTGCCTATAACCTGATCCGCATCCGTGAGGGGGACAAATGGAAGACGGCGTTCAATACCGGAGATGGACATTACGAATATTTTGTGATGCCCTTCGGGCTCTGTAATGCTCCAGCCGTCTTCCAAGATTTCGTAAATGACATCTTCCGGGACATGCTTGTCACCTCTGTGGTAGTCAATCTGGATGACATTCTCATCTTTTCTCCAGATATGAACACCCACTGGAGAGATGTTTGCAGGGTCTTCGACCTCTTGCGGGCAAATTCCTTATATGCGAAGTTGGAGATGTATGTGTTTGAGCAGGAGTCTCTGCCATTCCTGGGCTATATCATCTCCACTCAGGGATTGGCTATGGATCCTGCCAAACTACAGGCTGTAATGGATTGGCAATAACCCAACTCTCTTAAAGCGGTGCAGCACTTTATGGGGTTCATTAATTACTATCGCCAATTCATTCCCCACTTCTCTACTTTGGTTGCTCCCTTGGTAGCCCTCACCAAGAAGGGAGCCAATCCCAAATTGTGGTCAGAGGAGGTCTCCAAGGCCTTTACTTCAATCAAGTCCCATTTTGCTAGCGCTCCTATCCTACATGGTCCGAGGTTGATAAGCCATTTATATTGGAGGTAGATGCCTCGTCCGTTGGTGCTGGAGCAGTCCTTTTTCAAAAGGATGCTCAAGTTTGTAAACATCCTTGCTTCTTCTCCAAAACCTTCACACCTGCGGAGAGGAATTATTCGATTGGGGATAGGGAGTTGCTAGCCATGAAGTTGGCATTTTCCGAGTGGAGACATCTTCTGGAGGAGGTTCACTTTCCCTTTCAAGTGTTCATTGACCACAAAAATTTGGTCTATTTACAGACGCGCCAGCGGCTAAATTCCCGTCAGGCCAGATGGTCCCTGTTCTTCTCCCGGTTCCATTTCACCCTCCATTTTCTGTCCGGGGAGAAGAACATTCGTGCCGATGCTCTGTCTCGCTCCGTGGTGTCCTCTGAGGAGGTGGAGGAGGAGCCTCGGCTGATTGTCCCCACAGAGAGCCTAAGAACTGTGGCCCCGGTTTCGCTTGAGTCTGTGCCTCCGGGCAAAACTTTTGTGCCCATCAATTTGCGACCGGAGGTACTCTCTTTGACATACTCATCCAGGGTGGGTGGACATTTTGGGGCAAAAAGGACATCTGAGTTGCTGGTGAGGACATACTGGTGGCCACATATGATCCATGACGTCAGGGAATACGTTCAGGCGTGCGTTTCCTGCGCCAAGAATAAGTCCCCTTGACAACGGCCAGCTGGGTTACTTTTCCCTTTACTGGTGGCAGACAGGCCCTGGGAGATGGTTGGGATGGATTTTGTGGTGGGCTTACCCAAGTCTCGGGGCTGCACCATCATCTGGGTTATAACCGAACATTTCTCCAAAATGGTGCACTTGGTGCCGTTACCACGATTACCGTCTGCACGGGCCTTGGCAGCATTATTCATTAGGCATATTTTCCACCTACACGGTATGCCAGACAAAATTGTCAGTGACTAGTGTTGAGCATTCCGATACTGCAAATATCGGGTATCGGCCGATATTAGCTGTATCGGAATTCCGATTCCGAGTTCCGATATTTTCGTCTTATCGGATACCGGAATCGGGATTGTCACTGTCACTGTCAGTGTCCGTCGGTCGGGTCTGTCAGGAGTCAGCGGCACTTACCCGGCAGAAGATCTCCGGCGGTCACGTCCTGCACTGCTTCATGGCCGCCATCTTCTTTCCCCGGCGGTCACATGCAGTTTCTCGCGATAACTGCAGTGACTGCTGGGTAATCCCGGCCGTAAAGCAGTCAGTCCGATGACGTCACCGCCGGGGAAGCAGGTAATCAGCTGTGCTGCGTTGCAATGACAGGCTCTGCCTGTCATTGCGATGTAGCAGAGCTGGATCGTCGTGGGACTATCGTTATGGACTGCGTCGGACAGGTGGTATACTGTTGGTTTGTTTTTTTTCTTTTTTTACAGGAGATCGATGGCGTCGCAGGAATGAGAGTACAATAAAATTAATGAAAACTGTGTTGTCTCTTTTATTTCATTAAAAGACTTTTTTCTTGCTTTGTCTTTTTTTTATACATTTAATAACTTTCGGATTAATAATGGATCGGTGTCTTATTGACGCCTCTCCATTATTAACCGGGCTTATTGTCACCGTGCAATCAACGGTGACAATAACCCCTTATTACCCCGCTTGCCACCGCTACAGGGCAAGTGGGAAGAGCCGGGTAAAGTGCCACAATTGGCACATCTTTTGATGCGCCAAATGTGGGGCTGCTGTAGCCTGGTATTATCAGGCTGTTGAGGGCCAAAATCCATGGGCCTTGACAGTCTTTTAATACCAGGCCGCAGCAGTCTGCATTTTACTTGGCTGGTTAACAAAAATAGGGGGGATCCCCACGCCGTTTTTTTTTCGAGGGGATCCCCTATTTTTGTTAACCAGCCAAGCTAAGCAGACTGCTGTGGCCTGGTATTATCAGGCTTGCAAGGTCCATGGATATTGGATCCTTACCAGCCTGAAAAACCAGGCCTCAGCGGTCTGCTTCATCTGGCTGGTTAACAAAAATAGGGGGGACCCCACGCCAATTTTTTTCAAGGGGATCCCCTATTTTTGTTAATCAGCCAAGATATGCAGACTGCTGTGGCCTGGTATTATCAGGCTGGCAAGGTCCATGGATCTTGGCTCCTTAACAGCCTGAAAATCCAGGCCTCAGCGGTCTGCTTCATCTGGCTGGTTAACAAAAATAGGGGGGACCCCACGCCAATTTTTTTCGAGGGGATCCCCTATTTTTGTTAATCAGCCAAGATATGCAGACTGCTGTGGCCTGGTATTATCAGGCTGGCAAGGTCCATGGATCTTGACTCCTTAACAGCCTGAAAATCCAGGCCTCAGCGGTTTTCTTCATCTGGCTGGTTAACAAAAATAGGGGGGACCCCACGCCAATTTTTTTCGAGGGGATCCCCTATTTTTGTTAATCAGCCAAGATATACAGACTGCTGTGGCCTGGTATTATCAGGCTGGCAAGGTCCATGGATCTTGGCTCCTTAACAGCCTGAAAATCCAGGCCTCAGCGGTTTTCTCTCATCTGGCTGGTTAACAAAAATAGGGGGGACCCCACGCCAATTTTTTTCGAGGGGATCCCCTATTTTTGTTAATCAGCCAAGATATACAGACTGCTGTGGCCTGGTATTATCAGGCTGGCAAGGTCCATGGATCTTGGCTCCTTAACAGCCTGAAAATCCAGGCCTCAGCGGTCTGCTTCATCTGGCTGGTTAACAAAAATAGGGGGGACCCCACGCCATTTTTTTTTCGAAGGGAACCCCTATTTTTGTTAATCAGTTCCCTCTGACGTCACTGATTGTGTCCCTGGCTGACCTGAAGTGAAAGTGGAAAGCAATCAATTAAGCTTTCCACTTAAGGGCCCGTCTCACATAGCGATATCGCTACCGAGATCGCTGCTGAGTCACTAGTTTTGTGACGCAGCAGCAAGCTCACCAGCGATATCGCTGTGTGTGACATTCAGCGACGATCAGCCCCCCTGCCGGGTATCGCTGATCGTCGCTGAAATGTCAGGACCTTTGATCGCTGGTTTCCCGCTGACAGGCACACATCGCTGCGTGTGACAGGCGGGAGACCAGCGATCCGCTGGTAACCAAGGTACACAGCGGGTTTCCAGGCGCGGGGCTGTGCCTAGAAACCCGCTGTGTACCTTGGATACCAGCGCCCTGATGCAGGGAGCTGGTATCCAAGGTACACAGCGGGTTTCCAAGCGCTGCGCGGTGCCTGGAAACCCGCTGTGTACCTTGGTTACCAGCGGATCGCTGGTCTCCCGCCTGTCACACGCAGCGATGCGTGCCTGTCAGAGGGAAACCAGCGATCAAAAAAAGGTCCTGACATTTCTGCGACGATCAGCGATACCCGGCAGGGGGCTGATCGTCGCTGAATGTCACACACAGCGATATCGCTGGTGAGCTCGCTGCTGCGTCACAAAACTAGTGACTCAGCAGCGATCTCGGTAGCGATATCGCTATGTGAGACGGGCCCTTAAGCGATGTTACCCGCAGTGTCGCTGTCCCAGATCGCTGCCTGTTTGGCAGCTCAGCAGCGATCATGTAGCGATACACCAGCGATCCTGACAAGTGCATATCGTTGTCGGGATCGCTGGTGTATCGTTATGTGACACCCAGCCTTTACTCTCCTGTCAGGCAGGAGAGGAACTCATTCATTTGGGGTTTACTGTGAGGCTGCAGCATTAGCTGCGGTCCCTGCAGTAAACATTAACCCTTTCTGAAGGATTACACCGTGGGACCTGACTGTGCATGGGATAGGTAAGAATAATTTTGCTTTTTTATTTTATTTTTATTACAGGAAATGGTTTTTGCAGTAAAATAAAAGATGGTCAAAAACATGTGTCTTTATTTCATTAAAATGATTTTTAATTAAAGTGTGTGTGTTTTATTTTTATTTCATGCAATAGGATTAATAATTGATAGTTGTCTAATTGACAGCTCTCAATTATTAACCTGGCTTAAGGTCACCTTTCAATAGCAAGGTGGCTTTAACCCCATATTAACCCATTCGCCACCGCTACAGGGCAATGGGAATAGACGGGCAAAGTGCCAGAAAGGGCGAATCTAATTATAGATTTGTCTTTCCTGGGGTGTCTGGGGGCAGATGTTACTAGCCGGGGGGGGGCAAAAATAATGGTCCCTCTCTGGGCTATTATTATCTGCCCCCACTCACTGGCTTTGTCTGTCTGGTTGCGAAAATAGGGCGGGAGCCCACGCATTTTTTTTCAGCAATTTTACACCTCATATATATATATACATGTCATTGAATTTGTGACACATATATATATATATATTTATATTTGTAGTTCATACACTTCTACATAGTATAATAGCCGCTAATTCAATTGCCGGCTTTTGTGAAAATGCAGAACCCGACATGAAATGACACTTGGTGTACATAGGGTTAACCATGTCTTTTCATGTCCTTTGCTATCTAAGGCCGGAGTCACACTGGCGACAAAATCGGACGACTGCAATGCGATGAAATATCGCATTGCAGTCGGACCTATGTTAATCTATGGAGCAGCTCCCAGTATCAGATTTTTTGTGGTCCGTTTTTAAACGTCCGTGTACAATCGCAGCATGCTGCGATTGTCACCGATTGTCGGTCGACAATCGCCAATGCAAGTCTATGGGAGCGATGAAAAATCTGATTACAAACGGACCACACTGTGTGACTTGCGATGAAATCGCATCGGTGTCCTTTAGAAAAGCCGCAATTCATCCCCGCCTATACTGTAAAATCACACTGACAGCTTTAATAAAGACTAGAAAGAATAGATATATACACATAGAACACATACATATATATATACATGTCATTGTGACATGTATATATACATATATTTATAGTTCCTAGACTTCTACATACTGTAATAGCCGCTAATTCAATTGCCAGGTTTTGTGAAATCACAGAAGCCGACATGAAATGATACATTGTTTCCACACATTTAACCATGTAATTTCATGTATTTTTATATATGTTTGAAACATACAATTACATGAGTGTATTTGTGCAAAATTTCAGACATGTAGGGGTTAATTAAAGGTGTAATTTCGTTGAAAAAAAATGCGTGGGCTCCCGCTGTATTTTCTCCACCAGACAGACAAAGCAAAGCGAGTGGGGGCAGATAATAATAGCCCAGGGAGGGTGCATTTTTTTGTGCCCCCCCTGGCTACTAACATCTGCCCCCAGACACCCCAGAAAGGGCAAATCTATAATTAGATTCGCCCTTTCTGGCACTTTGCCCGTCTATTCCCATTGCCCTGTAGCGGTGGCGAATGGGTTAATCTCACCTTACTGTCACCTTGCAATTGAAAGGTGACCTTAAGGCAGGTTAATGATTGATAGCTGTCAATTAGACAACTATCAATTATTAATCCTATTGAAGTAAATAAAAAAACACACACACTTTAAGAATAAATAATTTTAATGAAATAAAAACACATTTTTTTGACCATATTTTATTTTACACTAAATCCGTGCGAAGCCATTGATCTCCTAAAATAAAGAAAAAGAAATAAAACAACATTATTCTTACCTATTCCGCCGATCTGTCACGTCCCACGCTGTAATCCTTCACAAAGGGTTAACTAGCTTTGAGCCAAGCAGTGCAAGTAATCCTGCATGCTCAGCTCAAAGCTCATGAATGAATAAGTTCCTCTCCTGGCGACAGGAGAGGATGTGTTTCATGAATGAAGCTTAATTGATTGTGTCCACTTTCCCTTTAGGTCAGGTCACTACAGTTAAATTGGCAAGAAATCAATTAAGCTCCATTCATGAATCTATTCCTCTACTTTCGCTGGGAGAGGAAGTTATTCATTCATGGGAATACAGGTCTGAGACAGCATTATTAGCTCTCTGCGACCTGTAACCTGTTAACTAGTGTTGAGCATTCCGATACTGCAAATATCGGGTATCGGCCGACATTAGCTGTATCGGAATTCCGATTCCGAGTTCCGATATTTTCGTCTTATCGGATACCGGAATCGGGATTGTCACTGTCACTGTCAGTGTCCGTCGGTCGGGTCTGTCAGGAGTCAGCGGCACTTACCTGGCAGAAGATCTCCGGCGGTCACGTCCTGCACTGCTTCATGGCCGCCATCTTCTTTCCCCGGCGGTCACATGCAGTTTCTCGCGATAACTGCAGTGACTGCTGGGTAATCGCGGCCGTAAAGCAGTCAGTCCGATGACGTCACCGCCGGGGAAGCAGGTAATCAGCTGTGCTGCGTTGCAATGACAGGCTCTGCCTGTCATTGCGATGTAGCAGAGCTGGATCGTCGTGGGACTATCGTTATGGACTGCGTCGGACAGGTGGTATACTGTTGGTTTGTTTTTTTTCTTTTTTTACAGGAGATCGATGGCGTCGCAGGAATGAGAGAGTAATAAAAGAAATGAAAACTGTGTTGTCTCTTTTATTTCATTAAAAGACTTTTTTCTTGCTGTGTCTTTTTTTTATACATTTAATAACTTTGGGATTAATAATGGATCGGTGTCTTATTGACACCTCTCCATTATTAACCGGGCTTATTGTCACCGTGCAATCAACGGTGACAATAACCCCTTATTACCCCGCTTGCCACCGCTACAGGGCAAGTGGGAAGAGCCGGGTAAAGTGCCACAATTGGCACATCTTTTGATGCGCCAAATGTGGGGCTGCTGTAGCCTGGTATTATCAGGCTGTTGAGGGCCAAAATCCATGGGCCTTGACAGTCTTTTAATACCAGGCCGCAGCAGTCTGCATTTTACTTGGCTGGTTAACAAAAATAGGGGGATCCCCACGCCGTTTTTTTTTTTCGAGGGGATCCCCTATTTTTGTTAACCAGCCAAGCTAAGCAGACTGCTGTGGCCTGGTATTATCAGGCTTGCAAGGTCCATGGATATTGGATCCTTACCAGCCTGAAAAACCAGGCCTCAGCGGTCTGCTTCATCTGGCTGGTTAACAAAAATAGGGGGGACCCCACGCCAATTTTTTTTCAAGGGGATCCCCTATTTTTGTTAATCAGCCAAGATATGCAGACTGCTGTGGCCTGGTATTATCAGGCTGGCAAGGTCCATGGATCTTGGCTCCTTAACAGCCTGAAAATCCAGGCCTCAGCGGTCTGCTTCATCTGGCTGGTTAACAAAAATAGGGGGGACCCCACGCCAATTTTTTTCGAGGGGATCCCCTATTTTTGTTAATCAGCCAAGATATGCAGACTGCTGTGGCCTGGTATTATCAGGCTGGCAAGGTCCATGGATCTTGGCTCCTTAACAGCCTGAAAATCCAGGCCTCAGCGGTTTTCTTCATCTGGCTGGTTAACAAAAATAGGGGGGACCCCACGCCAATTTTTTTCGAGGGGATCCCCTATTTTTGTTAATCAGCCAAGATATCCAGACTGCTGTGGCCTGGTATTATCAGGCTGGCAAGGTCCATGGATCTTGGCTCCTTAACAGCCTGAAAATCCAGGCCTCAGCGGTCTGCTTCATCTGGCTGGTTAACAAAAATAGGGGGGACCCCACGCCATTTTTTTTTTCGAAGGGAACCCCTATTTTTGTTAATCAGTTCCCTCTGACGTCACTGATTGTTCCCTGGCTGACCTGAAGTGAAAGTGGAAAGCAATCAATTAAGCTTTCCACTTAAGGGGCCCCCCTACTAGCGATTCGCAACCCAATCGTGCTGAGCACTATTTTGTGAGCAGCCAAGCTCACCACATTCGCGTGGTGACATTCGCGACATCGCCCCCCCGCCGGGGATCGCTGACGTCGTGAAAGCAGGACCTTTGACGCTGGTTTTTTCCCCCTGACAGGGGACACATCGCTGCGTGTGACAGGCGGGAGACCACGATCCCCTGGGAAACCAAGGACACAGCGGGTTTCCAGGCGCGGGGGGTGTGCCAGAAACCCCTGTTACCTTGGATACCAGCGCCCTGATGCAGGGGGCTGGTATCCAAGGGACACAGGGGTTTCCAACCTGCGCGGTGCCTGGAAAACCCCCTGTGTACCTTGGTTTTCCCCGGACGGGTCTCCCCCCCTGTCACCGCAGCGATGCTGCCTGTCAGAGGGGAAAACCCCGATCAACAAAGGTCCTGACATTCTGCGACGTACGTACCCCAGGGGGGCGATCGTCGCTGAATGTCCACACACGATACGTGGGAGCTCGCTGCTGCGTCCAAAATAGTGATCACAGCGATCTCGGTAGCGATATCCTATGGAGACGGGCCCCTTAAGCGATGTTTCCCGCAGTGTCGCTGTCCCCCGACGCTGCCTTTTTTGGGAGCCCAGGATCAGTAGCTAACACCAGCGATCCTGACAAGGGGAAACGTTTTTCGGGATCGCTTT
>JARQOD010000001.1:900797607-900839539 GCA_033576555.1 Oophaga sylvatica
TTATACCGTTCCGCGTGTGATAAAATTGATAAAGCAGCTTTATTCTTCAGGTTAGTATGATTACAGCGATACCTCATTTATATCATTTTTTATGTTTTGTCACTTTTATACAATAAAAATGTTTATATATAAAAAATAATTATTTTTGCATCGCTTTATTCTAAGAGATAGAACTTTTTTTATTTTTTCACTGATGATGCTGCATGGCGGCTCGTTTTTCGTGGGATAAGATGATATTTTCAGCGGGACCATGTTTATTTATATCCGTCTTTTTGATCACGTGTTATTCCACTTTTTGTTAGCCGGTATGATGACAAATCATTGTTTTTTGCCTTTTTTTATTTTTAAGAGGTTCACTAAAGGGGTTAACTAGTGGGACAGGTTTATAGGGCAGGTAGTGACAGATGTGGCGATACTAAATATGTCTACTTTTTGTTTTTTTTTTATTTACATGAAATGAATTTATTGGGGAATTTTTTTTTTTTACTTTATATAGGAATTTTTTTTTTTTTACACTTGTTATTTTTTTAACTTTTTTACTTTGTCCCAGGGTTGAATATCACTGTATAATGTCAGATTGCTGGTCTGACAGTGTGCACAGCACTCTGTCACACCAGCGATCTCATTGGCACTGCTGGAGGCTTTCTCAACGCATGCTCTCAGCAGGCACTGAGGAAGCTGCCTCCCTGCAGGACCCGGAAGGATCCCACGGCCATCTTGGATCCGGGGTCCTGCAGGGAGGAGGGTCCCTTGGAACAGCGCGACACATCACGCTGCTCTGAGGGTCTCAGGGAGGCACGCAGGGATCCCCCTCCCTGCGCGATGCTTCCCTGTACCGCCGGAACACTGCGATCATCTTTGACCGTGACCGCTCCTTGCACTTAGTGCCGGGTGTCAGCTGTGAAAATCAGCTGACACCTGGCCGCGATTGGCCGCGCTCCCCCCGTGATCCCGGCTGATCGCATGTGACATACTATTCTGTCCTTGGGAATTAAGTCCCAGGGCACATGGACGGAATAGTACGTCAGATGGAATAAAGGGGTTAAAAAATTGCATTGCAATATTTATACTGCATTCTGATACATCCATCTGAAATGTGCATATTTTCCTGGCATTGTAATACAGCCTTTTTTTGGAGCTGTGAAATTTTATGCGCCATTTATCATGCCAAGAAAACCTTTGTTAAAAAAATCACGTTGCTATATTGATACTGCAGTCTTATACGTCCATTTGAAGTCAGTACTTTTTGCTGTCATTGCAATGCTGCAATTTTTTTGAGCAGCAAGATTTTATACAGCATTTATCATGCTAGAATTGAGCTAAAACTACACAAAAAAACCGTTGGTTTCAAATAGTATTGTTATATTGATACTACAGTCTTCTATGTCCATCTGTAGTGGGCAAATTTTGCTGGCATTGTAATAGTGTCTTCAATGTTTTCTCAATAGGGATATACACACGTGGTCAAAATTGTTGTTACCCCTTGTTTAATGACAGAAAATGTCTGACATTCCTTTTCAACCATGCTTCCACAGAATTTTTTAAAAATTAAAACTCATGAAATAGGCCAGGACAGAAATGATGGTACTCTAAAAGTAATGTGACAAAAGGGACATGAGTTGTCTCAGGAGATTAGAAAGAAAATTATAGACAAAAAAAACATTGTTGAAAAAGAATCATAAAAAATCCAGAATGGAAATTGCCAAACTACATGTTGACAAGCAACAAAGCTTCTGGGAGAATGTCCTATGGACAGATGAGACAAAAATGGAACTTTTTGGCAAGGCACATCAGCACTACATTCACAGACAGAAAAACTAAGCATATCAAGAAAAGAACACTGTCCCTACTGTGAAACATGGAAGAGGCTCTGTTATGTTCTGGGGCTGCTTTGCTGCATCTAGCACAGGGTTTCCAGAATCTGTGCAGGGTACAATGAAATCTCAAGACTTTCAAGGGATTCTAGAGAGAAATGTTCTGCCCAGTGTCAGAAAGCTTGGTCTCAGTCGCAGGTCATGGGTTTGCAACAAGATGATAACCCAAAACACATACCTAAAAACACCCTCCTAGTAGCCAATACTAAAAGAAGAGAGAGAGAAGATTCGAAAAGATATAAATAAATTGGAGCAATGGGCAGTAACTAACAGAATGGTTTTTAAAAGGGAGAAATGCAAAGTACTACATCTGGGCAATAAAAATGAAAAAACATATACAGAATGGCAGGAATAGGGCTAAGCAACAGCACATGTGAAAAAGACTTGGGTATACCAATAGATCACAGACTGAATATGAGTCAACAGTGTGATGCAGCAACAAAAAGGGCAAATACAATTCTAGGATGTATTAACAGAAGCATACAGTCTATATCACGTGAAGTCATTATTGCCCTCTACTCCTCTTTGGTCAGACCTCATCTGGAATACTGTGTCCAGTTTTGGCCGCCACATTTTAAAAAAAAAACATCAACAAACTGGAGCAAGTTCATAATAGAGCGACCAAAATGGTGATGGGTCTGCAAACCATGTCATATGAGGAAAGGTTGCAGGATTTGGGAATGTTTAGCTTGCAAAAGAAAAGACTGAGAGGAGACTTAATAGCTGTCTACAAAAATCTCAAGGGCTGTCACATTGTAGAAGGATCATCTTTATTCTCATTTGCACAAGGAAAGACTAGAAGCAATGGGATGAAACTGAATGGGAGGAGCACAGATTAGATATTAGGAAAAAACTTTTTGACAGTTAGGGTGATCAATGAGTGTAACAAGCTGCCACGAGAGGTGGTGAGCTCTCCTTCAAAAGAAGTCTTCAAACAGAGGCTGGATAGACATCTGTCTGGGATGATTTAGTGAATCCTGCTTTGAACAGGGGTTGGACCAGATGGCCCAGGAGGTCCCTTCCAACTCTACGATTCTATGATTCTATGAGATGAGATCACACCTTGCTTTTCTTGTACAGTGCTTTATGTTAAAAGCTCAATGTGTCATTTTAAAAAATGGGAAAAAGATGCCTGTTTTAATAAGCCAATTTAAAGATGTTATCCCGGACAACATTTTTACATTGTGTCTAAGAATTAACAGAAAGGTAGTTGCTAACTACTGCAAAGAGACGCTGCACTTATACCCAAATGGTCACTATACAGGTGAGAAGAACCCTACTCACACAGCTCAAAAACATCTCATCAGACCTGGCTCCCTAAAAGGCCATCAAGTGGTTTCTCGTACCTCTTGAGGAACCAGAGGAGAGGCCACAACACACTGCCAACAAAAAGAGAGGAAAGTGTACAGAAATAAAACCTAGGTTGAGAAAGTAAAAACACATTCATATAGTGTAGAGAGAGAAAGCTACTGGGAGCCAAAAGTAAATGGAACAAGAATAACAACCTGTTATGATTAGATAGCTGAGGAGAAATAGCAAAAACGGTAATACACCAGAGAGGCTGGAACCTATTGGATTGCAGTAACCTGAACTAACAACACAACTAGAGGTAGCCGTGGAGCGTTCCTACGTTGATCCTAGACGCCTCGTCACAGCCCGAGAGATAACTACACCTAAAGGCAGAAAGATGAAAGCTATCTGCCCCGGAGCAGATCCCCAAAGAAAATAGGAAGCCCCCAAACATGTAATGGCGATTAGAAAAGAAGAAAGCACGGACATAGACAGAAAATAGAATGAGCAAAAGCTGGGGCCCAATCTGTCTAGACAGAAAAGTACAGGAAAGAATTCTGACTGCAATCCAAAAAAACCTAAAATATACCAACACTTCTGATTGCAAACAAACCTGAGATCACACGATCTCGTCCACCTAAATCAGATCTCTGGTGTAACAAAACCAAGCCACAGCCACTGAAAAACAGGAAAAAGCAAATGAACAAATAACAGTGGCTACAGAAAAACTGAGAGGAGCACAGGCCCCAGAAGGGGACCCGGCTGAACTTCAAAAGTGCAGAAAACTATGCAAAAAGCAAGCACAAAAAGAAAAGCAAAAATATCTTATCTGAAAGCAGCAGACGCAGACAAGACTCCAGCAAACTTCCAAATGAACCAGGAACCACAATTGAGACAAGAACAATTGATCACCGGCAACCATCATGGGAGGGAACCTCCCTTATATCAGTCCAGTCAGTGATCCCAGATTGCCATTCCTCGCTGGAAGGTTCAGTACTGTCTGTAACCACCAGAGGGAGCCTCTGCTCAGAAACCATCTCTACCACATTCACAACAATACCCCCCCTTGAGGAGGGGTCACAGAACCCTCACTTGTGCAACCAGGCCGATCAGGATGAGCTCAGTGATAGGCACGGATCAGTCTCCTAGCATGGATGTCCGAAGCAAACACCCAAGAATTGTCCTCCTGACCATAACCTCTCCACTTAACCAAATACTGGATTTCCGTCTAGAAAAACGAGAATCCAATATTTTCTCAACACCATACTCCAGATTGCCCTCAACCAAAACAGGGTCAGGGGGCGCAGCCATAGGAACCACTGGATCGACTAACCTCTTCAATAAGGACTTGTGGAACACATTATGGATCTTAAATGTCCCTGGAAGAAGCAAACGGAAGGAAACGGGATTAAGAATCTCCATGATCTTATAAGGTCCAATGAACCTAGGCTTAAACTTTGGAGATGCAACCCTCATAGGGATATTTCTTGAGCACAACCAAACCAAGTCCCCCACTTTAACCGAGGACCATCAGTCTTATGCCGGTTGGCAAACCGCTGGGCCTTCTCTTGAGAGAGAGACAACCTCTTCACTACCTGGTCCCAAATCTGCTGCATTCGCTCCACAACAGAGTCAACACATGGACAGACAGAAGCCTCCGCCTGTCCCGAAAAAAAATCGAGGGTGAAACCCAGAATTGCAGAAAAATGGAGACATCAAGGTGGCAGAGATAGCCCTATTATTAATAGCAAACTCAGCCAAAGGCAAAAAAGAGACCCAGTCATCTTGATCAGCAGACTCAAAACATCTCAAATAAGTCTCCAAGGTCTGGTTTGTTCTCTCGGTTTGTCCATTGGTCTGAGGATGAAAAGCAGAGGAGAAAGATAATTGAACACCAAGTTTAGAACAAAATGTCCTCCAAAATCTGGAAACAAACTGGACTCCTCTGTCAGACACAATGTTCTCCGGAATGCCATACAACCGAACCACATGCTGATGGAACAAAGGCACCAACTCGGAGGAGGAAGGTAGCTTAGGTAATGGCACAAGATGTATCATCTTGGAAAACCTATCACAGATTACCCAGATAACGGTCATTCTCTGAGAGACATGGAGGTCAGAAATAAAATCCATATAGATATGGGTCCATGGCCTCTTGGGCACAGGTAATGACATAAACAAACCACTACAGCGAGAGCAAGACTTGGAACGAGAGCAAGTCCCACAGGACTGCACAAAGTCCCTGACGTCACGAGACAAAGTAGGCCACCAAAAGGACCGACTCACCAAGTCTCTGGTACCAAAAATCCCAGGATGACCAGCCAACGCGGAACAATGAATCTCAGACATCACACTCTTCTTCCACTGGTCTGGGACAAACAATTTCCCAATAGGGCAGCGCTCCGGTTTATCCTCCTGACACCCTTCCAGAGCCAGTCTCAAATTGGGCGAGATGGTGGAAAGTACTACATCCTCTTTCAAAATAACAGCAGGATTAGATAACTCAGGAGAATCCGCAAAGAAACTCCTTCAAAGGGCATCTGCCTTAACATTCTTAGTGCCAGGAAGAAAAGAAACAACAAAATTAAAATGTGTAAAAAACAACGCCCACCTGGCCTGTCTAGGATTAAGTCGCTTGACTGATTCGAGATAAACCAGGTTCTTATGGTCTGTGAGGACCACCACCTGATATTTGGCTCTTTCCAGCTAATGTCTCCACTCTTCAAAGGCCCACTTCATTGCCAATAACTCCCGATTACCCACGTCATAATTATGTTCAGTTGGAGAAAATTTTCGAGAGAAAAAGGCACAAGGGTTACTCTTAGAGGTCTCTGGATCCCTTTGGGACAAAACGGCACCTGCCCCAATCTCAGAGGCATCAACCTCCACCTGAAATGGCAGAGAAACATCAGGCTGCAGTAGAACAGAAATGTATCTCTGCTTAAGTTCCTGAAACGCAGAAACTGCCTCAGACGGCAATTCACCACATCAGAACCCTTTTTTGGTCAAATCAGTCAATGGTTTAACAATACCAGAGAAATTACCAATAAATTTACGATAAAAATTGGCAAAACCCAAAAATCTCTGAAGAGCCTTTAATGAAGTACTGTAGGTTGAACCCAATCACAGATGGCCTGAATCTTGACCGGGTCCAATTCAATAACAGATGGAGACAAAATGAATTCCAGAAATGAGACCTTCTGTACGCCAAAAAGACACTTTGATCCCTTCACATACAGAGCATTCTCTCTCAAAATCTGGAACACAGTCCGACATGTTTCACATGAGAGTCCCAGTCATTGGAAAAAATCAAAATATCATCCAAATAAACAATCAGAAATTTATCCACAAAATCCCTGGAAATATCATTCATGAAGGATTGGAAGATGGAAGGAGCATTAGTGAGCCCAAAGGGCGTCACTAGGTACTCAAAATGCCCCTCTGGGGTATTAAACGCCGTCTTCCATTCATCCCCGTGCTTAATGCGAATAAGGTTATACGCCCCCCTGAGGTCAAGCTTGGTAAACCAACTAGCACTTTTCACTCTGGAAAACAGGTCAGAAATCAAGGGTAACGGATATTGATATTTCACAGTGATCTTATTCAGGAGGCGATAATCAATACACGGCTTCAATGAACCATCCTTTTTGGCTACAAAGAAAAAAACGGCGCCCAAGGGTGAAGAGGATGGTCTGATATGACCCTTCTCCAATAACTCCTTGATATAAGATCGCATAGCATCGTGTTCAGGTACAGATAAGTTAAAAAGTCGACCCTTAGGAAATTTACCACCAGGCACTAACTCAATAGCGCAATTGTAGCTTCTGTGAGGGTGTAAGGACACAGACTTACTTTCACTAAACACATCAGAAAAATCAGTCAAAAAGTCAGGGACATCCTGAGACTGGGGAGAGGCAGAAAAAATAGGAGTGTCAGCATTAACACATTGGCAGCCCCAACTGGTCACAGACACAGATTTCCAATCCAAAACAGGATTATGAATCTGTAACCAAGGGAAACCCAGTACAATAATGTCATGCAGATTATGCAACACCAGAAATTTGCAACTCTCCTGATGATCTGGTTCAACCTTCATTATCACCTGAGTAGAAAATTGGGGTTTATTCTCTGCCAAAGGCGTAGAATCAATGCCCAGTAGGGGATTAGACTTCCGCAGGGATATCATGGGAAAGCCACAATGTTTGGCAAAGTCAAAATCCATCAGGTTAATAGTTGCTCCTGAATCAACAAAAGCCTGAGCCGAAAATGTGGACATGGAGCAAATCAGGGTAACAGTCAACAGAAATTTAGTCTAAACACTACCCAAGACAACTGAGCGCGCAAAACGTCTTCTCCACTTAGGGCAAACGGTAATAGCATGAGAGGCGTCACCACAGTAGAAACACAACCCATTGCGCTTTCGAAACTCATGACGCTGTGCCCCAGAAGTCACTCCATCACACTGCATGGGCTCAGGAGCTGGCCCACAAGGCAACACTATCTCACGCATACCTGTGCGCTCACGCAAACGTCTGTCAATTTGAATAGCCAAAGACATAGAATCATTGAGACCAGAGGGAACAGGGAATCCCACCATAACGACCTTTACATTTTCTGACAGACCCTTCCGAAAAAGGGCTGCCAAAGCATCATTCCATTTGGTCAGGACTGCCCACTTTTGAAATTTCTGACAGTACAGTTCAGCGGCTTCACAGCCCTGTCTTAATGCCAATAAGGTTTTTACAGCTTGATCAGTGACATTAGGTTCATCGTACAACAACCCCAGCGCCTAAAAAAAATACATCAACATCATTCAAAACAGGATCCCCAGGTGTCATGGAAAAAGCCCAAACCTGAGGGTCGCCGCGCAGGAGAGAGATGACAATTTGAACCTGCTGTGCTGCGTTCCATGAGGACTTAGGCTTTAAGGCAAAAAACAACTTAGTTATTTTTGAAATTCAGAAATTTAGCCCGATCCCCCAAAAACAAATCTGGTATGGGGATCCTAGGTTCCACAACCGGCAACCTAGCAAGATAGGTAGCAATACTCTGAACCTCAGTGGCAAGCTGCTCCACACGGCCAGACAACTGTGCAAACTCCATTGAGAGAAAAAAAAATCCTCCTCAGCACCCAGAGAGAAAAAGGGGAAAAAAAATGCAACAAACCGAGAAAAAAAAAATCTCTGACAACTTTTTTCTTTCCACACTATTTTTCCCTTCTTTGAGTACCATATAATTTTAGTTTTAGGCCGGTGATACTGTTATGATTAGGTAGCTGAGGAGAAATAGCAAAAACGGTAATACACCAGAGAGGCTGGAACCTATAGGATTGCAGTAACCTGAACTAACCACACAACTACAGGTAGCTGTGGAGCGTTCCTACGTTGATCCTAGACGCCTCGTCACAGCCTGAGAGATAACTACACCTAAAGACAGAAAGATGAAAGCTATCTGCCCCGGAGCAGATCCACAAAGAAAAATAGGAAGCCCCCAAACATGTAATGGTGGTTAGACAAGAAGAAAGCATGGACACAGACAGAAAATAGAATGAGCAAAAGCTGGGGCCCAATCTGTCTAGACAGAAAAGTACAGGAAAGAATTCTGACTGCAATCCAAAAAAAAACCAACACTTCTGATTGCAAAAAAAACCCTGAGATCACACGATCTCTTCCACTTAAATCAGATCTCTGGTGTAACAAAACCAAGCGCAGCCACTGAAAAAACAGGAAAAAGCAAATGAACAAATAACAGTGGCTACAGAAAAACTGAGAGGAGCACAGGCCCCAGGAGGGGACCCGGCTGAACTCCAAAAGTGCAGAAAACTGCAAAAAGCAAGCACAAAAAGAAAAGCAAAAATATCTTATCTGAAAGCAGCAGATGCAGACAAGACTCCAGCAAACTTCCAAATGAAACAGGAACCACAATTGAGACAAGAACAATTGATCACCGGCAACCATCATGGGAGGGAACCTCCCTTATATCAGTCCAGTCAGTGATCCCAGATTGCAATTCCTCGCTGGAAGGTTCAGTACTTTCTGTAACCACCAGAGGGAGCTCTGCTCAGAAACCATCTCTAGCACATTCACAACATCAACCCCAGAAACCTAAATATGTGAGAAAAAAAAGGAACTAGGATGGAAAAACAAACAGACTCACTGCAGGAATTCAACTGGCATTTGGCACACTCCTTAACTGAACAGCTGAAACGCAAACCCAAGTCTACCTAGAGGTATAGCCAGCAAGGAAGTGCAGTGAAGAATGAACATATAAAAACCAACCCAGAATGTGATAGTGCAGACCAAAATGGGAAATTAGAAAACATCTGGAGAGGAAGAAACCGAGAAGGGTAAACAGACAATTGGATCCTTCAGTATTTGGACAGGGAAGAAACACTGGGCAGAGCAAAGAGCAGAAGAAAGGTGCTATGGACCAAATCTATCATTACCACCTGATTGAGTGAGAGTGTGCTGGATGGGAGTCAAGTGGCAGAAATGGGACAGTTTAATTGATCAAGTGTTAATGATGAGTGATAAATTCCCTGCTCCAGACGTTATTATTCATCATTTAGGAGGTAATGACAGCAGAAAAATAGGTACAGTTGATCTTTTTATTATGAAGAAGAATTTGCAAAAGATTGGTATGTTATCTGGGAGTAAAATTATTTTTTTCAGAAATTACACCTAGCATTCTGTGGGTAAGATCTGCAGAGCTAAAGTTCTGTGAGAAGATCCAGAAGGGCCAAAACCGGATGCTCTGTAAGGTTTTGCCATCACTTGGTGGATTTTCGTATTGGCATATTGATTTGGAAGGTAGAGTTCTCGGCCTGTTTAGAAATGATTTAGTGCATTTATTAGCAATTGGTAATGACATTTTTAATATGGATCTGCAAGAGGAGATAGCCCTTGGTGGAGTGGGGACATGCTTGCCTGTCTAGGCAAGATGACCATTTGAGGGTTAGTTGTTTAGGGGGCTGAATGGACAGATATTTCTGGGTTAATGGGCTTGAGCATTTTTGGCTGAGCTGTGGTGATTGCTTAAAGTTGAATTTATTAAGTTGAAAGTAATTGATAACTTTGATTGTATGTTAATGAATTAATAAAAGTCCGTGGCCAAGAAATTTTTTCCATCTAAATCAATGTGTCTGAGTGTTCTATTTTAGGTAATGTAGTTGTTAAGGTAATTCTGTATAATGCCATGCAGAGTTTGGGCAGCGGAGTTCAACCTCCAAACTTCTTTAGAAACTCTCATGGGTTTACCGCAACAGAGAGGAGCCAGAAGACCACAACGTCTGATTTCTCTTACTCCTGCACTGATTAGAAGCACTTCCTGTTCTTATTAAATGGTGTAAATTTATTTTGGCAGTGCAGGGGTTAATCTGCTCTGTTTACCCTCCCTCAGGAGCAATGTCTTCAATAACAAGTTCAGGTACAATATGCCTGTCAACGCAGGCTAGAAAAATGTCTGTAATATCTAATTTTCTTAATTTCAGTGATCTAAAAGTGATCAGTGGCTTTCATAGGGATGTAATAAATGAGAGTACGCATAATCAGGTGCAAAAAAACCCAGTTACTTACCATAAAAGTAATAAGTCTAAAAATATACACATTTCACAACTCCCGCAAAATAGACCCTTGTTTTCAGCACATAACTATTATTAAAAAGTAAATATAGGGGAAAAAGCTTAATTTTAAGGTACCTAAAATAGTATTAGACACATATTCATTAAGAATTAGATGTTAATGGTTCACCAGAAAAACACACAAGAGCAAGAATTGCACTTTATTTTTGCAAGTGTCAGACAGATCGCACTTGAAAGCTAGAGGGGATACCGATAGTTTTAATACTTCTCCTGCGTAGCTCTCCAAGACTGGGCTAATCTTTTCAGATAGGCTCTTCTACGAAGAGGTTCAAGCTGGTTTTCAAGGTAAATCACTTGTGAATTTGTAGCACCCAAATTCAACATAGTGAAAAATATCACCATTGGCCAGCGCTTGGAGCTTCTGCTTAGGCTGAAAGTTGATGGATGTTTCTCATTGCTGTCACTGAACTTCATTGCACTCTCACTTCTCATGAACCAAATATTCACTGTCCAAATTTCAGTATGGTTGACTGTCTTTTTTTATCTGTTAAAGCAATTTTTCATGTGTAAAGTAGCGAGTGAATCAGCCTGTACTTTGTATTTTTCAGCACTTATCATAGAGATTTGAGTATCCACGGTGGAGAGATTTTAATACCTGAGAAAAAATGTTAACAATTCTAATGTAAGTTATGGAAGGTTACCAATATGTAACAGTAATTTATTGAAAAATACTCATCCTCATAACCTTTCATTTGTTTAATAAAAATAGCACATATTCATATTTACCCTACTTTAAAAAATGTAAGGTAGTAAATCATTTTAAAAGTTCAAAGGAGCTGCTTTATAGGTGATATTATACTCCATATCTAATGTCTAAAATGATTTCAAAAACATCTAATGACTAGTGAAAATGAAGGGAAAGGATGCTGTATATGAACTGATATTGAATGTATATTGTGTTTTCTGCCTCTAAAAAGCATAAAGGTAATATTATTTCTAATATTATTAGGATTATATGCATCTTCCATCATTATTCTATGGAATTCATGAAGAACTATCACCTGTGTACTCTTGCATTTCATTATGCTTGCTCCCAGTCTGTTTATCGTGAGCATGGATCATGGACCCACAATGCCATGGACCAGAGGTACCCCAGAGGCACATAAAAAAGCAGCTACCTTGGTAATTGGTGGAGCCTCTAGTGGTGAGGTCAAGCTTGTGCGGCAGGTCGCTGCCAGGTACCACATCAGGGTTGTGTCCTGCAGTAGTAGCTGACCCCAAAAGGGACAAGGCTGTAATGTGTTGAACCCTAAAAATGCTATTTTGGATAAATGGGCAAAAATAACACTATATTAATGCCTATGGATTCAGAATCGGATGTCGTAAAAACTCTTGTAGAAGTAATGTTTAGCTAGCACAAAACTTTTGTTTTTATAGCGCATACACTATTGTCCAGCACATCCTAAGCTGCAATAGAAAATTCCTAACAATTCTGACTAATTCCAGTGAATTATTGTTCTTACCAAACAGTAACCTTGTTGTTAGTTATTAATATACAGCTACATTACCTTTTTCTTCATTATGGAAAACAATTTTTCAATGTATAATAATAGACTTTCTCTTTATGTTGTTGGTACTAACTTTTGTACAATGCATCAGAGCTGCTAAAACCGCTACAAATGCTGAGATATCATGTGTCCTTTGGCCAAGCCACAAAAGAATATATTTTTACTGTGTAACAGGCATTCAATATGACCTGAGACAAAGGTGGATCATTCTAAAACCCTGCCTTGGGCACCAGAAATGTTTGTATCACCCATGGAATTCAACTTGGAATTTGAGTGCCATAGCCGTCAAAACAAAATGAGGATTTGAACCTTGTGACATCTCCTTTTACCATCACCAGAATGATTAACAGTATCTTACACAACATAGTGTATGTATATTGCTCTTCTTTTTTTTCTAAATTCTTCACTGAGTTTCTATTGGCAGCAACAGATGGGTTGTTTAGTAACAAGAATAACACCCTAAAGGTACTGCCACACTTAGTGATCTCGTTAGCGATCTCAAAACGACGCAAGCTTATGAGATCGTTTGTGAGATCTCTTTTAGGTCACTAGTAGCTGCCAAACAGGAGATCTCATAAACGACTCATCAGCGGTCAGCGATCTCTTTAACGACTTTGGCGGTCGTTAGGATGTCATTAGATGTACTGAGCGCTTCTGATTCATAGGAATTTCCAGCTTCGCTCCTGCTCTCTGCGTCCTGCTAGCCTGCTTTGCAACTGCTGCAATCCTCTCTGTGACGCAAAAAGAGAACTTATAGATATTGCGATCCATTCCGTGACGCTAAACCCATATGCGTCACAAACGAGGTCGTTCGCAAAAGGTGCCAAACACAGCGATATAGGCTCACCAGCGGGACACCAACGATCAAAAAACGGTCCAGAACGCTAGTGAACAATCAGCGATATCACAGCAGGGGCACATAGTTGCTACATGCCACACACAGCTAAGTCGCTAACGAGATCGCAAAATAGTGCCGTTTTAGTGATCTCGTTTGCGATCTCGTTTGCGATCTCGTTTAGTGTGGCATACCCTTAAGGGATAATTATCAGTCAATTTTGTTAAACAACTCAGAGATACGAGCAAGAAAAGACTATAGTACAATCACAACTGTGTGATCTCTATACTTAACAACTGGAAATCTATACATCAAAGTATCTCTGTAGCTGTAAATAAAAGGACTAATGCTGCTGCCAGGTATATTACTTGTAACCTTCACCTTTTACTTATGCTTATTCACCATCACAGACTGCTTTGTTCTTTATAAGGCTGTACAAGGTAGCATGGTAATACATAGCATTCGTGATTCTAAGCAGCAACTTTCTCACGCTATGTTTAAAGATTTGCCGTAGTTCACTATACTTCAAGAAAACAATAACTTTTCTAAAAAAAAAACCCAGCAATATAAAGAGATTTTGTGCACATAAGTCTACGAACAACTCCAACCATAAGGATATAAAAAAAAGATGTACAACAATGCAGCTACAAGTTTTATCATGGTCATAGGTGCAAGTACATAGGGAATAGTTGTACAGTCTTGTAGTACTATGGTGAAAGCAAAAAGGGATGTTTCATTTAAACAATCCTGTTCAAAAACTTCTTACATTAAAGACATTAAAGAGTACTGAGCATCTGTCTGAAGTCGTCCTTTTTATTTCATATAAGCATGGACATCCGTAGACTGGTTTATCCTAAAAACGTATTGTAAATTCTGTTTAGACAGTGCTCAATATAAGCAAGTGAGAGCTGTCAATTAAGGTACAGTAAGGGGCAGTGTGATGCTAATTCAGGTGTCGAAATGGTGCACTCAGCTCTGGTGAGGCCAAGAGTGCACCAAGCACCCTCATTTGCATATTGATTAAAACACATTTTCTAGACTGAAAAAGCGAGAGTTATTACACTAATGGTATGCTTCTAATAGGATTGGTGACAGTCTATTATTAAACTTGAACCTGGAGTTAGTATATATTCAAATCACATTTGGAGATTACTGATCTATAACTGCTCGAATGCCATATCATCTGAAATTTGATACCCCAAAATTGGCACACTGCTATTGTTTCCACATCCCATAATAAGGCAAAAATAAATAATTTCAATAGGATTCACACCCACGAACCACTGCTTGTTTGGCCAATGACCCTTAAATGTTTTTTTTCAGCATTAGAAAAAAAATAACATATCTGCCTTCATCCAAAAACACCACCACTACAATCTACAATCTATAATTTGTGCCTACTATTGCTCCATAGAAGTGAACTGAACAGAGCTGTAATGCCAAAAAACAACCTGTAGACAGGGATGTAGTGTTTGAAAGAAGGAAAAAATGTTATTTTTATGCTGAACAACCATTATTTTCATCACAAGGCTAAACCACTATGGCCAATATGCTCTCCAGCTTTTTACCATTAAAAAGTTCTGCGTCAGATATTATGTAATGGTTTAGCTAATGGATTAATCGTGTCTATTTTTGTTTATTCTTGGAATTGAGTGTGATCTATAGTCTCATACTCTTCTACTGTGCATGCACATTTTTTGCTTTCAGGGGTGATAATTAATTATAAAATTGTTATTTATATAGTGAAAACATATCCACAGCACTTTAAAATTAAGTATGGACATGCACAGAGAATTACAGAACAATATATGATACAACAGTTACAAGAGGAGTGAGGGCCCTGTTTGCAAGCTTACAGTCTATAAGAAAATAGGGGGACACAATTTGTAGAATGTTCTTGTGATGTATGGTCCAACCATCATTATAATAAATAGGAGTGTAATGCAACAAATAATGCTGCATGATGCATGAGTTCATCATCAACCAGTATCTAAGTACAGTTACCAAGTACTATTGGGTGCAGGATGTGAAGTCAGATGATTAATAATAATAATTCTAATAATATAACGAATGGGAGGGACAAAATTCTGAGTAAAATTTAGGAAGGGTGAACTTGGAAGAGTTAAATTAGTGAAGTAAGGTGATTAGCTTCTCTGAAGAGATGTGTTTTTAGAGAACACTTAAAAAGGTGGGAGCTAGGTATTAATGGAATTCTTTGGGGTAGTGCATTCAAGAGTGGAAGGTTCGTATTATGAATGATGTTATTCTTAGATCAGTTGCAAAACAGAGAACAATGTAGGGTGATAGAGATGAGGGATGAGATGTAGAGTGGTGCAGAATAGTGGTGAGTGAGCGTGCTTGCCATTGCTCGACACTCGATCAAGCATTGGGGTGCTTGGAAATGCTTGTTACTCGATGAGCTTCATAAATCCTCAAGCACCATGCCTGTGTCTTAACCCCACACGTCTGGAGCCTGCTCCTGCACCATTAAAATAACACTCTTTTTCAGGCTAAATATTTTCCTTTCTGTAGTAAAACCACTGCTAACTGCATTCATTGAGGAAAAGCTTAGGATTAGAAGCATCTAGACAGGGTTTAATATTGCTATTCCTGTAATGTATACACGGTTTCAGCTAACCATGTTTCTCACTCAGTCCTCAGGACCCACCAACAGGTCAGGAGTTTCAGGATTTCCTTATATTGCAAAGGTATGAAATTAATCTTGAACAGGTGATAAAATTATCACCATGTGCAATACTAAGTAAATCCGAACATGACCTTTCTGTCCTGAGACTGGAGTTGAGAAACACGAGCTAACCTTAAACAACAGTCCTTATCACGGGCTAAAAATTTCCTTTCGTAAATAAAACTGCTGTTTACCTGCATTCAGTGGAGGGAATGCTTGATTTTTCTAGACACGTATCAGAGTTAAAATTACATTGCAGTTCTTGATATACACCACATGCTGACTTAAAGAAAAACGGTTCTTGTTCATGGCTGGAATTTTTTTCCCTATTAATGCCCAGAAAGTTTCAGGCATACTCCTTTAATTTAAAAGTGCAAGTGTTAATAAGGACAGGAAAGTGAATTGCTGATGATAGTGCAAGCAAGGTCAAGGCTGTAGAACAGTGAAACATGTGCCTGCTGGGGAGCACAACAAGCATGCTCCATCCATGAGACTAGTTACTGTCCCACTTTGTAGGGAGCATAGAACATCACTCTTGAACCAGAACATGTGAAAGGTGGTCGTTGGTTGATGCAGATAATGCTTACAGTATGTTATCCCAGCACACCTGTCGTCCACACAGTACTGTACTCACTACCAAGAGCCTGGACCACAAATCCTCACCCTAAGTATCCTTCCTCCTACCATGGATGAGTCCAAAGACAAGTGTATCCCATGTTGGTAACCAGTTGTAATGACAGTGACAGGGTGAGGTTTTTCAGTGTATGGCTAGACAGAAGTTTGACCATGACAGCCATAGGCAGTTGGATGAGAGACTGAGTGAATTTGAAAGAGGTTGAACAATTAGTAAACCATTTTATAGTTCAGTTTAAAATGAATTAGATGACCTAAGCTAAGTCACACTGCAATCTACTTTCTTTTTTATGCTAATTTTCAGCTGCATTTTACAGTACCAGCTATATCTATGAGATTTCAGAAATCTCATGCACATAGCTTGTTTTTTTGTCATCAGTATTTTGTGCTTTGCATGGTTTTTTGGACATAGAGCATGTCATTTCTTTCAGCGATTTTTCAGCATTTTTTTATCGTTTTTTACCTATTGACTTGAATGGGTGGTGAAAAAACACTGAAAAAATGCACCAAAAAAACATGTATTATTTTTTGCAGCATTTTTTGTGCCAAAATCTCATTCTTTGTAATAGGACTTTTTTCAATACTAAGCTTTATCAGCATGCACAGCAGACAAATCTAGCATGCCAAAACCACCACAAAAAAAGCACAAAAAAGCATAAAAAATACTGCAAGAAAAACCAAGGGAAACATGCTTTTTTCTGCAGCTTCTTTTCTGCCAAGAAATCAGATTTTGCTGCAGAAAAAAAAACACTGAAAAAATGCCTAGTGTGAGCTCACCCTACGAGTTTTTGAAGTTTCAAAATTGCAGATGTCATGAGTGACTGAGTAACTGGATGAAAGAAAGTTCTGTGGAAAATTTGACCCCCAAGACAGTGAGCATACTGCTTTTAAGTTATGGATGAACCTCCCTAGGAAATTGCAACATCTGGTATATCTTGTAATACATTTTTCTCCCCCTTTATCTTTAATATTATAGCTATTTGTGTTTTACCATACAGTTATATTTCTAATATTCATACATCTAAAATGCACTACCTGTGAACATTCCAATTTCATATGTGATATATTATCCAGAAATTGATTATTTAATTATAAATACAAATACATCTTAACTTTCATATTTTTTTTGCAATGTTGTGCACCCTTCACTACACAGAAGAGATTAAGCAGATTGACTGTAATGATACAAAGCAGGAGGTGGTGTGAAACATTGACTAACAGCCCAGATGTTCATAACCTGCATGAAACCTTTATTGAAGCAATTTACAGCATGCAAAAATATGTTCATTCAAAGACACTGCTGTCAACCAAGATGGTTATCTTTCAGTTTTCACTG
This sequence comes from Oophaga sylvatica, assembly GCA_033576555.1. Lineage (NCBI taxonomy): Eukaryota > Metazoa > Chordata > Amphibia > Anura > Dendrobatidae > Oophaga > Oophaga sylvatica. The sequence goes on from JARQOD010000001.1 coordinate 900,815,409, forward strand.
GTGACATTGAAACAACACTTTCTGTTGAATGTCATGTCATAATAACTTTCATCTATTTAGGTTATTAGATCAAGATGAACAATTAGAAGCAAAAGTTACATTTCTGTAGTGACAAATAAAATGGTGACGGGATATAAAGTGCTGTACAGATAAAAGAAAGTTTCTACACAAAATAAAGTATATAGATGTATATGAGACAAAAAAAAATGGTGCTCATGGGTCCTGGAAAATCCTGCATCCTTATTCAGAAAAACATGTTTAAGGCTATGTGCACACGTTGCGGATTCTGCTGCGGATCCGCAGCGGATTTTCCGCTGCAGATCCGCAGCAGAATTGCAAGTTATGTGCAGTAGCATTGGATTCAATGTTAAACAAAAAAAGCAGTGCACATGCTGCGGATTTTTCCGCGCGGAATTGGTTGCGGATTTAAATCCGCAGCATGTCACTTCTTTTGTGCAGTTCCGCAGGTTGTCAGACCTGCTCTAAATAGAAATCCACAGGTCTGAAACCGCTGGGGAAATCGCACAAAAAACGCGTCAAATCCGCATCAATCCCATAAATCCCAGGTAAAACCCAGGTCATTTTACCTGCAGATTTACCAAAATCTGCACGGAAAAATCCGCAGCCCAATCCGCACTTAGCCTAAAACTGGCTGCAGTGAGAGAAGGGGCACATGTGCAGGACGAAAGGCTCGATTGCTCTGTCCAAAGTTCGGATTAAGGACATGTTAAAATGCACAGGTTGAATGGTGCCGGGTTTCATTTTCTTTTTACCTTAGCAAAAGTATATAATATATATATATATATATATATATATATATATAATATATATGTACACACACATATGTGTGTGTGTTTGAATTTGTGCATGTACACGTTTGAGTCAGATTTTATAAGTATATCTGTATACGTATATATATATATATATATATATATATATATAGTGAGAGAGAGAGTGGTAGGTTGACTCAGTCAGCTACTTTCAGAGGCAGACACAGGAACGCTTCCTGGATTAATCTTTTGCTGGTTTATTAATCATGCATAAACCATGGCAGGAATTAACAAAGTAAACATGGATGTTCAGGCATAATAGCAAAACAAAAAATAACATATAGCACAGTCCCTATGCCTGCAGGATTCATCCACTCAGGATACAATAAATCTTCAACTCACCCTAGAGCAACCATGTAGAGACGTTCCTGTCTCAAAACACACAGCAGAGAAAACAAAACACAGTAGCTGGACATTTAACTTCATCAACCACACCCTTGGGGAGGAGATATGGTGAGTGGCCATCCCACCCATCTCTTAGAGCCACTCACAAAAAACCCAAAACCTGTCATGGCCGATTAACCCTTCAGCACAAAACATGTAAAGAAAAATTGAAAAGCAGCACTAGCAAGCAGTATGTGAAAAATGGGTGGCAGACCAATTGGACCAATCCTCAATATAGCATAAAAATGATGAAGACAGCACTCCTTTTTTAGAAAAAAATATGGTGGTTTAATATCCCATGTGGACCTCTGCAACATTTTGGCTCAAGGTGTGATCCTTTCTCAAGCAATGTGAATGTTAACAAGCACAGTATTTAACAATACATCTATTACAAATCAATTACAATAATAAAAAGCGCATATGTGTCAAATAAGTTTGTAAACAATGATTACAATATACATATAAGCAACCAGTGTTAACCCCTTAACGACCACTGATACGCCTTTTAACGGCGGTCATTAAGAGTACTTAAACCACAGCGCCGTTAATTAACGACGCTGTGGAAAAAGTGAATAGCGCCCCCAGAGGTGCATTTTCTCCGGGGTCTCGGCTACCGGGGTAGCCGAGACCCCAGAAAGCATGAATCGGGTCGGTTTTTACCGACACCGATGTTGCGATCGCCGTTATTAACCCTATAAGGGCAATCGCAAAAAAAAAAAGTTTTGCCATTTAATTTCTCTGTCCTCTGATGTCATTGGACATCAGAGGACAGAGAAAAAGGGTCCCCGGTACCCCCATGTGGCCCCCAATCCCCTGCATGTGGCCCCCGGCCCCTACATTGTCCCCCGGTGCCGCCGCTATGAAGAAAATGGGGGGCGCATGCTCAGTGCGCCCGCCGCTATGTGATTGGGGGATGGGCAATATTCTCTGGGGTCTCGGCTACCGGGGTAGCCAAGACCCCAGAGAACATGATCCGGGTCGGTATTCACCGATCCCGGTGTTGCGATTGCCGCTATTCTTCATAACGGCGATCGCAAAAAAAAAAATGATTTCTCTCCCCTCTGATGTGATCGCACATCAGAGGGGAGAAAATGAGGGTCCCCAGGTCCCCCTGAACCCCCCCTGTACCTGCCGGTGTCCTCCGGCAGGTCCCCCTGGCCTCCGATGCTCCCGGTCTTCTTCCTGGAAAAAAAAAATGGCGGGCGCATGCGCAGTGCGCCCGCCGATCTGCTTGGCGGCAGATTCAAACTATCACAGTGATCAAAATAAAAAAAACAGTACATAACCCCCCATTTATCACCCCTTAGTTAGGGACATATAATGAAAAATAGAAATTATATTTATTTTCATTTTTCCGTTAGGGTTAGGGTTATAATTAGGGTTAGGGTTATAATTAGGGTTAGGGTTAGCATTAGGGTTAGGGTTATAATTAGGGTTAGGGTTAGGCTGGGTTCATACTGCGTTATGGCAGTCCGTTAGATGGACTGCGTTACACCGCGGTATAACCGGTGTAACGCAGTCGTTAACGCTGCATTTACCCATTGAGGGCGCGTAAAGCGGCATGCGTTGCGACGTGCCATCATTCAGTGACGGAGCCTCGGACGCAGGCTGCAGCGTCTGGGCTCCGTTACAGTTAGCGCAGATGAATCATCTGCTGATTCCTCTGCGCTAGCGGGTATAGCATAACGAGATCGCGTTATGCTATACGTTACCAGACGTCAACGCTATATGTTGAACGGGCTGGTAAACGCAAAATGAACCTAGCCTTAGGTTAGGGTTATAATTAGGGTTAGGTTACAATTAGGGTTAGGGTTAAATTAGGGTTAGAGTTACAATTAGAGTTAGGTTACAATAAGTTAGGGTTACAATAGGTTGGAATTAGGTTGGGATTTAGGTTGGATTAGGGTTGGGATTAGGTTAGGGGGTTGGGGTTAGGGTTGGAGCTAGAATTGAGGGATTTCCACTATTTAGGCACATCAGGGGGTCTCCAAACATGACGTGGCGTTCAAAAAGTCAAATGGCGCTCCCTCCCTTCCGATCCCTGCCGTGCGCCCAAACAGTGGTTTACCCCAACATATGGGGTATCAGCATACTCAGGACAAATTGCACACCAATTTTGGGGTTCTAATTTCTCCTGTTACCCTTGGGAAAATAAAAAATAGCTGGCTAAAAAAAATCATTTTTGAGAAAAAAAATGATTTTTTATTTTCACATCTCTGCGTTTATAAATTTCTGTGAAACACTTGGGGGTTCAAAGTGCTCACCACACTCTAGATAAGTTCCTTAAGGGGTCTAGTTTCCAAAATGGGGTCACTTGTGGAGGGTTTCCACTGTTTAGACACATCAGAGGGGTCTCCAAACACGGCGTGGCGTTCAAAAAGTCAAATGGTGCACCCTCCCATCCGAGCCCTGACGTGCGCCCAAACAGTGGTTTACCCCAACATATGGGGTATCATCGTACTCAGAACAAATTGCACACCAATTTTGGGGTTCTAATTTCTCCTGTTACCCTTGGGAAAATAAAAAATAGCTGGTTAAAAAAATCATTTTTGAGAAAAAAAATGATTTTTTATTTTCACAGTTCTGCGTTTATAAATTTCTGTGAAACACTTGGGGGTTCAAAGTGCTCACCACACATCTAGATAAGTTCCTTAAGGGGTCTAGTTTCCAAAACGGGGTCACTTGTGGGGGGTTTCCACTGTTTAGACACATCAGGGGGTCTCCAAACACGACGTGGCGTTCAAAAAGTCAAATGGCGCTCCCTCCCTTCTGAGCCCTGCCGTGCGCCCAAACAGTGGTTTACCCCAACATATGGGGTATCATCGTACTCAGAACAAATTGCACACCAATTTTGGGGTTCTAATTTCTCCGGTTACCCTTGGGAAAATAAAAAATAGCTGGCTAAAAAATCATTTTGAGAAAAAAAAAGATTTTTTATTTTCCACGTTCTGCGTTTATAAATTTCTGTGAAACACTTGGGGTTCAAAGTGCTCACCACACATCTAGATAAGTTCTTAAGGGGTCTAGTTTTCCAAAACGGGTCACTTGTGGGGGGTTTCCACTGTTAGACACATCAGGGGGTCTCCAAACACGACGTGGCGTTCAAAAAGTCAAATGGCGCTCCCTCCCTTCCGAGCCCTGCCGTGCGCCCAAACAGTGGTTTACCCCAACATATGGGTATCATCGTACTCAGGACAAATTGCACACCAATTTTGGGTTCTAATTTCTCCTGTTACCCTTGGGAAAATAAAAAATAGCTGGCTAATAGGGTTGAGCATTCCGATACCGAAACCCGGTTCCGATACCTGAAATCCAATGTAAGTCTATGGGAACAAAATATCGGAATATTTTTAATTCCGATATTTTGTTCCCATAGACTTACATTGGATTTCAGGTATCGGAACCGGGTTTCGGTATCGGAATGCTCAACCCTACTGGCTAAAAAAATCATTTTTGAGAAAAAAATGATTTTTCATTTTCACGGCTCTGCGTTTATAAATTTCTGTGAAGCACTTGGGGTTCAAAGTGCTCACTACACATCTAGATAAGTTCCTTAAGGGGTCTAGTTTCCAAAACGGGGTCACTTGTGGGGGGTTTCCACTGTTTAGACACATCAGGGGGTCTCCAAACACGACGTGGCGTTCAAAAAGTCAAATGGCGCTCCCTCCCTTCCGAGCCCTGCCGTGCGCCCAAACAGTGGTTTACCCCAACATATGGGGTATCATCGTACTCAGAACAAATTGCACACCAATTTTGGGGTTCTAATTTCTCCGGTTACCCTTGGGAAAATAAAAAATAGCTGGCTAAAAAAATCATTTTTGAGAAAAAAAAAGATTTTTATATTTTCACAGTTCTGCGTTTATAAATTTCTGTGAAACACTTGGGGGTTCAAAGTGCTCACCACACATCTAGATAAGTTCCTTAAGGGGTCTAGTTTCCAAAACGGGGTCACTTGTGGGGGGTTTCCACTGTTTAGACACATCAGGGGGTCTCCAAACACGACGTGGCGTTCAAAAAGTCAAATGGCGCTCCCTCCCTTCCGATCCCTGCCGTGCGCCCAAACAGTGGTTTACCCCAACATATGGGGTATCATCGTACTCAGGACAAATTGCACACCAATTTTGGGGTTCTAATTTCTCCTGTTACCCTTGGGAAAATAAAAAATAGCTGGCTAATAGGGTTGAGCATTCCGATACCGAAACCCGGTTCCGATACCTGAAATCCAATGTAAGTCTATGGGAACAAAATATCGGAATATTTTTAATTCCGATATTTTGTTCCCATAGACTTACATTGGATTTCAGGTATCGGAACCGGGTTTCGGTATCGGAATGCTCAACCCTACTGGCTAAAAAAATCATTTTTGAGAAAAAAAATGATTTTTCATTTTCACGGCTCTGCGTTTATAAATTTCTGTGAAGCACTTGGGGGTTCAAAGTGCTCACTACACATCTAGATAAGTTCCTTAAGGGTCTAGTTTCCAAAACGGGGTCACTTGTGGGGGGTTTCCACTGTTTAGACACATCAGGGGGTCTCCAAACACGACGTGGCGTTCAAAAAGTCAAATGGCGCTCCCTCCCTTCCGAGCCCTGCCGTGCGCCCAAACAGTGGTTTACCCCAACATATGGGGTATCATCGTACTCAGAACAAATTGCACACCAATTTTGGGGTTCTAATTTCTCCGGTTACCCTTGGAAAATAAAAAATAGCTGGCTAAAAAAATCATTTTTGAGAAAAAAAAAGATTTTTTATTTTCACAGTTCTGCGTTTATAAATTTCTGTGAAACACTTGGGGTTCAAAGTGCTCACCACACATCTAGATAAGTTCCTTAAGGGTCTAGTTTCCAAAACGGGGTCACTTGTGGGGGGTTTCCACTGTTTAGACACATCAGGGGGTCTCCAAACACGACGTGGCGTTCAAAAAGTCAAATGGCGCTCCCTCCCTTCCGATCCCTGCCGTGCGCCCAAACAGTGGTTTACCCCAACATATGGGGTATCATCGTACTCAGGACAAATTGCACACCAATTTTGGGGTTCTAATTTCTCCTGTTACCCTTGGGAAAATAAAAAATAGCTGGCTAATAGGGTTGAGCATTCCGATACCGAAACCCGGTTCCGATACCTGAAATCCAATGTAAGTCTATGGGAACAAAATATCGGAATATTTTTAATTCCGATATTTTGTTCCCATAGACTTACATTGGATTTCAGGTATCGGAACCGGTTTCGTATCGGAATTACAACCCTACTGGCTAAAAAAATCATTTTTGAGAAAAAAAATGATTTTTCATTTTCACGGCTCTGCGTTTATAAATTTCTGTGAAGCACTTGGGGGTTCAAAGTGCTCACTACACATCTAGATAAGTTCCTTAAGGGGTCTAGTTTCCAAAACGGGGTCACTTGTGGGGGGTTTCCACTGTTTAGACACATCAGGGGGTCTCCAAACACGACGTGGCGTTCAAAAAGTCAAATGGCGCCCCTCCCTTCCGAGCCCTGCCGTGCGCCCAAACAGTGGTTTACCCCAACATATGGGGTATCATCGTACTCAGAACAAATTGCACACCAATTTTGGGGTTCTAATTTCTCGGTTACCCTTGGAAAATAAAAAATAGCTGGCTAAAAAAATCATTTTTGAGAAAAAAAAAGATTTTTTATTTTCACAGTTCTGCGTTTATAAATTTCTGTGAAACACTTGGGGGTTCAAAGTGCTCACCACACATCTAGATAAGTTCCTTAAGGGTCTAGTTTCCAAAACGGTGTCACTTGTGGGGGGTTTCCACTGTTTAGACACATCAGGGGGTCTCCAAACACGACGTGGCGTTCAAAAAGTCAAATGGCGCTCCCTCCCTTCCGAGCCCTGCCGTGCGCCCAAACAGTGGTTTACCCCAACATATGGGGTATCATCGTACTCAGGACAAATTGCACACCAATTTTGGGGTTCTAATTTCTCCTGTTACCCTTGGGAAAATAAAAAATAGCTGGCTAATAGGGTTGAGCATTCCGATACCGAAACCCGGTTCCGATACCTGAAATCCAATGTAAGTCTATGGGAACAAAATATCGGAATATTTTTAATTCCGATATTTTGTTCCCATAGACTTACATTGGATTTCAGGTATCGGAACCGGGTTTCGGTATCGGAATGCTCAACCCTACTGGCTAAAAAAATCATTTTTGAGAAAAAAAATGATTTTTCATTTTCACGGCTCTGCGTTTATAAATTTCTGTGAAGCACTTGGGGGTTCAAAGTGCTCACTACACATCTAGATAAGCTCCTTGGGGGGTCTAGTTTCCAAAATGGTGTCACTTGCAGGGGTTTCTACTGTTTAGGCACATCAAGGGCTCTGCAAACACAACATGACGCCCGCAGAACATTTCATCAAAGTCTGCATTAAAAAATGGCACTCCTTCCCTTCCAAGCACTCCCATGTGCCCAAACAGTGGTTTCACCCCACATATGGGGTATCAGCGTACTCAGGAAAAATTGCACAACTTTTTGGGTCCAATTTCTCCTGTTACCCTTGGGAAAATAAAAAAAATAGTGGGCTAAAGAATCATTTTTGAGGAAAAAAATGATTTTTTATTTTCACTGTTCTACGTTTATAAATTTCTGTGAAGCACTTCGGGGTTCAAAGTGCTCACCACACATCTAGATAAGTTCCTTAAGGGGTCTAGTTTCCAAAATGGTGTCATTTGTGGGGGTTTCCACTGTTTAGGCGTATCAGGGGCTCTCCAAACGCGACATGGTGTCCAATTTCAATTCCAGCCAATTTTGGTTTGAAAAAGTCAAACGGCGCTCCTTCCCTTCCAAGTCCTGCCGTGCGCCCAAACAGTGGTCCCACCCCACATATGGGGTATCAGCGTACTAAGGAAAAATTGGACAACAACTTTTGTGGTCTAATTTCTCCTGTTACCCTTGGGAAAATAAAAAATTGGGGACTAAACGATCAGGTTTGTGGAAAAAATATGACTTTTTATTTTCATGCCTGGGAGTTATAAACTTCTATGAAGTACTTGGGGGTTCAAGGTGCTCACCACATATCTATATAAATTCCTTAGGGGGTCTAGTATTCCAAAATGGTGTCACTTGTGGGGGGTTTCCACTGTTTAGACACATTAGGGCCTCTACAAACGCGACATGGCGTCCAGCCAATTCTGAGTTGAAAAAGTTAAACGGCGCTCCTTCTCTTCCAAGCTCTGCCATGCACCCAAACAGTGGTTTACCCCCACATATGGGGTATCAGCATGCTCAAGACAAATTGCACGAAAACATTTGGGGTCTTGTTACCCTTGGGAATATAAAAATTGGGGTGAACAGATCGTTTTTCTGGAAAATATATGATTTTTTATTTTCACGGTTCTATGTTATAAACTTCTGTGAAGCACTTGGAGGTTCAAAGTGCTCACCACACATCTAGATAAGTTCCTTAGAGGGTCTAATTTCCAAAATGGGGTCACTTGTGTGGGGTTTCCACTGTTTAGACTCATCAGGGCCTCTACAAACACGACATGACGTCCAGCCAATTCTGTGTTTTGTGGAAAATTGTTTTGTTTTTTTTTCACACCCAGGCATTATAAACTTTTGTGAAACACTTGGGGTTCAAAGTGCTCACAACAGATCTAGATAAGTTCCTTAGGGGGTCTAGTTTCCAAAATGGTGTCACTTGTGGGGGGATTCCACTGTTTAGGCACATCAGGAGCTCTCCAAACGCGACATGGTGTCCAATCTCAATTCCAGCCAATTTTAGTTTGAAAAAGTCAAACGGCGCTCCTTCCCTTCCAAGCTCTGTCATGCACCCAAACAGTGGTTTACCCCCACATATGGGGTATCAGCATGCTCAGGACAAATTGCACAAAAACTTTTAGGGTCTTGTTTCCCTTGGGAAAATAAAATTGGGGTGAAAAGATTGTTTTTGTGGAAAAAATATGATTTTTTATTTTCACTGTTCTATGTTATAAACTTCTGTGAAGCACTTGGAGGTTCAAAGTGCTCACCACACATCTAGATAAGTTCCTTAGGGGGTCTAGTTTCCAAAATGGGGTCACTTGTGATGGGTTTCCACTGTTTAGACACATCAGGGCCTCTACAAACGCGACATGGCTCAGCCAATTCTGCGTTGAAAAAGTCAAATGTCGCTCCTTCCTTTGCGACCTCTGCCGTGCGCCCAAAAAGTGGTTTACCCTCATATATGGGGTATTGACTTATTCAGGAGAAATTGAACAACAAATTTTGTGGTTCATTTTTTCTTTTAACAGTTGGAAAATAAAAAAAATTGGTTCCAAAGTAAAGTTTTTGAAAAAAAAGTTAAATTTTAATTTTTTCCTTCCTCATTGCTTCAGTTCCTGTGAAGCACGTAAAGGGTTAATAAACTTCTTGAATGTGATTTTGAGCACCTTTGTGGGGTGCAGTTTTTAGAATGGTGTAACTTTTGGGTATTTTCTATCGTATAGACCCCTCAAAGTGACTTCAAATGTGATGTGGTCCCTAAAATAAAAATGGTGTTGTAAAAATGAGAAATCGCTGGTCAACTCTTAACCCTTATAACTTCATAACAAAAAAAAATTTTGTTCCCAATATTGTGCTGATGTAAAGTAGACATGTGGGAAATGTTATTTATTAAGAAATTTGGGTCACATATCTCTCTGATTTAAGGGCATAAAAATTTAAAGTTTGAAAATTGTTAAATTTTCAAAATTTTCACCATATTTCCGTTTTTTTCATAAATATACACAAGTCATATCAAAGAAATGTTACCACTAACGTGAAGTACAATATGTCACAAAAAAACAATCTCAGAATCAGCTGGATTCGTTAAAGCATTCCAGAGTTATAAACTCATAAATTGACAGTGGTCAGAATTGTAAAAATTGAACCTGTCATTAAGCTGCAAAATGGCTCTGTCACTAAGGGGCTAAATAAGTCACAAAGTGTATATAAGTTGATAGTATAGAACAGAACATACATAAAACTTTGCAAAGTACAGTAGTTGGTGATTCAGAGAAAGGTGTATGAAATTTGTTGCAGAACTCAATCCATTAAGCCAAATGTAAAAATGCCAGAACTTGGCATCTAATAGATCAAATTGTGCGTACAGTATACAACAAACAGGAAAATCATATGAAAGATATGTACCAGCTGTTCAGGCACTCTGTGTGTGATCGCGTCATCGGCGCCATCTTTGATGTTGTAAATGCCAGAGACCACTGTGAACATGACTAAAGGGTATCCCAATTGGTCCGGCACTCTGAGTGAACCTGCTGGCGCCATATTTAAATAAATCACAAGAATTTCAGCTCATAAAGTACTAGCTCAGATAGCAACATATTAAAGATGCCCATAGGCATAATAAAGAGAATTTGCACTGCAGCTTCTGATAGAAAAGCAGAATAATACTCCATAAATTAAATGCTGCTAAAAGCATAAAAAATGGTAAGAAAAATAAGAGCTGGCTGTGCGGCAGGATTAAAGGACAGAAATATAATCATAACCATGAATAGGGATTGGTAACACCCCCCATTGGATGGAGCCAACAAACACATATCCAAAAGGGTAAGGGGAGCCATATGACCTGCTAGGGACGTATTACTCAACCATATTCTCTACTATAAATTGAGCTCATATAGGTCCCAAAGATTACAACCAATGTCGGTACGCTAGTTGTAATGCCAAAACATTAAGTTTCTAATATTTTCTATTGGGTTCAGGTCTGAAGACTGGCTAGGCCACTCCATTTTTTCAGGATAAAAATGTGCTAAAAACTCAGCATATACACGAGTATATACGGTATATTCTAAAAAAAAGCATACTGGTGAGTATGGGAACTCAAAAAGACCTGGAGGCTCACGGAAGACAACAGTGGTGAATGATCACATAACCCTTTAAATGGTGAAGAAAAAAACATTCACAACATCTACTCAAATGAAGAACACACTCCAGGATATAGGTAATTCAGTATGTAAGTCTACTGTGAAGAGAAGGCTTCTTGAGAGCAAATTAAGAGGGTTCACCACAAGGTGCAATCCATTATTCAGCCTTAACCCCTTCACCCCAAGGGTGGCTTGCACGTTAATGACCGGGCCAATTTTTACAATTCTTACCACTGTCTATTTATGAGGTTATAACTCTGGAATGCTTCAATGGATCTTTGCGATTCTGAGAGTCTTTTTTCGTGACATATTGTACTTCACGTTAGTGGTAAAATTTCTTCGATATAACTTGCGTTTATTTTTGAAAAAAAATGCAAATATGGCGAAAATTTTGAAAATTTTGCAATTTTCAAACTTTGAATTTTTATTCCCTTAAAACAGAGAAATTTGTCACACAAAATAGTTAATAAATAACATTTCCCACATGTCTACTTTACATCCGCACAATTTTGGAACCAAAATTTTTTTTGTTAGGAAATTATAAGGGTTAAAATTTGACCAGCGATTTCTCATTTTTACAACAAAATTTACAAAGCCATTTTTTTTAGGGACCACCTCATATTTGAAGTCACTTTGAGGGGTTTATATAGCAGAAAATACCAAAAAGTGACACCATTCTAAAACCTGCACCCCACAAGGTACTCAAAACCACATTCAAGAATTTTATTAACCCTTCAGGTGCTTCACAGGAGCTGAAGCAACGTGGAAGGAAAAAATGAATATTTAACTTTTTAGCCACAAAAATGATATTTACAAACTTTTTTTTTATTTTCACAAGGGTAAAAGGAGAAAATGGACAGATAAAGTTGTTGTGCAATTTCTCCTGAGTACGCCAATACCCCATATGTGGGGGAAACCACTGTTTGGGCACACGGCAGAGCTCGTAAGGGAAGGAGCGCCGTTTGACTTTTTCAAACTAAAATTGGCTGGAATTGAGATTGGACGCCATGTCGTGTTTGGAGAGCCCCTGATGTGCCTAAACAGTGGAATCCCCCCACAAGTGACACCATTTTGGAAACTAGACCCCCTAAGGAACTTATCTAGATCTGTTGTGAGCACTTTGAACCCAAGTGTTTCACAAAAGTTTATAATGCCTGGGTGTGAAAAAAAAACAAAACAATTTTCCACAAAAATTATTTTTTAGTCCCCAATTTTTGATTTTTCCCAATGAAATTGGACCCCAAAAGTTGTTGTCCAATTTGTCCTGAGTACGCTGATACCCCATATGTGGGGGGGAACTGTTTGGGCGCACGGCAGGGCTTGGAAAGAAAATAGTAACGTTTTGGAATGCAGACGTTGATGGGGGTCATGTTCCGTTTGCAGTGCCCAGATGAGCCTAAACAGTGGAAACTCCCCACAAGTGACCCCATTTTGGAAAATAGACCCCACAAGGAACTTATCTAGATGTGTGGTGAGCACTTTGAAGGCCAAAGTGCTTCACAGAAGATTATAATGTACAGCCGTAAAAATAAAAAATCCTTTTTTTTTTTACAAAAATGATTTTTTCGCCCCCAATATTTTATTTTCACAAGGATAACAGGAGAAATTGGACCCCAAAGGTTGTTGTGCAATTTGTCCTGAGCACACTGATACCCAATATGTGGGAGAAAACTACTGTATGGGTACACGTTGGGGCTCGAAAGGGAAGTGGTGAAGTTTTGGATTGCAGACTTTGATGGAATGGTCTGGGGGCGTCATGTCGCATTTGGATAGCCCCTGATGCGCCTAAACAGTGGAAACCCCCACAAGTGACCCCATTTTGGAAAATAGACCCCACAAGGAACTTATCTAGATGTGTGGTGAGCGCTATGAAGCCCCAAGTGCTTCACAGAAGTTTATAACGTACAGCCGTAAAAACAAAAAAAATCATTTTTTTTTTGCAAAAATGATATTTTTGCCCCAGTTTTTTATTTTCCCAAGGGTAACAGAATAAATGGGACAAATTGCACATTAACTCTTGGGGTCCAGAGTACGCTGATACCCCATATGTGGGGGTAAACTACTGTTTGGGCGCATGGCAGAGCTCAGAAGTAAAGGAGCACCGTTTGACTTTTTCAACGCAGAATTGGCTGGAATTGAGATCAGACGCCATGTCACATTTGGAGAGCCCCTAATGTGCCTAAACAGCGGAAACCCCCAATTCTAACTCCAACCCCAACACACCCCTAACCCTAGTCCCAACCCTAACCACAAACCTAACCCTAACACACCCCTAACCCTAATCCTAACCCTAATCCTAACTTTAGCGCCAACCCTAACCCTAACTTTAGCCGCAGCCCTAACCTTAATGGGAAAATAGAAATAAATACATTTTTTAAATTTTATTATTTTTCCCTAACTAAGGGGGTGGTAATGGGGGGTTTGAATTACTATTTATAACGGGATTTTATGATTGGCAGCTGTCACACGCTAAAAGACGCTTTTTATTGCAAAAAATAGTTTTTGCATCACCACATTTTGAGAGCTACAATTTTTGCATACTTTGGCCCACAGAGTCATTGAGGTCTTATTTTTTGCGGAACGAGCTGACATTTTTATTAGTACCATTTTTGAGCATGTGACATTTTTTGATCACTTTTTATTTCGATTTTTGGGAGGTTAGAATGAACAAAAATCAGCAATTCATGAATTTCTTTTGGGGGAGGCGTTTATACCGTTCTGCGTGTGGTAAAATTGATAAAGCAGTTTTATTCTTCGGGTCAGTACGATTACGGCGATACCTCATTTATATAATTTTTTTATGTTTTGGTGCTTTTATAGAATAAAAACAATTTTATATAAAAAAATATTATTTTTGCATCGCTTTATTCTGCGAGCTATAACTTTTTATTTTTTTGCTGATGATGCTGTGTGGCGGCTCGTTTTTTTGCGGGACAAGATGACGTTTTCAGCGGTCCCATGTTTATTTATATTGGTATTTTTGATCGCGTGTTATTCCATTTTTTGTTCGGCGGTATGATGATAAAGCATTGATTTTTTGCTTTGTTTTTTTTTTTAAGGGGTTCACTAAAGGGGTTAACTAGTGGGACAGTTTTATAGGGGGGGTCGTTACGGACGTGGCGATACCAAATATGTGTACTTTTATTGTTTTGTTTTTTTTATTTACAGGAAAAAAATGAATTTTTGGAGGAATTTTTTTTTTTCTTAATTTTGGAATTTTTTTTTAAAACATGTTTACTTTTATTTTTTTCACTTTTTTACTTTGTCCCAGGGTGGGACATCACTGTAAAATATCAGATCGCTGGTGTGACAGTGTGCACAGCACTCTGTCACACCAGCGATCGCTCTGGCACTGCTGCAGGCTTCTCAGTGCCTGCTCTCAGCAGGCACTGAGGAAGCCGCCTCCCTGCAGGACCCGGCAGCCATCTTGGATCCGGGTCCTTGGAGGGAGGAAGGCCTCAGAACAGCGCGATCACATCTCGCTGTTCTGAGGGTCTCAGGGGAGCGTGCAGGGAGCCCCCTCCCTGCGCGATGCTCCCCTGTTCCCCCGGTACACCGAGATCATGTTTGATTGCGGTGTGCCAGGGGTTAATGTGCCAGGAGCGGTCCATGACTGCTCCTGACACACAGTCCCAGGTGTCAGCTGTGATAATCAGCTGACACCCGGCGGCGATTACCTGCGCTCCTCCCGGGAGCGCAGCTGATCACCCTGGACGTACTATTCCGTCCATGGGAATGAGGTCCAGGGTCACATGGACAGAATATTACGTCCGATGGAATAAAGGGGTTAAAAATAGAAAGGCCAGATTAGACTTTGTCAAAAAACAACTAAAGAAGCTAGACCAGTTCGTTCTATAAAAGCGTTTTTTAGACAGATGAAACTAAGATCAATCTGTACCAGAATGATGGGAAGAAAAAGTATAAGTTCAGTAAAAAGTGAGGCTAATACAGTGTCAGCTGAACTGACGTCAGCTCTACTATATTTTTATAGGTACAATGGGGAAAAAAGTATTTAGTCAGCCACCAATTGTGAAAGTTCTCCCACTTAAAAAGATGAGAGAGGCCAGCTCTTTGGTCTTCGCCATAATGGAGTTTGGAGTGTGACTGATTGAGGTTGTGGACAGGTGTCTTTTGTACTGATAGCAAGTTCAAACAAGTGCCATTAATACAGGTAATGAGTGGAGGACAGAGGAGCCTCTTAAAGAAGAAGTTACAGATCTGTGAGAGCCAGAAATCTTGCATGGTTTTAGGTGACCAAATACATATTTTCCACCATAATTTGCAAAATAAATCTTGCCAAATTAGACAAGGTGATTTTCTGTATTTGTTTTTTAATTTTGACTCTCATAGTTGTGGTCTACCTATGATGTCAATTACAGGCCTCTCTCATCTTTTTAAGTGGGAGAACTTGCACAATTGATGGCTGACTAAATACTTTTTCCCCCACTGTATTTGAGATAATGAATACCTAATTTCTGTCCCTCTCATTCAGATTTATAGTGAAAGCTGAACCATTGTCAACCCCACTACACTCTATAGAACCCACAGTGAGAGCAGTATTATAGTCAATATTAGTATATTGAATGGTACCTGAGTTTGATCTAAACTTTTTGTCAGTATCACTCTTGTGATAACTCTGGTTGGAACTGACTATTAGGCCGGAGTCACACACAACTACAAAAAATCGGACCGTTTTAGTCGGTCGATTATCGGAGCAAAATGTAAACATCACACATCCGCCTGGCATCCGATTTTCCTTCAAAGATGCGATTTAGTCGCATGTGTGTGTACCTTGTAACATCCGATTTTCATCCGACCACCGTTTTTTTGTTGCAGCTTACCAAAAAGGACCAATAACGGTTTTGAGGCCTGATACTCATTTAAATTATCAGGCAGAGCTATATTTAAGTGCTCTGCTACAGGTGTGACCCTCCCACCTTTGCACTGGTGTCATTTTGTTCCTTGTGCTTAGTGTTTTCTAGCTGCTTTATCCAAACATGAGCGACACACTCAGATTTACTCCCACTGAGCGTGTGCTGTTCCATTGGGTTATATCCCGACTTTTTGGGGAGCCATATCCTGTAATAGCAGATCCAAGAAGGCGCAGAAGAATGTGGGTACATCCACTTTTGACAAGAAGGATAACTAAAGGCCATTTTCACCGCCTTATTTTGTCACTGCGTAGGCATGGAGATAAGTTTTTCCAATATTGTCGAATGAGCATAGCTACCTTTGATACGTTGCTTGACATTGTGCGCCCAGGGATCACATTTCAGGACACCAGGATGAGAAAAGCAATTTCTGCAGAGGAACGCCTTCTCCTAACAATAAGGTATGTGTGTCAACGATATGTTGATGATGTTTGCCTCGACATAGTCACTTTGCAAGTGTTGGAGCACACTTATTGTACACTTATAATGTGAGTAATGTATTTCTAAAGCTTACCTATCTAAATTATTGGCTTTGGTCTATTACACAGAAGGCATGACTTGTAATATAATTTACAGCATGTGTGCTCTAAGAAACTAAAGCATTGTAAGTGTTGTGAATGCTGTGTTTGTTGTTTTTGTTGCTGATGTCTCCATGTTCTATGTTCTTTGTGTGTTACAGGTTCCTTTCTACTGGCATGTCCTACGCTGCTCTGCACTTAGAGTTCTTAATAGGGCGCTCAACAATTTCAGGCATTGTGCGCTCAACTTGTGTGGAAATTCGGACCAGACTACATCAAGACGTCATGCCTGAGCCAAAAATGAGGGACTGGTTGAGGATAGCACAGGGTTTTGGCGAAAATTGCCAGTTTCCACACTGTATAGGAGCCCTGGACGGCAAGCACATATGTGTTCGTAAACCTCCTAACTCAGGCTCCCAATTCTTCAATTATAAACAATATTTTTCCGTAGTTTTGTTGGCCTTGGTCGACACTAACTACAGGTTTATAATTGTAGACATTGGGGCCTTCGGAAGGACTGGAGACTCAAGAGTCTTCAATACTTCCATAATGGGTAGGCGGATACGCAATAACCAACTGGACCTACCACCAGCAAGTCAACTTACAGACTCTATTCCAGAACGTGTGCCTTATGTTATTGTTGCGGATGAGGCATTTCAATTAACCCGTAATGTTATGAGGCCATATCCCCGTCGCTATCTCACCCATCGGCGTTGAATATTTAATTGTCGCCTGTCACGTGCACGGCTGCTGGTGGAGTGCACATTTGGAATTCTTTGTGATAAATGGCGGGTACTTCAATCTGAAATTCAAATCAATGAAGATAATGTTAATGTGGTCCTCAAAGCATGTGTGGTCCTGCATAATTTTTGTAGAATCCATGAATGCTCCTCACAAGATGTGGGTGACTTAGCCTCTGTGAATGTCTATGGCTATGTCACCACCCATCCATCCCCGTCGTCCACCTTCAGGCCTAAAAGTACTTGATGTGTTCATTCAATATTTTGTGTCCCCTGAGGGTGCTACTGCCTGGCAAGAGGAGGCATTATTACACATGTAGTGTGCCTATGTTGCTCTGTCATAAAGACATTTAGCCTCACTTAATTGTAGATGTTGTGTTGTTTTTGGTGTCATATTGTGTGTAAGTTACGCAGCCCATCACCTATTGAAATAATGACATACATATTGAAATAATCACATACAATCAATGCGACTTAAACAATTTTTTTATATATTATGTCATGTTTTGTCGCTGTAAACATAATGCAAAATGACTAATGTGTCATAACATTTTTTCAACATATTTGCTGCTAAATTGGCAGCAGTGAAACAAATTACAATGTTAATAACTTAAAAAAAAATAAATAAATAAATACATTACACCTATAACTGGTGGTAGGTGTGGGGTGGTGAAGGTGGAGGGTCAGCTTGTGAGGGCTGGCTAGACTGCTCTCCAGCCACTGTGTCACCATGAGTGGTGGCTGAGTGTGCAGTTTGCTGGCTGCTTCTTGCTTGCTCTGGATGGGGGTTTGGGTAAGGGAAGGTTGGGAACTGTTGTGGGTAGTCATAATATGACTGCCCACTTACACTGTAGCCCCCAAAATGCCCATGTCGACCATACCCATGTTGTGGCCAGCATTGAACATTGGTTATGGTCGAGTGGGCATATTGAGAATGGCCACTCTGTCCCATCTGTGGTACCTGTTGTGTTCCACTTTGGTAGTACTCAGTTTGAGGAGGAGGAGTTGGTCTCTGTGGTCCACAAGGATGAGGTGGAGGAGGAGCATGATGATGAGAAGGAGGCTGATCAGAGGCTGATGCTGACTCCCCTTGCTGGGTTCCGAACAAACGTAGTAGATTTTCATTGGAACGTTGCCACCTTTCCAATAAATCTAGGAAGTTGTTGGGATCATTTGGTGGGGTTCCTGCATCCAGCACAATTTGTACGCCAGCTCTGATCCGCAGTCTATGCTGACGGGGAATGGCCCTGAGGTAACGAGCCAGACTGCGTCCAAATGCCTCCTCCCCATCATCATGGGCAACAGTGGACAAGTAGTCCAGAACTCCTCTGTCCACCTGCCTCCTTGTGGCAGAACCAACTCCTTCTCTTCTACGCCTGGCTTGCCGTGACACAACTGTAGGAGGCGAAGCCACATCCTGTGGCCTACCAGGGCTGCTGCAGAGGGGAGGGTCTTGGGACTGTAGAGGCAAGCTCTCTGACTCCACTGCTGGTGGTGGTGGTGGTGATGCTGCTGCTGCTGCTGCACTTGCTGATGATGACGGCCCAGCCTCCTCAACATCCCCCACGGGGTCAATCACTGCCTCTGAGTCCGAAGCTGGCTCTCTCTCTGTAAGGTTTGACTCTGTGCTAGATAAGAAAACATTTTGATTACAATTGATACAAAAATATAGCAATACACTTTCTACAGACATTAACTTACGGTCGCACATCCATAGCTGGGGCCAAAAAATTCAGTCTATCATAATAGACATATTTTCGTTTACTGCTTGCTGCTGCCCCACTGCGCCCCCTCAGCTGTCTCTCTCGCCTGTAGCAGTCTCTACAGCTGTGCCAACGCCTTGTAACATCTGACACTGAAAAAGTAACGGATACAATAAAAAATTATACTTATCTGCCCTTGTAATGTAGTAAAAACAGAAGTACCGTACAGCATCAATATTATCCTTTTTTGGCGTGTTAGGGGTACACTACAACACTACAAATTGTATGTAGCTAAGATAACAAGTTAATATTAGAAGGGTTCATACATACAAAGCTCTCTGAATATGTGTCACAATAATGACCGTTTATTTGGGACACAGCGATGCCATTAACAAAAGGGACACATATTAAGTACTTCACCTACACATTTATTGCGTATGCAAACATTTTTAAGCTTAAGTAGGCGACCATTACAGTTGGATGTAAATATTATAATGTGGTTGGTGTACTGACATAGCACTGGGGGTTTGAACAGTCATAACTGTTGTTTTGGCCACATTTCAGTTTCACATATAAGGGTAGAGGGACATTATAACACATTGTTGTTGGTACATACTGAGTAGTCATACAGTATTGTTAGCGTTCTCATTAAGTTACTTACTGATGTGTTCTTGGTCCTCCCTAGACCTGTCGCCAAAATCCGGGAACATCTGGGAACATATTCTCCGCCAAGCCGCGTCCTTCCGCGACCGGTTGGAATAATTTGGATCCCGCTGTCCCAAAGTTCTGGTCTCTCCTGGACCAGAACGATCAACATTTCAACATTGATGTGACTGGCCATGGTTCTGGACTCCGTGGAGGCGGTTTCCTGTTTGGGTTTGAATTTTTGTAGCCTAATTAGCATGTCAGCCCTTCCTGCCAATTATCCTGATGCAATTTCCTGGCACCTGCAATAGTGGTGCGATTTAATCGCAAGTCACACGTGCGGTCCGTTTGTAATCCGATTTTTCATCGCTCCCATAGACTTGCTTGGCGATAGTCGACACACAATCGGTGACAATCGCAGCATGCTGTGATTGCACTCGGACGATTAAAACGGACCACAAAAAATCTGATACTGGGAGCTGCTCCATAGATTAACATAGGTCCGACTGCAATGCGATATTTCATCGTATTGCAGTTGTCCGATTTTGTCGCCAGTGTGACGCCGGCCTTACTGATATATTTGTTTTGTGAGTGTCTTATTGTTCCATCATGTGATTATATATATTTGTTTATTTTAATAATTACATTAAAAGTTATATTTTAGCCTATTAGCCTCACTTTTTGCTGAATCTATACATAATTTTCTTTTAAAGTTGGTGTTGTCCTCTATAGGGTGGACCACTATCAGTGTCACCACCCTTGCATTCAGTATGCAACTGGGATTTTTGCTCTCATCTATACATAATTGTGAGTAGGGAGGTCTGAGGATTGGAAGAATCTCCCCTTTATCACCCCCGTGGGCTTGGAAAATAAAGAACTTTCTGCTTGACCAAATCTAATGATATCCACATGACATAATTTCATCATACCTCCTGAACCAGGTTAATATCAGAAGAAATAGCAGAGTTGTGTCCCTCATCATTCTATGTGACTGCAGACTTTGGAATCCTGCACTGTGCACTGTGAGACGTCTAGGAGCAGGCGGTCATTTGACTGCAAGTATGTGATATGCATACTTCCGGTCACATTTTGACTAGAAGTGTCCAGCCTCACACAATACACTCACATTGAGCAAGGCAGCGCATGTCTAGTCAGCATGCAAGGGACCACATGTATGTAAAACGCATAATTGTGATCACGTGCCCAACGCCAGCAAAAGAGAATCCTGACAGTGCACAGTGCACGCAATGTGAGGATTCACAAGTCTGCAGTTGCATAGATTGGCTGTAGACTTGTAGCCTAAGGCCAAGCAACCCCTTTAACTGATAAAGCATCCAATTACACCCTAAGAGATACAGCAACATGGTATGCTTTATCTGTTTATGGAATTGTGAAAAATATCAAACAGAATTTGCAACTTGTCCTTGACCTCAAAAATAAATCATATAGATTTTAAGAAATTGATAAGTGCAAAATACATTAAAAAAAGTTGCATCTAAAGTTCTTCAAGTTTGAATTAAAGGCAATATTCTCATAAATCACTGCATAAACTCTCTAAGTTGCACTTTTTAATTCTTTTCAGAGATGGTTAATCTTTCATGCAGAAGCAAATACAAAATTACAGTTCCAAAATGTAAAGTACATTACCCGTTATTTTAACAATTATTGTCTCAAAAGAAGATTTATATGTGCCATTTTCCACCCTCATTACAATTTCTGTCATAGGAATGAAGCATCAGAATTTGAATGTCTTTTTTATGCATCTGTCATTGCAGGAATATACTCTATTGCTTTGACCTTTCCTGGGTTCTATGAATTGGTTGGTTGCTATTGTCATTACTCCCTTGTTTACCTCATTTATTTCCTGTAGGAGAACTAAGGATTGTTAGCCAGTAGAGAAACACAATGTTGAAAAGGTCATAACTATCGTAACAAGTAAAACATTCAAGTACATCTCTTAATAAAATGTTTTCAGAATCATTTCATAAGTTAAATCATTTCCTAGATCCAGGCTAAACATTTAAACTTAACATGGACATGTGATTAGGGATGAGCGAGTAGTGAAATATTCAGACTCGCTATACTCGTACAGAGTATATTGCAATACTTGGGTATTCGGTACAAGTAGCGAGTCCAATGTTAGACAATGGAAAATGCAAGCAATTGTCTGCTTAACCTTACAAAGCGGTCTGGGGGCTGAGGAAAAGACTAAAAAATGTGTAAATGTTAAAAAATGTATGCTGCAAACAAATGTGTATAACATGGGGGCACCTGGTCAGGGGCTGCACGAGTGGATTTACAATACTGCTTCACTAGAATGTACAAACACCATTTGAAGTCCTGTAGTTTTTTGCCGGCAGAGTGAGACTCGTACTCCACTTACGCAGTGACAGTGATATATCAGAAGTGCCGCAAGAAAGAGTGATGATGCAGGTGGAGCGCCCGCCAGTAGTGTTGAGCGATACGATACTGCAAATATCGGGTATCGGCCGATATTAGCTGTATCGGGCTTTCGATTCCGAGTACCGATATTTTCGTCATATCGGATACCGGAATCGGATTTGTCACTGTCACTGTGAGTGTCCGTCGGTCGGGTCTGTCAGGAGTCAGTGGCACTTACCTGGCAGAAGATCTCCGGCGGTCACGTCCTGGACTGCTTGATGGCCGCCATTATCTTCTCCTGGCGGTCACATGCAGTTTTTCGCGATAACTGCAGGGTAATCCCGGCCGTAAACCAGTCCGATGACGTCACCGCCGGGGAAGCAGGTAATCAGCTGTGCTGCGCCGGGATGACAGGCTCTGCCTGCCTGCCTGCCTCTGATGTCATTCTGATGTAGCAGAGCTGGATCGTCGTGGGACACTCGTTACTATGGACTGCGTCGGACATGTGGTATACTGCTGTTTTTTTTTTTTCATTTTTTTACAGGAGATCGATGGCGTCGCAGGATGAGACTGTAATAAAAGTAATGAAAACTGTGTTTTTTTTTTATTAAATTAAAAAACTTTTTTATGAACATTCACCCGTCCGGGTACATCAACAATTTAACTATTTACATACAGGGACCCTGTCCGGGTTATTTATAATTCTTTGGCAGGGGTGTTGCAGGTACCACCTGGTACTCTTCTGATGCTTGCCAAACATCCGAGACACCAAGGACCACCAGGACCTGATGACGTCGTGTGGCCTGTACAGTCAAGTCGTGACCCGCTATCTGTGTCTGTGTGGCCACCTCTTTCATCTCCCTCCGGGTCTGGAGCCCTATGTCCCGGACTGAACGAACCCCAGGGGGCCTAACAGGCGCCAGGTACGGGCCAGCTATCATTATCATGTCCATAGCTGGGGCTGCTGAGGAGACCACTGAGGGAGGCTGGGGAGATTTACGGCGTGGGGTGGGCACTTGTGCAGAGGCCTGGATGTGGGAGGCTGAAGGCTCCGAGGGTCTCACAGGTTCCTGACACTCTGGGGACCAGGGGTCGCACCTGGTGACATTTAGGGCATACCATCCATTGTAACCCCAGTGTCGGGTGTAAGTTACCAAGTCTCCTGGCAACAGGTCCCTCCCCGGGTGTCCTTCTGGGAGGTGAGTATCCACGTCCCGCTGGGTCACAAACACTTCTAAATAAAGTCCAGGCTCCTGGATGAAGCCCCAACCAGCTTTCAATTTAAAGCTCCGTACTGCACCCTTAAGCCGCGGCTCCCTCAGGGTATCTTTTCTCATCCGGTCCTTATCTGCCCGGTCCTTCTCGATGTGATGTTGGCGAAGCTTCTGGGATTCGCGCTGCTCCCTTTGTCGCTCGGCTTCTCTCTCCCGACGTCTCCACTCTTCCTCCTGACGCCGGTTGTAATTCTCCTCCACCAGCATCTCCATGTCTCCACCATCAAACTGCAGCTTACGATGTCCGGTTTGCGGCAGCTCTCCTGGCGCCCGACAGTCCTGGCGGTAAGAGGGATTGGCGCCGCTCCAAGTTTAGTTTTAGGGCACGCCAGCTGGCTTCCATCCTGGCGACCTTCTCCCGGTGCCGGGCCAGGCCTCTTAGGGTATCCTCCGCTTCTTGCAGCGTAGGAGGGTTTCCAGGCCATGTGCCAAACGGTGGTTCCGTGGCGATCGGGTCGCTTCCGTGGGGGAGAGCTCTGACTGCTCCATCCCTTCACACTTCTGCTCGTGTCCATTAGCCATCTCTGCCAAGTCACATGTGTCATTAACATCTGGAGAGGGCCCCTCTTTTGTAGTGAGGCGGGACCTTCGTGTTAGTTTCCGCACACTGAGGAGGATGAGGAGGCGGAACTCAAGAGCTGTGGGGCACGATCTTACATTGCAGTACCATTTAGAGTGGTCGGCCATCGTTTTCGCACCACTGAGTGAGTGTACACCCACGAAGAGCACGCCCTTCTTCTTCACCAGTGCCTCGTCGTGACGCAGATATGGCGGAAAAATGGTAAATACATTCTCTGATGATTTTAGCAATTCTCAAGCACAAAACCAGTTCAATTCAGGCACACAGGACTCGCTTA